>CM023487.1:30181576-30491576 GCA_013339685.2 Hyalomma asiaticum | reverse complement strand
GAGGTTTTTGTCTGCGTTGGACAGTTGCAAGGTCGCTTATCAGTAGACTGTTCAGCAGACTTTTAAGATGTGTAGCAGTGAGATGCACTTTGGCAAGAATGTGGTTGCAGCTTTTAACGTAGCACATTTAAGTGAGCGTATTCTTCCTTGCGGCACTGGTTCAGATGTGAAGAGAAGCTTAACAAGTCTTAAATGGTTATGGGTAAGAGAAGTCTAAAGAAATCGTGATTCTAAGAACAGCAAAACGTCATATACCAAAGGATGATGGGAGTTCACGAATGAACAGCTCTGCGAAATTTGGCCCCGACTTGTCCTCAATTAGTGGTGACATCGTCTGCATATAACCTCTCACTTTGACGTCAGCAAGCAGGAGGCGTCAGTACGCTAGGCTTCATTATAGGCAGCATAAAGACAAGACGATCCAAAGGACAAGCTAAAAGCCGAAGCTGGTGCCGCGTATAAGAAAACATTCTTCAGGCTTTAGGTATGCACGCTTTTTCGCAAGGCCCCCACGAGAGGCCGTTCCATGCGAGAAATTACGTCCACCCCCGCCCCTCCCCTCCCTATGTCCCACCTCTCCCCATCCCATCCTCCTCTCACGAAGCCTCCCACTCGTTCAGGAATACCTCGCAATCAGTGCACTCGAGGGCTCCTGGTTAATGATTCGGAAGGGATTGCACTCTGTCAGGCACCATTTGTTAGGCAATATGGCGTCTGGGTCTCTGCCTGCCTGCCTGCCTGCCTTGCAAACTCGCTCTCTTGGCAACCGACATCCCTACCGTTTTTCTTCTTTTCCTTTACGCCGTCTGCTTTCACCGAGACAGACGAAAAGAAGCTGTACGTCTGGAACGGAGTCCGCCATTGCTACACGTATGTGTATCGACGCCGTTCTTTCATGTCGGTGCGTTCTTTTTTGAAGTACGAGCAATTCAGCTCTTGTCTAGGTCGATGAATGTTCGTCGAACGAAACGAAAAGGAAAGGCTCAAACATTTAAAGAAATGCGAGCGACCACAGAGATCGCGGGGTCAGGCAAGGGACGCGATCAATTCGAGGAAATGTACGACGCCGTGGTCGGCGGCTATTGATAACTCGCCAGAGGAAAACCATTAGTTCGCCGCGTGCCTTGTTTCCCGGGAGATTGGTGGTTCGTTATTGCTATATTTTTTGCACTGGAGTGGGAGGGAGGGGGCTGGGGAAGGAGGACAGGATGACACGAGAGAAAGAGAGAGAGATAGAGGGGGAGAGAAAGAGAAGGATTGGCTGTCAGCTAAGCAAGCGCTCGGAATGTATTCCTGCCCAGCGAACTCGTGTAGGATGGTCTTATCATTTTCGCTAACTCGTCGTTAAACTTCACGAGAAAACGGTATATAACTAAAAAAACAAAAAAACCCAAGAGTGAGGGTTAGAAAGAAAACAATGCGAGAAGAAGAAACAAAAAAGAGTTATGACGGACAATTACATTGCCCCCCCCCCTCCTTTTTCTCATACCCCTTGCCGACGTTTTAATACACTGCTCAATTTTGTTGCTTCGTGCGGCATGTTGTTGAAAGAAGACTTAGAAAAAAATTGTAGCGTGATGGAGGTAATTCAGTTTCAACCAAATGCCCTTATCGATTTGAAACCCTGCGTCGCTCTCATTGCAGTTTACTGCCGATATTATGGCACGTACGAAGGGTTAATCTTAAAACTTGCGAATTAAGAAAGGAAAGAGGAAAAAGTTCTGAGAAGCCGGGTAGGAAAACATGAATAAACGTACTTTAGAAACGCGTTTTGTTCGTGACGAAACTTAATCACTGGTCGGCTTCCGACAACATGTCCATTGGCCCGCCAGCTTGTAGTGAACATTATATTTGCACATATCTGCAGCCATGGCCCTTGATGAACGTTTAATAAGCGACACCGTATGCCGTTAGCCTGCCTCTTTTAAGATATGCTCAGGTCAGAGAAATTTCCAATTTCAGCCCTTACAAAAATTTTTACGAACTTTCAATAGACTGTTCTTTAAAAAAAAGTCGATAAAACCTACGGACAGCATATTAAATGCTTTTATACAGTCTTGAACCTTTCCAAGTACTGCGTACGAACATTTCGTTGACTATTGGCCACCGATATTGAATTAAACTCCTTTTTACAAACTCTCTGCGCGCGCTGATGGAACATGCTTATGATATCCTAACAAGGGTTCACTAATCCTATATAGACGGTCTTCATACTTGTTATGGATGCCATAACAACGTTCTTTTATCATTCTATGCAAGACCATCTTGACAATTCTTATGGACACTATAGGGACTTTTTTTCGTACACGATAGAAACATCATGGTGTCATTAAAATTTTGTTCTACATCTAACAATACTCTACAGACATGTGTGTAAATTGATCATACATGAGAAATAAGTGCACCAATGTCAAAACAACACACCTGTCTGCTCGCATATATGTATTTCAAGCTAGATATTTCACGCCTAACAGGAATACTATCGAGTGACCCGCCGCGGTGGATCAGTGGCAGTGGCGCTCGAATGCTGACCAGAGGGCCGTGGGATCGCATCCCGGCCGCGTCTGGCGCATTTTAATGGTGGCGAAATGCTAGAGAACGATGAACGTGCGATGTCAGTGGATGTTAGAGAACCCAAGGTACTTGAAATTTCTGGAGCCCTCGGCTACGGAGTCTGTCGTAATCACACAGGGGTTTTGGGACGCAAAAGCTCGGACTTTATTATTAGGAAGATGATCATGAATAGCAGTATCATTATGTTGTCAACGGTGTGAAAAAAGGGGGACTAACCATGCGTCACTTCGCTTCGATAACCTGCTCTCTTTGACTGAATCAAAGCGCAGGCAGAAAAAAGAAATGGAAGTTGAATATCGTCTAGCAATGCCTGAGCATTCTAAAAAAGAAAGAAAAAAGGCGAAATGACCACAAATGGGCTTCTTAATATAACCCCTTACAAAATTGCCATAAATGGCGATATCGGGAATTGGGCACATCTCGGCTATATGTGGCTCGTGTCCGTATGTGGCCGTATTTGCCCAAACCATGATAGAGGCATATGTGGCAATAAAAGACCTACTCGAAGAATGACATATATGACCCGGACATGTATTGGGCAAAAACGGCCGCATATGTACTTGTGCCACATATAGCCAGACATGCGTATATGGCCAGACATGCATATCTGGCTATATGTGGCATGTGTCCATAAGTCGCCATAACTGCGCGATACATGACACTGTCATTCATGGCATTCTTCGTGTAGGCCTCTATCACAATTTGTGCAAACACGGCCGCATCCGCACACGAGCCATATACTACAGCTAGATATGCCCAATTCCTGATATCGCCATATAAGGCGTTTTTGCAAGGGTGAGCCCTTACTTACTGCCCCTACCAACATGTCGGCGAGGAGGCACTACACGGTCGCAAGTGAAGAGACGGTGACGGGAAGCGATGTGTGACGGCAGCTCTCACGGAACCTTATATGTATACAGTTACTTGAGCTACACGGAGATGTGCGCGCTAAGTTCGCGCGTCGAGTTCACCGATTCATCTCATTGCAGGTGACCTTAAACGGGCATACGATGACGTTCCCGCCACGTGACGGCTTTCCCCTGGACAAGGTCCTGTACTTCTCTCTGGGCGGCGACTTCTTCACTGGATCCGTGAGCATCTTCAAAACACAGTGGGTGAGCCAATAGTTATTTTGTTGTTGTTGTTAAACGCCATCTTGTAGGCTTTCTAGCGGATGTCACCACTTCTCTGAAGGACAGTTTAGTTATCGCTCGAGAGGCGGTTGCAAAGCTCTAAACGGGGATGACGGCAGTCGCAGTGCCGCCGGAGTAATGACTGCGGTTATCAGTTAAATGTATGTCTAGCATATTAGACGACAAATTTTGTCTTCACGAGTGTATGGACATATAAACTTCACAAACGGGAGCTTTTCACGGAAACAGCGAAACCGACCCATGTATGCACCAAGTCTTCTAAGATCTGTGGTACTATGCGTAGCATCGTTGATGTCGTTCTTGATATTTAATGCTCCTGACTGGTTATCAATGGATTCGAAGTTCGAATGCAGGCCGGTTATATTAGGCTCTTTTGCTTTTCATAAATGCTTCGAAAAGGCACTGGGGTTGCATCAGCGCCACGCTACGGCCATTGGGCGATATCGAAACAGTTAGCGGAAAGAACACAGGAGGACATGATCATTTGTTAGCGTATTTGATCATTTATTAGTGTACTTGTTACGAGTAACTGCTTAACTGATTTTCTAATTGCTATATTTCTTGTTAGCTTTTTTTATTTTTTAGTGTATTAACATAGGAGGTCCTGCCTGCGGTTTGTAACCTTGTTACCTCCTCCTGCATACTAATCAGCACTGTGTTGATATTTTGCGAGAAATAAATACTGATTGATTGATTGATTGAAACGCGGAGTAACTTAAATGTTGTAATTGCCCCGAAACATATTTTACGGGCATATAAGTTTACCCGAAGATCCGTTTCTAGGATGTAAGCAGGGCAGTTACGTACGTCACAGAACGCCCTTACAGGTGTCACTTTTCTTGACGTGTAAAGCTGCGCCATCAACCAGCTCATATTAAGCCATCAAAATACCCATTATACAACTTTCAACGCGAACAACAGGGTTCACCGTGAACACTGAACGCAGCCGAACGAGGAAGCGATCGAAGCCGTGGTGAATAAACAGGCGGATGGGACGCATAGGAAAACACTAAATACATATTCTAACGCTCGAATGAGCTGCTGCGGGGACTCTCTTGAGAAGCTGCGTAATTGCGTGCAGCACTAGAAATGCTGATCGGGCGACACGGCTGGATACTGCCCGACGGAACACAGCACCACTGCAATAAGTGCAGCAGAGAGACAGGCGATGTCCAAGACGGATTTAGTTCGAGCATCGATTGCTGCAGGAAAGATCAATATTGCAGAGCGGACCTGCCCCGCGAGCTGTCACCGCTCGCGGAGATAAGCAGTTTGTCCGTTGGATTTAGCTCAGGTATTGGGGCTGCCGGGAGCTAGACATCGATTTCGAAGTGCTTACCGCACCTACTTGCTCTTGCGCGCTTCCCCTTTCGGGCACTGTGTACTTTGGCATCAAAAATTGAAGCTCAGTGATGGAAACTTCTTGAAGCCGCCGGTGCGGCTTCGGAAAGCTGTTTGCTGTTATCCTGCCAGAAGTTGTATTATGAAGAGCTCTCAGCGTCGGGCCGAAGTACAAATGCTACGAAGCTACTTCTATTAAAGGGATAGTTGGATATATATGCGCTATTGACTTTGTATAGGTGTTTTTGTGTATACTTGTATTATTTTTGAAGCACTGGCTGCCTATAATCTCCATGAGTGCCATTCGAAGGAAAGCTCGAGACAAAAGAAAAAAAGACATTCATTATGTCGTCGGAAGACTCGGGCCAGCACAGAGCAATGCGAAAACCAGCTAGCGGACAGAACGCCTCATTTCTATTGTTCTCTTTTCAAAACCCGGCTTAACCCTCTGTCAATATTTTGAGTATCAGTTGAATAGTAACAACATCTTGTGGTCTGCAATGTACTTATGCCTACATTATTTGTTGTGCTGGGGTCATGGTAGAGGAAGTACCACTACTTTCAGTTTCTTTTGTGAATTTTTTAGGCGTTCTAGCCGTTCCGATACTGCATGACCGCATACCTCACAGTGTCAATAAAGCAATTGTCAGAGCAGCACTTTTTTTTTTATTCGCCCATCAACTGTGCCTCTTTTATAGGCCGCTTAAGCAATCGCTACATACTATCTGCCCCGTTGGTATCACCATCAGTCTGCCTACGCCCGCAGCGGGGCAAAAGCATCTCAGATACTTATCCAATCAATTCAATCCGGTCAGTTCCTAACTGCAACTACGTTATTCATCCAAAATTCTTTATTTAATCTGGCACTTCCGGCTGCCTTACCCATGTTTCAGTTATTCGGATTCCAATTCTTCAATATATTCCGCGTGTCAGTCACGGCGATTGTAGGAGGATATTTCCTTGCGTTGCCTTCTGCGTAGAGAGGTACGCTAGGCAAGATATTAAGACTTCAGCTCCGACGACCTAGGTTTTTAACCTTTGTGAGCATGCGCTGCTTGCGCAGACGAGACGCATGGGAGAACGACAACAACGGCGTGACAAAGGAATCCCAGTAACCTAACCTAGCCTAACCCAACCCAACCTAACGTAACCAAGCCTAGGTTAAGGTTAGGCACACGGCACACGTTTTTGTTATTGAGCTCGGATAGCAATGGCTTCTCCTACGCTTTTCCTTTTCCGTCGTTCTAAGCCAATGTGGCAGCCATTAGGGAGGCCCATGAACCTTAGTAGATGACCAGGGCAACTCAATGGGCTTTGGTGAAGAGGGCAGCTAAATTAACAAAGCTCAATAATGATGAATATGAGAGGGCCGTGTTGCTGTAAAGTCCGGTTACAAATTAAATCAAGTGCGTACCCGTTGAAGATTATTACATTAACGTTTAGGTGAAAGCGACTGCGAGGATTTCTCCAGAGCATATACATTTAAAGCTTGCCTCAACTCATGTTGCTCGCGTGACATTTCACAGTGTTTTGTCTTGTTCTCTGTTCTGTGCCTCTTTAGCCCGACCACCTGCATGTCACCATTGGCCACCAGATCTCTGCCGGCTACCACTTCACTGTCGAAGGCAGCGTGGCACCGGACGCGGACAAGTGCGTTTTTTAAAGACTATAGTCTTTCTTGAGATACTTGAACGCAGAAATTTTGGTCTTTCTGTTTGTCTGTCTGTCACACGACTCAGCCACCCGGCCAAAGTTTAAGCACTTGCCTAACGCCCAGCCATCTTGAACTGGTAGCTGCGTCCATACTTGTGAAAATTGTCGATCAAAAAGCAAATATTACGCATATCTGAGGCGCAACATCGACTACGTAAGTATTAGGTGGTGTGTTCCTTTACTAGAGAATACATAGATGCTTAATTCTAAAGACCCTAGTGTTTCTTAGGCTGCGCTAAATGTTCGACGCTATGCACGAAAAAGGCCTCTGTCGACGATTTGGTGCTGCCACCTGGCAGTTGCCCAGGGATTCTGCACAAGCTCATGTTTCCCCATGGCGCTGCCACATGGCGTCCATATCTCACGCAGCGTAGTACGGCCGGCAGAAGACTATCGTCTTTCCAAGGCATTTGCAGCGAAGCATGCAGATACGCGGCCAATTTTTTTCTCTCAACTCACGCTGCATAACGCCCTCTATTTCGTAGCACGAGAGTGTTGTACAGGCGAATTTGTTTTCGGCGCCGCCATCTCGGGGTCTTATCCCAGTGATGCCTGCTTTGTGAATGTCCTGACGTCGAGCGAAATAAGCCGTGAAATGACGAATGGGTCTGTACATCCATGCTGAAGCGTGTAAGTTTACTGCTTAACCGTCAGTTAAGTGAAAAATGCAAAACGACCGCTTAACATTCCAAGATGACGGTGTATGCAATATTCTCTATACCTGGCGGCCAATCTGGCGACGTCAATTCAGTTGCAGAAATGACGTCAGCAAAAAATGGTGATGTGACGTCATGGAGATGACGTGCGCGTGCGCACCGACTGTATATAGTCCGTGCGAAGTGTCTCTTCAGTCACTTCCGGTTTCTCGGTGCGCCCTAGCTAAGGAAGCCCTCAGAGACAAAGCTGGTTACAAGTCGCCCCTGACCTTCTGGCGATCACTGTTCATTACAAAAGCGCATGTAAGTGTCGTAGAAAGATAAAGCCCATCGTGCGCACCGGACCGTTGGGTAAAAGACGAAAGCAAGCAGCAGCTTTACATAGATTTAAAAGGATACGTTCGATAATTTTTTTACTTCGAATGGAGCTTCAACTGAGACACATTTCACGTGCATGTCGTGGCCAAAATTCCGGCGAAAGAGGGATAAACACATTCTCACTGAATAACTCATTGAACTCCCTCAATTACGCTGCACTGATTCACTACCACACTCGACTAACTTCATCAAACTACTCTGGTGCTATAAGCCAGCAGCAGAATAAAGTAGGAAAAAACTTGAGGCCATATATGCCATATATGGCGATGTCAGGAATTGGGCATATCCGGCTATATATGGTACCTGTCCGTATGTGGCCGTATTTGCTGAAATCGTGATAGAGGAATATATGGCAATAAAGGACCAATACGAGGAATGCCATGTAAGACTCTGGTACGTATTAGGCAGATATGGTCTAATTACGGACAAGTGCCATATATAGCGGATACGCATTATGGCCATATACACATATCTGGCTATATACGGAACGTGTCCGTATGTGGCTCTATTTTCCCGATTCATGTCAGAGTCATACCTGACTCCCCTCGTGTAGGCCTTTTATTGCCATATATGCCTCTATCACGATTAAGGCAAATACGGCCACATACAGACACGTCTTATATGTAGCCGGATAAATGCCCAATTCCCGATATCGCCATATATGGCATTTTTGTAAGGTACGTACACACTCGCCTAACAGGCCATTCTCACGAAATCGCACTACAGTCACCTTCATTCTCTCTCATTCACTCATGCTCGATCGGTCATACATTCACTCACGAATTTGTCGATCGCTTGCATGCCTCAGGATGATGATGAACATCCTGCGATGCCACGACGTCCACGACGACGTCCTGCTGGGCATCGTGGCTCAGTTCACCGAACCCAAGCAGCTGGTGCGGCGGACCAAGCAAGAGGGCGTCTGGCTGGAAGATCAGGTGGACGCTGAGGATCCTTTCGAGCCGGGCCAACCGTTCACTCTCGAGATCGCTGTGGCCGAGGAGGACTTCCATATGACCGTCAACGGCAAACTGCTGCCGCCCTACAAGCACAAGGTCTTCTACGGCATCGGCCACAACCTGTGCCTGGAGAAGAACGCCAAGTTCAAGAGCTTGAAAGTCTGCTCTATCAGCGTGAGTAGACTGTTCGAGATACACGTGCGACGCGTTCTTTACTGTCGCTATTGTCGAACTGGGGAGGTAGAAAATCTCGCGGATTGGAACAATGCCGTTAAATATGGTTTATGTCATTACAATCAGGAAGGTCTAGACGTTAGGCAGCGGATTTGGGACGGGCCGAAACTGATGGTCATACCTTGTCTTATTCCTTATCCCATAGCCCTTGTTTTCTTCCATTTTCTTCTAGCTCCAGGTTAAAGTATTAGGCAAACAGCTCGCTTTACCGTTTCTTTAAGACAATACTGTTTTTTATTACATCAAGAATATTGTGCTCAGATGTCCACGACGAGGTGCTTTCAGGGCTGCCGGCTAATGTATAGTAGACCAAAAAGGTAAACGGACCGCGTCTTAGCGTCCGGGGCCGCTCCAGGGCCAGAACGCCGCCCGCTCAGGTCGAGAGTGCCCTGATTGGCATTAACCTTCGGTTTCACGTAAACTTCGCCCGAGTTTTGGGTACGTCAGCAGCTACGACCGCCTGAAGCGCGATCCGTTTGATTTTTTTTTTTTTGCCGATAGTACATACGGTAAAGCCCCACGCGAAAGTTTGTACATCGTTATATACACAAATGCAACAAATAATCTTCGTGGACAAGTTGACAACTGTTGAACGGGCTACAATTACTCCAGCCCATATGCTAGTAGAACTTGCATTTCTTGATGTTGTGCACCTCGCGTCACACGTCGCATTTACGCCAATATTGCTCGGCCTTTCTGCTCTCTTTCAGCATCCCAAGAATTGGAGCAACAAGTTGCCGAACGTTCAGCAAGCAACACTGCTGCTTTTCAACTCGGTGAGCGCCTGTCGACTCACTATCTATCTATCTATCTATCTATCTATCTATCTATCTATCTATCTATCTATCTATCTATCTATCTATCTATCTATCTATCTATCTATCTATCTATCTATCTATCTGCAACTAAAAAGGCTACCGCTTTTCTTGCGCTCGGTGCCTCGCGTTTAATATATATGTGAATACAAAAAGAAATAAAAACGTAATCGTGCCATTCCGAGTTAAGCGTTTAACGTACAGGGTTCGTCCGTAAACTAATACTGCGTCTAGTAAAAGAAATTTATTGACCCGATAGGTACGAATTGTTAAGGTTCTTCAAGGTAGTCTCCTAGGGCAACGATGGACAGCTACAGACGTGGTTCTCGTACTGCAAAGGCTCCCTGACACTCAGCTGCCGTAACCTGCTTGAGAGACTGAGACAGCCCATTGGATGACGGGAAAATCATTGAAACGGTGACCTTTGAAGCTTGTCTTGAGCTTTAGGAGGGCAAGAAAAAAAAATCGGGTTCACATCGTGGCTGTACGGTGGCTGCGCAATGGTTCAATCCCTACCCCGGGCTACGTAGGTCGTCGAAAAAAAGAGCGGCTTGCACTTGAGCTGTTGTCGACTGCAGCTTGCAGCGATCACCAATCTCCGGCCGTTTCCGTTCGGCGGCTTTTCCTAAAGCCCTCAAGGACTTCATTGTAGAACACCGCGTCTATGGTTCGTCTCGGAGGTCTTCAAGCAATTATTCTCTTACACGAACGACGGATGGTCCGAAAGACTTTTTTTTTTTCACTCTGTCCACATTTTCACTAAAGCCCCTGTGAAAGCAAAACTTAATCATGTACCGGTGCTCCAGCGCACGCTTCATTCTTTCGCGTGTTCTGACGTGACAAAAATTGGGAAAGAAACTTTCGAGCCCGCTTCGTATTCTCAGAGCGTCAGAGCTCGGGCACAACTTTCGCCCGCTGCGTTACTTAACTTAAAGGGGTTCCTGCAACACTTTTTGAACATAGCCCGACAACCGTGATGATCAGTCGTGAGGGCTTCCGTGAGCACGTGATCTAAATGTTAGTGCGTTGTACGCACCAGGGAATTCGAAATTTGTCTTCAGATATAGCCGCAAATCGCTCGCACTCCTTTCAACGAATGACGTCACGAGCGCCACCGATTACGTCACTCACTTTCCTTTGTTGTTCTCGAAGGAATGACACTCATTTTGTGTTCATATGTTGAACTCAAAACGAACAAACAAAGCATCGCGGAGGACATTACTGCGATTGTGGAATCACGGATGCTATAGTTCTACTTCTAAGTACGTAGTATATGTTGCTTGTGACGGCGTATGTCGAAAAAAGAGCAGGAGGCTTCCACCCTGTATTTGAAAGCAGATTTCGAATTTCCTGGTTTGCGCAGCGCGCTATTTGGCTCACGTGTTCACACTAGTCTCCATGAGCGATGGGCACCGTTTTTAGGCTATGTTTTATTACAGGGCCTCTTTGAGACCTCCATGAAAAATCCCGCTTCCGGAGACCACGATACGAACTCGCCGACGAGTAGCAGGCAGTCACAATACCTTTACGTACAAGCCCTGTATAATTTTATGCGAAAAGAGTTCTTAGCGCAGGCTACTACAATATAATAATAACACTTCTTCCTGGGCTAGTTGGTTCAAATTGGTGCACGTACTTACAGGGCGCTAAATCAACAGACACAAGTGAGGGACACACAGACACAGACGAATCCGTATTTGCAGAAAACACCGTATGTAGGCGCTTGCAAAACTTGCTAGCAAGTTAAATGCCACTATAGTTAAAAATTGTCTGCATGTGGAGGGGTTGCTATGTTCCTTAACGAAATATTCTTGTGATCTCGACATCACTTTCTATACTTTAAAATGTGCAGCAACAAGACAACTTATACAACCCATTTCTGAACATGTAAGCGCAATTCGTTTTCGAGAGCAGCAGCATGGATACACATCAGTGGATATCGGGATTTGGAGCAGGGGACGCCATTTTGCTTTTGGACAATGCGTCGATGCGTGGTTTGATGCTTTCGCTTTCCAAACTGCAGAATTCACCGGCCAGCACATCAGTTCAACTCGAGCCTGGCAGCTGCTTTTACGTGCAAGGAACACCGCCGCCCCCTTGCAATGAGTGAGCATACGAAGCTTGTTTTTAAACCGAGTCTGCGGGCCTCTGCTGACAGTGCATGGCTGCTTGTATGCAATACCGTGACATGTTTCTCTCTTACGTATACTCATAAAGATACTTGTTTATTTAGTTATTTATTTATGCAGTACCCGCACCGACATTCTGTCAATACTGCTGGTATATAGTATGAGGGTTGCAGTAAGCATCAGAACAACCCAATAATTACACAGATAAAGGAACTTTACGTTGACCGTGTTTACTTCCGGTTTATTTCCAATGAAATCAAGAACTAAAGAAAAAACATAATTGCATGTATGACGGCGGGGTGGAATTCCGACGTATATGCATAATAGCCACGAGTCCAGGATTGCGGGCACGCTGCTTCTTTACTGCTTTTTTTTTGTATGACTATTCGGGTGCGTCACGTCGCGCAGCACGTGTGAGCCTGGTCACGTCAATGCGACAGCCCATGCTCACTCACGGTACTTTCAGAGCACAGTCCGGCAAGGAGGCTAAGAAAACGACGCGATATCTTCAGCGATATCGGTGTCGCCTCTGCGCACATGTTCCTTCTCCTCCTTCATACTTCAGAGGTCAGAGAAGGTCAAGCAGATCCTCTGTGTAGGTGTTAGTAATTATGTTAGCAAGGTCAGGGCCCACTGCACGCACGAAGACGAGGTCATGACTTGTCGAGATGTTGGCTCTACGGACATTCCGTTTTTAACAGCCAAGCTGTTCAAGGTCAACCCTCTGGCGTCCGGTGTCACGCACGTTCTACGCATAATGGGCCGATCCCTGAGGCAGTGCGCCGTTTGAGGTGCAGGAAATGTCTTCGGTTAAGGAAAGTACGCTAATTTCTGCAGCCCATGTCGGAAGCACGGCTAAGCGTCCGTGGGGTGGGGGAAAGGGACTGAAAGATAGAAAGGAGAGAAAGGCCGTAGTGGAGGGCTCCAGAAAATTGACCACCTGCGGTTCTTTAACGTGCACTGACAGCGCACAGTACACGGGCCGCCATCGAAAATGCGACCGCCACGGCCGGGATCGAACCCGTGTCCTTCGGATCAACAGTCAAGCACCATAATCACTATAGGCCACTGCGGTGGGTTTGAAATAAGTTCCCGTGACGTTGAAACCTTGTGCCAGTGACGTCATCTTCAAATACACTCTTTCTAGTAAGTGCGGGTGCCACTCACCTCGAAAGCTTCTCGTTGTGACACCGAGACTGGCCTCCGTTACACGCTTCTTTCGAGCCTTTGGTTTCCGCAGTTCAATGTTCGCTTTGATTCAGTTTATTCGCCTCTTGCTTCACATCCATATGCTACCGTCGCCAGCCATCACGTTGGATCTAGCGGATGTCACTTCTGGCCTCTTGATTTCCTTCTATGTTTGGGCCCCATCCACTAGGTGGCACGTACCTATTCAGGGCATTGGCGAACACCGGGGCGTTGGTCAGGGGGACGTTGGGCAGGAGATGGCCACGAGATGCTTCTCGTGGCCTTTCTGAAGACCACGAGAAGCATCTTCACGCTTCTCCGCCACTATCTTCATCTTATCGGCCGTGTGGACATTTACGAATTGCGAAGGATGCGGCGCACGCCTGAGACGATAGTACACCGCTTGTGCATATGTCCGAGATTTGATTTATAGACAGAATCGCTGAAAGGCATTTGGTCGAAGCTTGTTCCTCAACCATCCGCTGAGGAGGTTCTGTTTGGACCTTCGCCCGTTCCCCGTCGCCAGCCTGATAGTCTCAAGGCTCCCAAGAAATGTTTGCATGAGAAGGAGCTGGATAAAAGACTTGGGCCGCGCAAGTTCTCCACCTATCATCTTCATCCATGTCGTCCATGTCGTGCGTGTGTGTCGTGTGTGTTAATCAATGTCGTCTCTTTCTTTCTACACCTATTTCCCTTCCCCCGACGCCGAGTAGTATGCCAGACCTATTGGTTGAGGCCGACCCCTCAGCTCTTCTTTCGTAGTACATCTCTCTCTTTCCCTTCGTGCACAGGTTCAAGGTTGCGTTGTCCAAAGGTGCCGAGGAAAGCGCCGAGGCACTCCTCATGGTCCACGTTCAAGTCCAGAAGGGCCTGGTGTTCGTCTACGATGGCACTGACGCCAACAAGGGTGCCGGACACCAGCTGAAGGTCAAGGCCAACCGGCTATTCTCCTGTAGAGTGGACGCGCTCGCCGACACATTCAAGGTGATTTATCAGTATATAAACCAGCTTTCACACCGACATAAATTGAACTAGACGAGACAAGATAAAGACTATCTCTCGCACCGCACAGTGCGAATACATGGACAAAAGAAGAAACGAAGGGTGCATCTGTGCGTCGACGCATCTTCTATTCTCACTTGTTTTACTATTAAGTACACCCAAATAGCTGAACTTGTAATCGTAATTGAGTGAAGAGAAATCTCACATCAATATAGCAGTAATCTATCTATCTATCTATCTATCTATCTATCTATCTATCTATCTATCTATCTATCTATCTATCTATCTATCTATCTATCTATCTATCTATCTATCTATCTATCTATCTATCTATCTATCTATCTATCTATCTAACAAAAGAGACTACCTCTTTTTTAGAGCTCGCTACCTCGCGCTCAATATATTTGTCAGACATTTACCATTGTCAAGCGCCGAGCGTCATGCAACAGTTCACCGTTCATCCAGTTGCGCTTGTTGTTGTTGTTGTTGTTGTTGTTGTTGTTGTTGTTGTCGTCGTCGTCGTTGTTGTTGATCTTCAGGACTAATACCTCATTCTCAATCTTCCCCATATCATGTGTGTCGCTTGCTTTACTCCTTCTTATTTTCGCCTCTCGCAATAAATCTTGCTGGAAGTCAGCACTCGCGTTGCTGTCCTTACTTCGTCCTGCATTTTTTTTTTTTTTGCGATGTTTCACGATTCGTCAGTACAAACGAGCCCGAATCACAACCATTTCGAATTTTTGTGTCGACGCGTCGAATGTCCCACTGATAACCACCTATCGAACCATCTTGTTTCCTGGCGCAGGTGTGGGTGAACACCTTATCTGCGGAAGGCAACGTCGACCCCTTCGAGATCAAACACAGGTTCCCCCTGAACGAAGCCGCCTTCCTCAACACCTTCGGCATGCTCAACAACGTGACGGCTTTGAAGGCGAAAGAGGACATACTGAGTTGATCAGTCCGGCCTCGCATTGTCCAGTCGATGACAGCTGTCAGCATGGCAATCGCTGTTAAGATGACCTCCGGGGACGTTTCGAATCGCCTCTGTCACTTCATGATGGCTGTCATGCCACGACCACGATGGAGTCGTGAATTGGTCACGATGGCCCGATTCGCTAGTAAGGCTGATGAGTTGCCCATGACAGCCAGCGATCGCTAGTCGTCGGAGCAGCGCAGCCAAAGTGGCGTTCGAGAAGGATTAAAACACGGGGGGAAGAACGAATAAAAAAAAAACCTGGGGAAGCGAAAAAAGAAGAAGGTTGGCTACATTGGCTATTCGATGGTGAAGACAAGCAGAAAAAATTACTTGCTGGGTAACCGTAATTCTTCACCAAATAAAATTTGTTACGGGGAAACTCTACTAGATCTGTCCCTCTAATAAAGGAGCGGCGACCTTCCCAGCCCACAAGGCGCAGAAAATTATGCTAATATGTATCACACTGTCTCTCAGCTGAGGTAGTAAATGTCGTAACGGTAGGCGTACAGTAAACAGACTCGGACGAATGATACACAAGCCATGTGATGGATCGTGCCAGGGCCACATCGGCTCGCAGTGCAAGCAATCGCGGTTAAGTAATAACTGAGCAATGACAGTTCGTGATGGGTTCTCATTCATTACCGAACAATGAGCGTTGGACTATCCGAAGGTCGTAGGTAGGTCCCCACAGTAGGAAGGTGTGGTTTTCGTCCACTTTAATTCCCGTTCATTTATTCCTTAATTACTCTACTACAGTTAAAACCTATATACAGTAACGTTCCCATGCTTTCCTCGGCTTCATTGTCTGTGGGCTTCGTCAGGTTGCTTAAAAAAATGAGCGCTTGGACCCATTCCCTTCTTAGCTTACTGCACTCATGTACGCCTCTGTTTGTGCTGTCTCTACAATGTTTTGCATAGATCCCTGGAGGCGAATACTTTCAATAACGGACTTGATGAGTGAACAAGAAAGAGACTGAGCTCTTCGGTTCCTCTAAAGGCCAACGGGAATACATCTCATTTCGGCTAAACTCCTTTTCAGCCAGCGTACGTGCACCCAGGCGCGATTGATTGATTGTGGTTCGGTTAGGAAAGGTCGCTAATTTCTGCAGCCCATGTAGGGAGCACGGCTAAGCGTCTGCGGGGGTGGGGGGAAAGGGAGTGAAAGAGATAGAGAGGAGAGAAAAGCGCGAGCAGATATGATGCAAACTGAACACACTACCTCCAAGACGTCTTCGGCGTAGCGGGAACCGACGCATCGTAAACTCGTGGATATCCTTCGTAATAGCGCTCTGAAAAAAAAAAAGTAAAAACAAGAACCTGACATGGCTTACACGGAAAATGGCTCAGCCAGTTTAGGTTAGACAAACTGATCCACTGGATTTGAAAGCTTGAGAAGTTATATAGATCTTAGCCTTGAAAAGGACCGCTAGCAGCTTCGCTGCTTCATCAGTGCTCGCAACTTAATTCAGCGAAGAGGAGATAACATCCTTTTTTTTGTATTACTTCCCCATTGAAATGTGTCTACAGTGGTACGGAATTGATCCCGCCACCTTCAGTTTTGCAAGCCAACAACTTAACCGCTAAACAAGTCTACGAGGGGTCATTTGAAGAGGCATATGAGTTTATCGCATGATAATGTCCTTTTAATGCTTAACAGTTTCTTTTTCTTTTCTTGTAGTTATCCGTGTCCGCACGCAAAGTGCATGTAAGCCCTTCCTTGCTAACTGCGAACACACCGAGCAACCAGAAAAATATATGGTAGGCCGAAAGACATGCCTCTTAAGGCAATGACCTTATTTAATAAAATTCATAGCAACAAATGGCTTCCGCGTTTTACTGCGATACTGCATTCAGATGGAAGGTGCTACCATAAACGCCAATTACCCTCCATATATCATGAATCGCGCTAGCTTTTTCCACTCTTTATGCGATGCCTCCCGGCTCGAAATTCTCGTTAAGGGGTGGGCACGTTCCATCCATTCATTGGCTTGCTCGTTAATACAGGGTTACAGCGGTAAAAAGAACAAAAAGAAAAATAAAGCAACAACAAGAGAGTTCGGTGACTGCCGCACTCTTGACTACATGCAACGCCAGAACGAAATTCCCGTTCATTAATGCCTCGAGCTGTTTACAATACAGTTTATTATAACCGTTCAGTCGGGGTGCACCCGGGTTTACTACCGAGTCGCATTCATGTTTACCCTTCCATTTGCTAATAACAAATACAAAGATACGGCTTAAAGCGGGCCCTGCCACATATTGTGAACATGATCACTAGTCGTGGGGGCTCCTATGAACCTGTGAGCCAAGTGTTGTTGCATTTCACGCACCAGGGAATTTGTGATTTGGTTTGAAACACAGCTGTGACTCCTCTTCCTTGAAATAATTACATCACAAAGAGCAGAGAATAAACAGCTCGACCTCTTTCTTATTTTGTGTGTGTGTTAATACGCCCATTTCCTTTTGTTGTTGTTGTTGTTGTTGTCGCCGTCGTCTGCTGCTGTTGCTGTTGTTGTTGTTGCTCCTGTTGTTGCTGTTGTAGTCGTTGTTGTTGAACAGGGAGCGAACAAATGAAGTATTATACTGAAGATAGTTTCCCGATCACGAAATCACCAATGCTATAGTTCTGCCTCTATCTTCCCTGTGACATCATTGGCTGAAAGAAGAGCGGTAAACGCACAGCTGCACTTGAAACCAAATAGAAAATTCCCTGGTGCCTGCTGCTGTGCAATAACAGTTCCCTCACCTGATCACAGGAGCCTTGGCATCTCAGTGGCACCGTTTTCTGTGTTCAACAAATGTTGCACGGCCTGTTCAGTGGACCCGATGCCGTCTGCACGCCAAATGGCGCACACATACACACAACCACACACACATAGAGAGAGAGAGGAGAGAGAGAGAGAAAGACACGGATAGATAGATAGATGCGCGAGCCAAGGCTACAGTTTACGCCATTTTGGTTCGTTTTTTAGGCCATGTACTTGGCAGATAACGATAAGTGCTACGTCTATATATATATATATATATATATATATATATATATATATATATATATATATATATATATATATATATATATATATATATGCCTCTTAGAGAACGACGGTTTATTAAGTCAACGTTTCGGTCGGAGCCCGACCTCTTGAAAAGGTCGGGCTCCGACCGAAACGTTGACTTAATAAACCGTCGTTCTCTAAGAGGCGCATCGTCAATTCTATATATATATATATATATATATATATATATATATATATATATATATATATATATATATATATATATATATATATATATATATATATATATATATATATATTATGGCTGCGACATTGATAATGAAGTAGGGGGTAGACTTCTGTGCTGCGTCACCGGAACTGCGACACCGAGGCGGCGTTCATTGATTAGGCTCGATGCACCGCCCCGCGTGGAGAGCAGCGAGAGTCCGTGGCGCGCCCATATGCTTCCGAATAGCGGCAAGATTCCGAGACACAATTACGTCTGCTTCGCAGCTATCCTCACGTATATGAGGAACGGCACGCCGGAACGGGCTATTTATAGGCAGACGCATGCCTCCTGCCGACGCCAGTGCTGGAGGCACGCAAGACAGAGCATCTGCACTGTTGGCGCCTTGTACGTATTTACTGGTGAGCAGTGCCGACCCTTGACTTTTGCCACGTCCGCTAAACGAGTGCGCAGAGGAAGAAGAAGATGACGACGATGCGATAGCGACGCCAATAATAGTGGCACTGCACACATATACACTGAGCCATCCATGTAAAGTTGGATGGCTAGAGTGGTATATGCGACTACTGTCGATGGGTACAAATGTGCGTGAAATTCTTTAAATGATTTTTTCATTTAAATATGGCCGCATAATTCCTGACGATTAAACAACCTTGCAGAGGTGCGCAAAAGGAATAGGCGCGTGGATCAGGTGACCCCATTGGCTTGGACGGTCATCTTCATACAGCGCTCACCAGTCTGTGCAAAGAGGAGAGAGAGAGAGAGAGAGAGAGAGAGAGCATTTAGAACAAAATGGCGGATCTTCCTAGTAGGGTGGAGCCCTTAGTTCAGGACCCCGTTGGCTCTCGCCATTCCAAGTGCTCGCTGTATCAATCGACACTGCTCCTGCGGTGCTAGGCTGTTCAGCGAAGTCTCTGCAGCACAAATACGAGGGTGACGGAATAGTGGAATAGCCCAGCGGACAACGGACATTACCGTATACAGAGATATACAGTGGGATATACTTAAAAGTAGGGACAGTAAGAGGCATACTGTGTGGGGTGGAAGATTGAATGATTGATTTGTGGGGTCTAGCGTCCCAAAAGCGGTTCGGATTATGAGATAGGCCGTAGTGGAGGGCTCCGAAAATTTCGACCACCTGGGGTTCTTTAACGTGCACTGACATCGCACAGTACACGGGCCTCAACATTTCGCCTCCATCGAAATGCCGCAGCCACTACATGGATTCGATCCCGCGACCTTCGGATCAGCAGCCGAGTGCCACAGCCGCTAGACCACAGTGGCGGGGACGATTCCAGCAAACTGCAAACAATGCAGACTTGTCTAGACTTCGCAAAAGGTCAACTTCATGCGCCGTCTCCTGCGCGTCAACCATTTCGCGCTTGCCTGACTACGAAGTCCCGAAAGTTGAATGATGAAATGAAAAAAAGAAATATCAGTAGCGCCTCAGCTTCTTTTGCCGTTTTTAACGGCTTATACGCGGCATACCGCTTCGAAAAGCCATCTCAGCCATTACGTGTGACAGAAGGGTTTATAGGATGGCGGAAGCACTGGCCGGGAGTTCTTGAATAAGAAAAGAGAATGAAGAAAACTTCGTGGGGTGTGGAACTTCCGAGTGTTCCAAAAATAGGCGCGAGGAGGCGAAACCATCCAATAAACTGTAGTTTGCGCAGCCTGCCGGTGCTCCCCTTCCTTTTTCCCCACAGGGAATACGCCTCTACTCAGAGCAAGAGAGCAGCATCTTCCGGTCAAGAAAGGGACATGTATAGTTCGAGAGGCATGCTCAAAACGCGTGGGAGCTGGGAGCAAAATAAAGAGCGCCCTTCAAAGTTCTCCGGGCGTCCTTTGCGTCGGCGTGAGACAGACTTTAAGCCTACTCCCTTCCTCTCTCTGTCCTCCTTTGAACCTTCTCTCGTTGCTCCATTACCGGGTTTTATTAGTTTGCTTGTTATACCCTGTGGTACTCGTAGATGCTTACTGTGCCGACGCCTACGCAGCCACCGTGCGTGTGCAATGCAGCGTCTGGCTCCGCGGGCGCGTCATTCGGACATCTCAAAGGACGAGCACGAGAACACCACGCAGAAATCCCCACTGCTCGCAGTGTTTGAATGTTCTAATCAAGGCTTAAATAGACGTACTACTGAAGCACTGACGTTTGCACTAATTAGTCTGGCTTGTTCGTTGCCTTTTCCGGTTCATTAGGGCTTTATTTTTGGCACTACGAAGAGACGATTAGGGCGTAGACACAAAAGTACTGTTTCCTTCTGGTGTTGCTTTGGATTCAGCAAGCATTCGGGTGCAGTGCCGTACAGTGTTTCAATTACCGCTACGCGGATAGGAAATTTCTGGCTGCGAAGCGAAATTAAATAATAAAGTTGGAGTACGAATCGAATCGCGTCCTCTTCCCGATATTTTTTCGAACACATTCAAGTTAGTTGGCGGCAAAAGTTTACTAAAATGCAAGACCAATCACACAGATTCATTGGTCAATGCCCGTGGGTAAATCACAGCATAGTCTTGTGCAGTATAGTATAGAAAGGGGTGGGAAAGAGAAGTGAGAGTGAGGAGGAGGGAACGCTGCCAGCAACGCTGTATCCTTAGTGCACGTTAAAGAACCCCACCAGGTGGCCAAATTTCCGGAGCCCTCCACCACGGCTTTTCTCCCCTTTCTATCTCTTTCTGTCCCTTTCCCCTACCCCCACGGACGCTTAGCCGTGCTCCATACATGGGCTGCAGAAATTAGCGCTCTTTCCTTAACCGAACCACAATCATCATCACATCATATCACTTTACTTTCGTTAAAGACCCTTCGAGGGGGTATTACATAAGAGGTGGGTTAACATATAAAATTATTTTTATTGCCACGAATTTTCATCTTGAAAAAATAAGCACATAATGGATCAAGAAATTTTCATGGACATTTAGTGGTGACGACGTCATGAGAAAGGTCATCATCATCAATCATCTTCGCATTTCTACTGAGTAGCTGCCCGAATTTTTAAATTTTTTTGTTGCGTGATCATTTTCGAAGCTCTAAGGGAAATGCAAACATCACTTTCATCTTTTTGATCGCCGGTTCACGTTTCGGCGTTTAGAGGGCC
This sequence comes from Hyalomma asiaticum, assembly GCA_013339685.2. Lineage (NCBI taxonomy): Eukaryota > Metazoa > Arthropoda > Arachnida > Ixodida > Ixodidae > Hyalomma > Hyalomma asiaticum. The sequence goes on along the minus strand of CM023487.1, from coordinate 30,470,113 downwards.
AAGGTTTCCTTTTCGAGTTGAACTCAATGCGAGAATTAGTACTAAAATATCCTTAGGCATAAGTTAGGGCTTGTTCCTGTGTGTTACTCCCATGATTTCGAAAGAAATTTTGCGCTTAAGAAAATAGCAACGGCTGATGCTTGACATGCAAAAAACAACGGTGTGGTTACGAGACACATCGTATTGGAGGACTCTGGAACATTTCAACCGCCTGGTGTTCTTTGACGCGCGCTAAAAACGCACTGCACACGACCTTCTAGAGTTCTCGCCTTGATTGAAAACGTGATCTCAGCGGCCTGCATCAATCCCGCGCCCTTGGGCTCAGAGCCGAGCACCATAAGCCCTGTAGCAGCGCGGCGGACGGCGTTGAAAACATTTAAGCATGAACTACCAAATAGTTTGGAGGTACACCTTAGCGAGAATTAAGTCTCCCTATTCATCATGAATTTAAGCAAACACACACATCTTAAACAAATATCTGAGTGAACTGTCACAGAGGCCGCAACCGAGAGAACGAGGTATCTTTGACACTTTACCAATGCCAACCTTCACTCGTTGAAACTAAAACGATGAAACTTACATTCACGTGCTTGGAGCAGTTCTTTCTTTGATGACTTGCGCTTTTGGTGAGCCGTCAATTCCAACCACCACGTCTTATGATACCATTTGCAAAACTGCAATAGAAAAGCAAAAAAAATGTTTCGCAGCTTTTTCAAAGAATAGCGCAGGCTAGTAGTATATGGCGGTGTATAAAGTACGAAGAAAGGTTCCCGTATTTTCCATCTATCGATTCTTTTTATGTGAGTCATTACCGCAATTGTCCGGTGACATCATTACCAAAGCTACTGTGAGAAGTGGTGAGTGTAGGTGACGACCACAACCGTCAGCTCCTAACCTTCGACAGCGGGGCTCTGCAGTTCTCAACGTGCCAAGAAGTACCAAGTAAAGGTGATTAAAAGGAACCTACGACCTTTCTCTCAAAGACGCTGACTCTAAGCGCACCCCAAAAGAAAAAAAAAAATGTTTCTGCAGGAGAAGACCCTCAGGGCATTCTCACAACAAAGGCTGAGGAAATTAAACTTTGAAAGTTCTTATGGCTGTAAAGACGTTCACACGCTGCCGTCTTTCTTTCCTTCTCTCTTTTTTTTTTAGTTGGGGAAGTAAGGAAATATTTCTTGTTTTTCGATGTTCTTTTTTCTTGAGCCTACCGCCAGGACGTTCAGTCAAAGCAATATATCACAGACTGTCACCGAGGGCTGTCGTCCAGGAAATTAAGAGCCACAATGCATGACTCTAATGATTATCTCTTTGATTTCTTTACGCGGGACCGACATTTTTACACGGGACCGACATTTCCCTAAAAGAATTCTCCTGCTATAGGATAGTTTGATCTCGAATAAAGCATCATTACATTTCAGCGTTACGTCACGGTCAGCGATATGTTTAGCGTGACCTTCATTTCCAAAGGAGGGCTTATACAACATTACCAAGAAAGTGAAGTCACATTAAAAAAATCTTGTAAGACAATAACCTTCTGTACCACACAGCAGCCCGAAAAGTGTTATGTAAGATAAAGCGAATTCCGTCTAGCCTAGACACAAGGAAAAGTCAAAGAGCACAGGATACTTAATCGATGACGCGGCCATTATTCCAAAGCAATTACTGTCTACAACAGGCGCTGGAACGCTCGAACGTCGTTATCGGCGTAACAAAGACATTTTTTTTTTCGCACCCAACCCAAGTGTTAGTCGGTACCGCGTGCAAAAAATATTTGCAAAGCAGACGACAAGCGCCCGAAGAACAAAAGGAGGCCACAAAGCAGACGGTTTAACTTCGAGACAAGAAGCCAGTGACCTCAACATCGATTACCTCTAGCAGACGACGCTGGGAACTTAAAGAGCGCAACAATGCAACTAACTGTGCTGTGACGTCACCGTGGTGTCGCTGCGGTGAACAAGACAAATAAGCGGTTGTTAACGAGCCAACACGCACTTACACGATTACAACGCACACTGCGCGCCTTCCCTCTCTTCTGGATGCTGCAGAGTGTTCTTTAATAGGTTTCTTGGCCAAAGAGTAAAGCAAAGGCGACGGAGTTCGCTTCGAGGGAACAGGCGTTAATTAGGCGAAACTCCGGTTGCATTGCCGACCTTTTATCAACGCCTAGCGGCCCGCGTGCGATAACAAAGTCTAATCAGAAGACTGCAATGTACTATGCAATCGTGCTTCCGAATAAAATGAAAGATAAAAGTGATGTAAGTGCTCCAGTAACGACCCACTGTGCGGCGTGGGCTTAGCGCTTGTGATGGGTCATGCATTGTATTACATAACCGCGTGTGCTTAGTCACTTGTTGCTGCCCTTCTAACGTTGAACATCGAACGTGGGCGTTTGACGTCGAACGCGTTAGCAGTAGACAGGCAGTCATTATGGCGGCATTAAGGGGCAAGTATTTGCAAACGTTCGTTTCCCTGCAGTGCGTTACAGCAACACGTGAGTATTGATTGTGTGATTGATGCACTGACTGACTGATTTTTGGGGTTTTACATCCCAAAGCCACGATGTGATTATGAGCGAAGCCGTAGTGGAGGGCTCCGGAAATTTCGACCACCTGGCGTTCTTTAACGTGCACTGACATCGCACAGTATACATGGGCCTCAACCTTTCGCCTCCATCGAAATGCAGCCGCCGCGGCCGGGACTCGAGCCCGCGACCCTCGGATCTGTAGACTAGTGCCAGAGTCACTAGACCACCGTGGTGGGGCTATGCATTGAATGGCGATAAATCTTGGTTGACACATGTGTTTCACAGGACGCTTAATCGGCGCAAAGTATCACTCGCCATAACGAACTGCACACGTTTATGCTTGCACCGGTTTATGCTTGTACACGTCAACTGTACGGCGACGTGCAAACAATTTTCGTTCGAAAAATATGCGAACGTTCCAAAACAAACATTAAAAAAATGACATGTGTGACTGATCAGAATACACGTTTGGTGGCGTCATAAACTACCTTGCAGCAGCAGCAAACACAGATTCTTCTCTGATGGCTCCATGCGTGTGCTAGCACTGCTACAGCTAGAGTTCACGCGGTATACACCTCAACGTAGCGAGCGTAGAATTTGAGTCTTGCTACGACACATTTTTCTTTCAGTATTTATTAAGGCTAAAGCCTTAACTCACTCATGAGAAGAGTCTCGCCATCCAGCGTTCGTGGTACCGAACCTCGATTGTACCAATGTCTCTGTCTCGCGCCTCTTTCACTCGGTACATACCATAACCGGCACGGAACACTACGAATACACGGCTAACATGGCTAATAGGTAACGACATCAGTACCTTCATAGTTTTGTCATTTACGTCCCTATTAACGATAATAAAATCACGTGTGGCTCGTATCCGCACTTCTTGGCCAGATATATGCTGGTATAGATGACTGAATGCTAATTTTCACAGCTAATGTTAATCAGGGAACAGCAAAATAGCTAACGCAAGGGGAATGTCGCCACAAATGCCTGAGAAATAGTGGTATAGAATGGCCAAACAAAATCCTGAAAGAATCTGTATGACGTTGTGGAATGACTTTGGCCATGAAGTCGTCTTAGCATGTGATGAGAAAGAGCGAGAAATTAAACTTTATTGAAACGGTGGGTGGCTTCCTCAGTCCAGGTAAGGAACCAACGAATCTTTGCGTAACACACAAAGGTGAAGGATAGAAAACAAACATGAACACGAAAGAATACATGAGCACTAAAATGATGAAAAATCATTGAATACAGGACGTCGGCGGACGCAACATTTTGACTAGAGGGCTTATCTTCGGTCAAAGCAGCGACTTGCCGCGTTTACATCAACGCGACAGTAGCGCATCGCATTTCGAAGCGCACTTAGAAAAGTCGATGCGACGTCGTTTACATGAAGCGCGCCAACTTGCGCCGCTATGCGGCACAGAAAGCGGGTATGGGCCAAACAGCTCCTAATATAGCATAGCATGCATAGTAGAGCATAGCAAGGAGGTGGGAAGGAAAGAAGGAGTGGATGCAAATAAAAGGCATGGCATGACCCAGTCCACCTGTACTCCAGCTCGCGTCACCTAGCAACCACCTTGCGTAGCAGCACTCGCTTAGTATACCTTAGTTACAGCTGGTGTGACCACGTGAAACGACGTCACAGATGACAGGTGATACGGTCACGTAATACGACGTTACATCTAGTCAAGTCACCTAACAATTACCTATAGCATAGCCGCGCTTGCATAGCCTAGCTTAACTACGGGTAGCGTGACCACGTAAAGGTCACCTAACCTAAATCACGTAGCATGATGTCACAGCTAGTCCCGTGACATCTCCCCTCCGAAACCGCGTACAACGGGCAGTATTCACGCGATATGTTCCCGCCAAAACATGTAACAGCTAGTCACTTAACACATCACGTGACTTAGTCGAGCTTGTAGAAGTTGAAAGAAGCTATACTCTCTTTCATGCATCACGTGCAACGCTGTCAAAGCTAGCGCTCAAGTTTGCGCTGTGTACTTCCGCGATCAAAAAGTAGTGCGTTGCTTGCAGTGAGCGAAGGACAATACATGCCTCGCTGGCAGCCTTAAATCATCGTACATTTTTCATCAGCTTCACAAAATACGGTCGTAATCGAACAATCCAAGTTCGTTATTTATGTTTGTCGCTTGTTTGTCGGAGCGATACACCTCTCCCTTTCTTTTTCCTTACGGGCTACTTGCGTAGCCTTCACAGTGTTGCACCTGATGCATGAAACGAAATATAGGTCGGCAACAAGCGTCGCTGCTAGTCCAGCCTTGATCCACTAGTACAGGCTGCCCCAATGTCTCTTTTTTCCTCCATGGGCGGATGACAGATAGAATGCATACTGACATAATGTAAAAGTGCTCCCCAGTGTAATGCGATGGCCGCCTTGATTCTGTTGTATAACCGCTCTTTCGAAACAAAGGTAATGCGAAATGTATAGCGGGGAATGATGCAACCTTGAGATTTAATGAGAAGTCATACGAGATCAGAGCGACCCCGGTAACGGGAGGATTTTATGGAAAAATCGGGGCCATGAGACTTGATCAAAGCGACCTCCAGCCTGTCTATGGCTTGTCCCTTTTTTTTTTGCGTTTGCTTCCTCCGTGTTCTGCTCTAAACAGCGCAAAAACGTCGCAGCACCTAAATAGTTTGTTAATGAGAGAGGGTTAAATAAACCACATAAACTACACGCATATATATATATATATATATATATATATATATATATATATATATATATATATATATATATATATATATATATATATATATATATATATATATATATATATAGTCATGGTGGTGAATAGGCCGGAGGCGTGAAGGCAGAGATGAGTAGTAGACCCTCGGAATTGGCAGCAAAAATGTAGAAAGCGTTTATTCAACGTTTCAGCCGGAGACCGGCCTTCATCAGGAATGCCTATGGTTGTATTTCCGCTTCTATTTATACCTATCTGAGAGAGATTTTCATAAAAGGCTATGGGCACCAGGATGGCCCCCAGTTATGCCAGTATCTTTATGGGACAACTGGAATCAAAATTTCTCTCTCAATCCCCTCTAAGACCACTTTTGTACAAAAGATATATAGATGATATCTTCTTTGTCTGGGAGCACAGCGAGGATGAACTGATAAAATTTATAACCTCCTACAACTGCGCACACCCGAATATTAAGTTTACCCATTCCTACAGTCTCGCACAAACATAAACTTCCTGGACGTAACTGTGAAAATTGAAAATGGCCGACTATCAACAAAACTATATCGGAAACCTACCGATCGGCAACAATATCTTCACTACCACAGCGACCACCCACGCCATTGTAAGAACAACATTCCATACAGCCAAGCACACCGTTTCAAACGAATCTGCTCAAAAGATGAAGATTTTGACTCGGCCGCCCTGAATCTAAAAACGGTCCTTCACAAGCAAAAGTATCCGCCACGTGTTATCGACGACGCCATCCAGAGGGCCAAAACACTGAACCGACAAGACCTCATTTCGAACCGTCCCACACAACGCGACTCTCAACGTACAAACCTGTGCTTAACGTACAGCACGAATTTCCCCAATGTCAACAAAATCCTAAGGCGCCACTACAACATTATAGAACAAAGCGAGCGACTTAAGCGTGCATTTCCATCCGCCCCTTCCGTTATCTACAGACGATCACGTAACCTCAGGGACACCCTTGTGAACTCGCGATTAAATGCATCACGTCCACACAACGGATGCAGGTCATGCCTGAAACCAAGGTGTCTTGTCTGTAAAGCAATGCAGCAGACAAGTACTGCCCACAGCTCCCAATCACAGTACTCTGTGAAAATTCGCGGTAATTTAACATGCGATTCCTCGAATGTTGTCTATCTGCTGGAGTGTACTGCATGTAGAATGCAGTACATAGGTCAAACAGAAACCTCATTCAGGCTCCGCTTCAACAACCACAAAGCCCATGCCAAATCTATCCCAAATCTACCTCTCTCGAAACATCTAAACCTCCCAATTCATTCATTCGATAAACTAACAGTGACACTATTAGAAACGGGCTTCAAGTCAAAGCGAGAACGTGAGCAACGAGAATCGTATCTAATATACCGGTTCAAAACCATCGAGAAAGGTATAAATGAGAACCCGGGAACCATCGCAATAATAAAATCATTCGCAAACGTTTAACCTGTGGCACCGTATGTACAGCGGGAACCGGACTATTGAAATATGACACGTTTTTCAAAGCGAATCATGTAAACCTGTTTGATGATTTTTCCCTTCTTGTCTTTTTTTTTTAACTACCTGACCATTCATCTTTTACATGCCTTATTCTAATTATTTCTCTGAAACATTCCTTTTCTTTTTTTTTTCTCTCTCATTTTTTTTTTCTCTTTCCTCCTGGATGTGATCAAACGCGCAGGCAGGTCAGTACACGTTCTCGACCGTCCGGGCGCAGACTTCTAGGCGCCATCACCACTGACGTCACTGCAATTGTACTCCCCCACCCGCTTTCTTCTTTCCTTCCCTTTTACTGTTTTTTTTCTTTCTTTTTTTGTTTGTTTTTTGTCCTTGACATTGACACACCTGAGGGGGGCCTGAAGTGTAGGCTTGACTATTATGTCCAGCCACGGAAACCACTTCGTAAAGAGGGGAGGGTATAAAAAAGGGGGCAGAGAGGGGGAACACAAAAAATAATAACAATAAAAAAGAAGGGGTGGACATGATGCCCGCATATGACACACGTCGTCTGCTTTTCCTCCACTCTTTGCTCTGTTTCTTTCAGGTTCTAGATCTTTCCTGTTCTTTCTTTTCTTATTCTTTCTATTTTCATGTTTTTCTTCCTCCCTCTTTTATGAAAATCTCTCTCAGATAGGTATAAATAGAAGCGGAAATACAACCATAGGCATTCCTGATAAAGGCCGGTCTCCGGCTGAAACGTTGAATAAACGCTTTCCACATTTTTGCTGCCAATTCCGAGGGTCTACTACTCATCTCTTATATATATATATATATATATATATATATATATATATATATATATATATATATATATATATATATATATATATATATATATATATATATATATATATATATATTGGAACGGAACAGAACAAACGGTGAAATTAATTACAGCGCTTGTCTTTTACACTGATCAAGCAGGGAATCACACAACGCTCATCAAAGGTACATCATCGTTTTCTTTCGTGAGTGTCTTACACATCCCTGTAATCGTACACCCCACTGCAGGTCAGCCTCCTTAATCGCCACGTAACAATATATATATATATATATATATATATATATATATATATATATATATATATATATATATATATATATATATATATATATCCAGTTCGAAGTTAGATGGGTCCGGTGCAATGTAGGGTTGAAAAGAGGGACACACGTTCAAAATTCTTGTTTTATTAACGTTTCGGCCGGTGGGCCAGGTTCTCAACTTGCAGAATACTCAACAATGTTGTTTCACGCACTCGCTAGAAATTCGATAGATCGTGACTCTTACAAGAAAAGTCACGAACCCGCTGGCTGATAGCTGCATAGTTTCAAAAGGCTTGTCATGAAACAACAAAATCGCCGCCGCCGCTACCACCACCGGGATCATCGGGCATGTTAACAACAATGGCAGTAATGACTTGCGAGCACCTTATCAGGGATCGCTTAGTTCCACTTCCGGCAGATCAATTTCCCATCGATGCGAGTCGTCAGATAAAACCAGCGACATTGCAACCTGAAAAAGCTCACCTACATAGCACAGTTTTCAACGTGGTCGGCGATGTGTGCTTCCCTTCACCTCTCGTTTTCTCTCTCTCTCTCTGTCTTTCAGATCGCGCGCGGCTCCTCTGCTGATCCTCTACGCCAGCCACTTGTGCGTCGACACAAGGGCCAATGTGGGAGAGGCAGTGTGTCCCATCAGTAAATGGCCCTCGCGGACAATTTGTCTTTCGAGACTGCGAGCTTAGTGGCGCGAAAATCCTTCGTTCGGTCTTCTTGGACATCATCATTTTTACCTCTAGAGAACATAGCCATCGCTGAGCAGCTTCTCCCCTGTTCCCTCTCGCTTCGCCTTTTGCGAATGGTTATTGATAGTAGGTACCATACTTAATCTGTCTTGTAGTGACAGGCGAACCTGCGAACGTAGGCGAACCTATCAGCGCACGTTTGACGGTGAGTACTACCCTCGTTGCCTTTCATTTTCGACCTTTGTCGTGCATTAAGTGCGAGCAGCGTAGTTCATTCCGTCTGTGCATCAAATGCTTCAGGATGGCGTCTTTCTCCAGAACAATTCGCGAACGGAACAAACTGCCTCATGACATTGCCACCATTACCTCCCCTGATGTATTTGCTTCATCTTTGCATAATTCGTATCGTAAATAGTCTTCGTGATCCCCTGTGGTGTATTTGCTTGTGTGCTTTTCGTACTATAAATCTTTTCTTTTTTTCATTTACCTGCTTTTTTTGGCTATGTTAGCATTGTCCTCCCCCCACTGTAATGCCGAAAGGGGCTGTGGGTATTGCAATAAATAAATAAATAAATAAATAAATAAATAAATAAATAAATAAATAAACCATCATTTAGTACGGATGTAGCCAAAGGAGATGATGACGCGCAAATGCTGTACGAATAACTCTATGGCTATTGTACATGAGGCATACAACATGCGGTTTTAGAGGATGCGAACGCCGGCTCAGGCGATCCGGAGTGTCTGCGGGGCCACAACTTGACGCTGCTGTCTCGCTCAGCGCATAGAGTTACTGCACCGGGAGCACATATACTGTAACTATATACGCCGAGCGAAGTAATTTCCAGAGTACTCCACTAGGGAGGCGTGTCTCATTATTGTATTGTGCCTCATTATTGTATTTGGCACGTGTAAGCCCCAGCAGTTACTATTACATCCACCCAACATCTGTTTTTTTTTTTTTTTTGTCGCCAGGAAAACTGTGCATATGGTACGCGAGATGAAGAAACGAACGACATCCAATGTGCAGCGTCGTTCCTTTTTACACCAGTTTTCAAATTCCCGTTGACTCCATGTACTAGAACCATAACATGGGACTGGCCAAAATCACAGAGGATGGATGAACGTTAGGAGGTATTCCCTTAACGTCGCGGTGGAAGCTAATGCCCTTAGTCGCCGTGGTAGTTTAGTAGCTAAGCTGCGACGCTCGAAGAAGTGGCTTCGATTCCTGTCCACGAAGGCAGAATTACGACGGAGACGAAGTGCTAGAACATCTGTGACAATAATATCTTTGGCTTTACGTGTCAATACGATTGTGAGGCAAGCCGGAGTGAGACTCTCCGGAAATTCTCACCGCCTGGGGCTCCTTAAATAGCGCTGCGATGGCACAGTACACGAGCTTCTAGCATTTTCGCCTCCATCGAAAACGTGACAGCCACGGCCTAGATCGAACCCGGGTCCTCCGGAGTTAACAGCCAAGCACCATAACCACTAAATCAACCAGGCGAACTCGACTTGCTGTATGAGGTGTTAAGACACCTTAGTGGAAATGGAAAAAAAAAAATAAATGGCCGTGGGCAGGGCATCTACTGAGAAGGCAAGATAACCGTTGACCATTAAGGGTAACATAGTGAATCCTTAGAGAAGGCAAGCGTGGCAGTGGGCGGCAGTATGTTAGGTGGGCAGAGGAGATCAAGGAGTTTGCGCGGATACATTGGTCGCAGTTGGCATAGGACCAGGATAATTGGAGGTCTATGGGAAAGGCGTCTGCTCTGCAGTGGGAGTAGACAGGATGCTGCTACTGCTGATGCTGCGGCTGATGATATTGCAATAAAAAAAATCGGAAGTGAAGTCTAGTGCTTATGCTATATACACCGAAATTGGCATGGGTGGACGCAGATGTAGAGTCAATATAAGCGATCGATCTTGACATAAATAACATGAGATGCTTGTCACTTACTTCATGATTAACGATATTAATATCTCGTGGCGCACATACCCACACATCACCGTATCCCTGGCCGACGAACGCGTGCATGCGCCCCGGGTGATCTTATTATCGTTAATCCTGACGCAAGTGAAAAGCACTTCGTGTTATCGATGACCATATCAATCGGTCACATTGATCGTATACATACGCATTCGCCGGCCAGGGATACGGCGATATGTCGGTATGCGCTCGCACCTAATTGAATGCTAACCTTTGCAGCCCATGCTAAATTACCTTCACGTGGTGCCAAATCAATTTACAGACTATGCAACAGCCGCCTAATAATGTTTATGAAAATGTGAACAGGATTTCGCCGTGAAGTCGCCTAAGCATGCGATAAGGGAACGATGAATATTATTTTTTTGTTGTTATTCTTTACCCTCAAATACTGACTACGCATCAAAAAGGCGAAGTCGTTGTAGGAACGAAATATCGGCTTTGAAACGATTCCGCGCACGGTGCTTACGGGCAATCGCGAATAACCAGAGCGCCCTCTCGCCTCGGGTCTTAGCAGGCGCATTATTATGCACGATAACGTGTACCCACGCGAGACACCTTTATTGGATTAGGAGGCAATGATACGCATTCAGACGACGAGATAGAGGACGAGGCGAGGCAGGTTTGAGTACGGGCCTTGCGCATTATTGATGCACCTCCTACGCCCTAAGGCACACATGAATATCTCGATCAGGAACGGCAAAATGGAAAGCAAGCACGGCCACGTCCTGGAAGCAGGCGTGCGAGGTGCGCGAATCTTGAATAAGTAAGCAAGCCGAGACAGTTTCCCAGTCTGGATTTTTCTCTCCGTCCACCGAACGCGGTGAAGACGAGCAAAATGATAATAACAGCAGAAAACAGACCGAGTGCCGTATAGACTCCTATAAGGGCCGCGCTCTTGTTTCCTGCGAATTCGATGAAGTGCAGCAGCAGACTATTTTCGGTCCGCTGCGGGACGAAGGCCTCTCGCAATGCTCACTGATTCGTCCTGTCCTGGGTGTGCAGATTCCGCTTTATGCCTGCGAATTCCTTAATTTTGTCAGCCCATATAACTCATTGCCTACCTCTGCAGGGGTCTGCCATCTTTTCATATTCGTTCTCTTAATCTGATTGTTAAACGGACGTGCATTACATGTCCTGTCCAGCTCCACATTTTTTTTCTCCTCCTAAGTGACATGAGGATATCCGTTACTCTTATCCATTCCGCTCGCTTCCCTTCTCTTAATAGTACACATATCATTTTTTGTTTCAAAGCACGTTCTGTGGTCCTCAATTTCAGCTCCAGTTTGTTATCGTCCGTGATTTCGCACCACATGTTAGTACCGGGTGAATGCAGTGGTTCCGCAGTTTTCGTTTTAGAGGCAGCGGTAGTCTTCCGGTCATGATTTGGGAACGCCTGCCCTACGTGCCCTAGCCCCGTCTTATTATTCAGAAAATGTTCTTTTCGTGAGTAGATTCTGCCGTCAGCAATCGTCCCAAACATACGTACTCTTGTACGCATATTAAAATATGGTTGTCAATTTTAAATCTTTAGCCAATGTTACTGTTTAATGATTTAGGCAATGTTACTGTCTTATTAAGGCGAACGCGCTGTGTGTATCATTCGGAGATGATTTTTTAAAGAGTTGGCAGTGACTTTATCGAAAAACCATTGTCGCCGCGGATGGTAGGGGGGAAAATACGCGTGATGATGGGAAGTTCATGAGATCTATCGCCGCCACTGATGTTTGCGTCAGTTGCCCGGTTTGCAAGTGGATGAAGTCAGGGCCATAGCATTCGAAACGCCCGTCTTTTTTTTTTTTCAAATTTACTAACAATTACATCAGATTCGTCTGTTGGTTTTTCTCAGTAGTAATAATACGCGACTGATGCTTTTAATATATCTATTTGTTATCTACTCTTTTTTTTTTCACGATAGCGTGAGGTTTCAGGCTGCCGCTTTAATGGTGCTGCCATTAGACGGATGAGGCCTCTATGCGAGTGTATACGGTGTATACACGTCTGATGCGTTGTGAAACAACTTTCAATGCTTCATATGGCTGAATTATATAGAATTATTTTTTAGCATACCAGACTCATTGGTGAGGTTTAGCGCAGTGCCATGAGCGTTACCAAGTGCACGGACACACGCAGCCGAAGCATCTTGTCGGTAAGTGCATTTCCTTTTGTTAATTTTGATCGTTTATTGATATTGGTGCCCCACGCGTGCGGAAACGATGATATCTCGTGAACAGTGAAAACAAGATCGCCCGCAGATATTCATTGCCTGAAAAGAAGGCCAAACTCCCATTACACGATACACATGGGACATTTAAGGGAACGTAATAATCGTATCATACGCGCTGATCATTATCTTGGCTACATAAAAAAAGGGTAAAGCAACTAAGCAAGGAAACAAGTTTGAAAGGAACCGCCGCCTTCCTGTCTGGGTTACACTGAAAGACTCATGTGGTTGCTCTCGTTCGTGTTAGGAATTTCCGTGTCTACCCCCCTACACTGTTAGTTTTGGCACGAGTTAGAGATGTCTGGAACTGAAATGAAAACGGCGCCTCCTTTTCAAAGAAATACTGCAACTAGCCGTGTCTTGGCGAGCACCGACTTGGGTCATTTCCTCTGCAACTGCTAAGAGAGAAAAAAAAAGAAAAAAAAATGTTGCGGTTGTGAGACGGGCCACAGTATTGCGTATTTCGACACTCGTCGCAATATAATCTGAGACCGTTTGAAAAAGGAAGCGTTACTACGCTGGGGGGCAGAAATATTGATGTGGTCTTGCAGCTATTTCTCGGAGGCACTGCGGACCGAGAAAGCAGCCTGTTGTGTCGACAGCGTTCCATATCTGTGAGTGTACAAAAGAACTGGACTGCGGATGGGCACATCCGTGGCCGAATTCAAATAATCGTTGTTTTCGTATTTAAAAGCTTCTTTTTACTTTCACTAGTCGATGATTTCGACATCATCTATTTCATTTGTGTGGCCGCCAGTCTGCCTTGCGAGAGCTTCTATGTGAGAAGCGGCTTGAAGATCTTGCTAGAGATGCGTATTGACAAGGAAACATGTGTGGAGAAATCGCAAGGAAGTGACGTCTGGCACGCTAGTCCCAAATATAATCCTGTCCACCTATCTAATTGAAGGCATCCTCGAATGCAGAAAGAATCTTAAGCGGAGTGGGAGGGATATCAATAAAAGATACACTACCGAAGTTAGTTGTCAAAGCCGGCAGGAGTTTTCGAATGGTACACTGCTGCCTTTGTCCTGTCTTACTGTGTACCTCAGGGTGCTCTCTGTCTGCGTAAATTTATGTGTTAACAACTTCACATGAAAGAATTGCCGATGTAGCGTATACGTGGCTTGAAAGTACCGAGCGCGGTTCGCCATCCGGCCTGCAGCGGTTAGTTTTTCAAGAGATCCAGAACATTTATTTATCATGTGCCCTTCTTGTATCCCTATTCTCCCTTTCCCCAACGCAGGGTAGCAAACCGGACGCGCCTCCGGTTAACTTCCCTGCCTTTCCCTTCCATTGTTTCTCTCTCTCTCTTTATTATTGCTAAAGGAAATATGCGGGTGCTATAGGTGAATTTTCGCTGTTGCCGTCAAGTTCAGTTCTTGTATTTCATCTTGTAATCAGCGCCCGCCTCCGGCGTAGTACCGTGTGGCTCACCTAGCCTCCCGCTTCATATTCGACATTGCTTTTCGTCGGTTATTTTTCGTAAAACAACGCCGAATCAAAATGGACTAAGCGACCGAATAACTTACCGAGACGTGACTTTATGACTGGCAGAGCTAACCGATAGCTCTCGGGCAGAGTTGTTGAGATACAATGCTGGAGGCGCTTGGAATCTGATAAAAGTTCAGTAGGACCTAGTTAGTACTTATTCCTTTCAGATGAAAACTAAGCACAGAAAGGTCAGGACAAACTACGCGAGGGACACGCGACACGCACTGGCGCTGTTTATCGATTGTGTCTCATCTGTGGGGTTCTTGCTGGCTTTTCGTGCTGACTTTTATCTTAAAGCTTGTAGTTCAGTTAGAACCATTCGTTTAGGCTATGAGGTTTACGCGTATCATGGTGCGGTGTTCGTGGCACAGAGATCAAGTCGGGCTGAAAAGTACACTGCTAAACACGGTAACCTTTAGTGAAGGAGTATATTTTCAAATTTTTGTGTGCCTATAAAATAAACTAAAGGTTACCGTGTTTAGAGTGCAGTAGCACAATCGGCCTACCGAGGCTTTCTCCACCGCCCCGCCACATTGCATTGTCCGCAATACGAGCCGGATTTACGCAGCCATGCCTTAATGCATGGTGCATCGAAATAGCCAGGAAGTTGTTCGTACCAAAGTATAGAGAGTTGGCTGCAAGATGGTGGCGCCTGAGTACTTTCACGGGTTATAGAAAACAACAGAATAGTATACAAGGCCACTTGGTCAATCGCGAGGTTTCTAGAAATGAAAACAAGGTTATGAAGACGTCAATTTGAGTTGGTCGGGCCTTGCTTTGTGCAAATTTATTGGTGCCAATTATTTGATGGGAAGGAAACTAGGGTTTAAAAAAAAACGATTTTTGAGGTATAATTGCGTGAGAAACGCCTCTGTTACTTGAAAATGCGACGCATAAACAGTCATATAAAATTACAGTCAGGAGGTAATATAAGCGAAAACGTGAATCAGTTTTGAAGAAACAAGTGCGTAGGTTATGTGAAACATTCCGTATTTACTGGCGTAATGTCGGTAGACCTTGATATTGCTAACGTTAGCTACCCGATCCTATAGCGATGTAAGAAAATAATCGTTACACAGGCGCTCAAGCCTCTTTAAATTCATTATAAGTACAAAAGGACGTCTTGTCTAGACGCGACGGCTATATGAACATCGACACAACACTGACATCCGTAATACGTGACATTAGCACATGTCGTCATCAGCGAGGCATGATGGCATCATGGCTTCATCATTGACGCCCTCACGCAACATAATGGGATGGCTACGTCATGAGGTCATCACACGACGTCATCGCTTGATCGTGAGACTTTAGATTGCATCCGTCGTTGAAGACTCGAGGTTATTCCTCCGATGGTGCGTTCATGGCCGCGTTTCGGTTTCGGAGGGAGGATTCTAGATTGATTGATGAAGATTGTGGTTCGGTTAGGAAAGGACGCTAATTTCTGCAGCCCATGTAGGGAGCACGGCTAAGCGTCCGTGGGGGTTGGGGGAAAGGGAGTGAAAGAGATAGAGAGGAGAGAAAAGCCGTAGTGAAAGGCTCCGGAAATTTAGACCACCTGGGGGTTCTTTAACGTGCACTGACAACGCACAGTACACGGGCCTCTGGAATTTTGGCGTCCATCGAAAATGTGACCGCCGCGGCCGGGATCGAACCCGCGTTTTTTGGGTGGCAGCCGAGTACCGTAACCACTACACCACCGCGGCGGACAAGATTGTAGACGGAATACTTTAACAGCTTAGAAGACAGCTTCACGTCCCGGTCGTGCGATTAATGGAACGTGCTTGGATGGCTGGATGGATGGATGGATGCTATGAGCTTCCCCTTTGTAACGGGGCGGTGACATGTGCGCCACCAGGCTCGTAAGAAGATTTAAGAACTTTTTTTTTTGGCGTATGCACGACGCGACGCCATCTGGCGTCGGCAAAAGAAAACCAAGGAAGGCAGAGAACTGTCGTCCCTTTTACTTCTTTTGTATTCAGTCCTACGAAAAACCCAACCGTAGCTCACGCTAAGCTAGTAAGAATGCGCCTAGTTGCGGGAATACGGCCCTCGCCCGACGAGATTCAAGTATGTCCAAGCAATCCGCTGAGGCGCCACGTTGTTTGGGCAGCAAAAGTAACGTTTTCGTCTTGGGATGGTGCGTTCGCGGAGCTCTCTGTTTTGCCGCCCGCGTGAGAACTGGAATTGGACTTAAGATGGACATTGTCCGTTCAGTTGTCTATTGAGCCATCCACCGTGAGTACTGGAACCATGAAGACACTTTGAAGCAAGAGAAAGAACCAAGAAACAAGAAGAAAAGAGCAGGAGAGGACGAGCGCCCGCTTCAAACTAAAGTTTATCCTCCGACAACCACCAGCTTTAACCCTTCAACACCATGCCAAGAAACAACAAAACGCGCGCTTGCTCAGGTGTCTCAGTTGAAAAAACAAAAAAAAAACAATAACGGAAGCGAGAAAAAAACACCATAAATAAACAAAACAAGTTTATGACGCATGAGCATTGAAAAGAATAAATGACGAAAAAATTGCGCATGGAATGCCCGTTTGCGATCGTTTGCACTAATCTACGTCATAGCGCAAACGATCTTCAACATATGCCACTTCATTGGTTAGTAGATTAATAGAAGGCTGGCTAACACATGAAGCACTTTTGTGGATGTAAAGGCTTCTGCCACTGTAACACACCCACAGTTTCGAATTAAAGAGTCTGTGCCACTACGCCTCTGTCTCGTGCTGATAAATGCCTCGCGGATTACGCCAGTACTTCTCAAATATTCCAGGAAAATTTATCTCATACTTGGAATTGATAACGCGGAGGATGCGTGACGCTACATAAAAAGACGACCACTCGAAGCACTGTAACATCACTGAGCTTGTTGAACTTGAGATCAATGCACACCCGCGGGGTTATTTGTATTTCCCATTCAATGTGCACGAGCAAATACGCGAAGACCGTCGGGCCGCTTGTATGCGGCCCGGAACGTACCGCTTGTTGGTGTTGTGCTGCGACTCTTGACGTGAAACGATCCGGCGAAGGCTCTCGGATGCTTCTTGAAGCATGGCGTGAACCTTTTAGACTTTGGGGAATGGCGTGAAATCCTTTTAGCGCCCAATTTGCGTCGAGCAAACATTTCTTGCGTTTCACGTGCTTTTACGAAAAATGCTACTGATAAAAAAAGGTCACAGATTTGGAATGACAAACCTCGTCAAGCGGAAAGAAACTGCGTGTGCGTTACGTGTAATGTACCAGGAATGGAAGCGCAAGAAAAAAAAAATAAAGAACAAGGTATGAAGCTCTCATAACCTAATTAAGAAGAAAATGTGACGTAGAGGCAAGCAGTTGTGTTCAATTAAAAAAAGATAAGGTGAAACGCCTTCGCCAATACTTCCTATGCCCACTCCCTTCCTGGCAAAGGAGGGTCTCTCCGGGCGTGAAAAGATTAGGGAGGATGTTGGGCTTGTCTCCCTCCGATGCTCGTTGAAAGTATGTTCGTGCAGAGTGACATGGAAAAATGTGAACGCATTAAACGAAGCTAAAGTGCACTGACATCGCATAGTACCCGGGCCTCTGGCATTTTCACTTACACCGAAATGCGGCCGCAACGGTCGGGATCCGATCCAGTTCTGCAGTCAAATGCCATAGCCACTAGACCACCGAGGCGAATAAGAAATGAGATATCGGCTTGCACATGCCAAACTGTTCACACGTAGGTAAGGTTAGAAAAAAAAAAAACTCTCAGGAACTACCCCAACCAAAGTAAAAACTTGATATTTTAAAGGCCGCTTCCTCTCCCACACGAAAAAATCAAATAATCCCGGCAAAGTTAACTTGTGCACAAAGTGGTGTCCTATGTATTGTTGTCCTACGCCTGTTGCAGTTTGGCGTAGACATCAGCTATATACTCTGTAATCGCGATCATTTAGTGTAAGCACACCCTGCAACCTTATAGGTTCGCTTAAAAGCGGTAACTGGAAAAAAATTACAGCATATGCATGGAGTGAATGATGGTGAGTGGGCGAAGTCGGGAGGTTCATCGTAGATCGTGCCGAGTTCTGGATTAATTTAGTTAACGCACACGCTACGAATCCTCATGGTTCAACTATGCACAAGTGAAGTCTCCCACCGGCATTTGATTGCAAGTAAAGATCCAGTGATCCCTCGTGATCCCTCGTGATTACGTCGGTAGGGGGGCCTTGCGACGGTTGGGGTATGTGAAAGGCTTTCAGTCATTCAACTGCCGTTTACGACTCACTCCTACACCAGAACAGGAATTGGCCTCCCTGGTGAAGTACTTGGCCACCACCTCCCACACGATGTCTACAATTAAACCCACGCCCTCAGTGTCCAGCAGCTGCAGAACATCTGTCCACGGCGGCGGTCAGCTCTGTGAAGCAGCAGAGGGCGATAACAATCACTGGACCCGGACAGGCCGCCACTGGAAACTAAACATTGGAACGTTCAATGCAAGATCCCTCTCCAGCGAAGCTAGACTAGCAGAACTACTCGAGGTACTAGAGGGAGTTAGTTGGGACGTCATTGGCCTTAGCGAAGTTAGGAGAACAGGTGAAGCTTACATAGTCTTAAACAATGGGCATGTCCTCTGCTATAGAGGATTACCCGAAAAGAGGGAATATGGCGTGGGGTTCCTAATTCACAAAGATATAGCGGGCAACGTAGATGAATTCTACAGCATTAACGAAAGGGTTGCATGCGTCGTAATAAAACTAAATAAGCGGTATAAACTTAAGATAATCCAGGGATATGCGCCAACAACGAGCTACGACGACTGAACAAGTAGAGCAGTTCTACGAGGATATCGAATTAGCAATAAAGAAAGTACAGACACAATACACAGTAGTCATGGGGGATTTCAACGCAAAAGTAGGGACAAAACAAAGTGGAGAGCAGGCGATTGGCAACTACGGCGTCGGCCATAGGAATAACCGTGGGGAAATGCTAGTACAATTTGCCGAAAGAAACCGACTCCGAATAATGAACACGTTTTTCAAGAAACACAAGAATAGGAAGTGGACGTGGAAAAGCCCTAACGGGGAAACAAAGAATGAAATCGACTTTATAATGTGCGAACAACCAGGTATAATTCAAGACACAGAAGTAGTGGGGAAGGTAAAATGCAGCGATCACAGATTAGTAAGAGCAAAGATTGTACTTAACCTAAAGAAAACAAGAACTAAATTATTTACTAGAAAAAAATGTAATTTAGAGGTAATCAGATCCAAGAACGAAGAATTTAAAGTAGCCCTAAGCAACAAGTTCGAGGCCTTAGACGAAAACGGTGACGATGTAGAGGAAATGAACAAAACCATAACGAAAACAATCCTTGAAACAGCGATAGAAGTCGGGGGTACAACAACTAAGCAAACAACAAGTAAGTTGTCCCAATCTACCAAGGACTTAATAAAAAAACGCCAACAAATGAAAGTAACTTCGCCAAAAGATAAGATTGAATTCGCAGAACTATCAAAATTGATCAATAAAGCCAGGTAAAGAGATGTAAGAAACTTTAACACGAGAGAAATAGAGAAAGCTGTAGAGAAAGGCACCAGCATTAAAACGGTCAAAAAGAAACTGCACTTAGGGCAAAACAAAATGCATGCGCTAAAGGATAAACAAGGTAACGTTATCAACAGTTTCAACGAAATAGTAAAAGTAGCAGAAGATTTCTACTCTGCACTGTACAGTTCTGAGACAGACCATACAACCTTAATAGAAATATAATCTGAGGAGGACAATGAAATTCCATGTATAACCGCTGGCGAAGTCAAAAAAGCTGTCAAAGGCATGTCCCGCGGTAAAGCAGCTGGTGAAGATGGTATAACAGCCGACTTGATTAAAGGCGGAGGAGATGTTATACTTGAAAAACTTGCATCGCTCTTCACGAAATGTGTCAAGACGTGTAATATACCACGCAGTTGGAAAAATGCGAATATAATCCTTATCCACAAGAAAGGTGACATAAAGGAGTTAAAGAATTATAGACCAATTAGCCTACTCCCAGTAATATACAAGCTATTTACAAAAGTAATTTCTACGAGGATAAGAGAAACACTCGACTTTAATCAACCGAGAGAACAAGCCGGTTTTAGGAAAGGTTACTCGACAATGGACCACAGCCACGCTATCAACCTAGTAATTGAGAAGTACGCGGAATATAACAAACCTCTTTATTTGGCGTTTATCGACTACGAGAAAGCATTTGACTCGATAGAAATACAAGCAGTTCTAGAAGCTCTACGTAGACAAGGGGTACCTGACATATACGTGAAAACCATCAACAACATATACAAAGATTGCACAGCCACACTACTCCTACATGAGAAAAGCAGAGAAATCCCGATCGGGAGAGGCGTGAGACAGGGAGATACGATATCCCCGATGCTATTCACTGCATGTTTAGAGGAAATCTTTAAACGTCTAGACTGGGAAGACAGGGGAATTCGAATAGACGGAGAATATCTCAGCAATTTAAGATTCGCAGACGACATTGTGCTATTTAGCAATGATGGAGACGAACTACAAAACACGATTGATGACCTAAACAGGGAAAGTATTAAAATTGGATTAAGAATGAATAGGCAAAAGACCAAAGTTATGCTCAATAGCCTAGCTAAGGAACAGAAATTTAAAATCAACAATGAACCCTTACAATGTGTAAACGAATACGTATACCTGGGACAGTTAATAACAGGAACTCCTAACCATGAAAAAGAAATTATCCGTAGAATAAGGTTGGGCTGGAGCGCATTCGGAAGGCATTATGAAATCATGACTGGAAACTTACCGCTCTCACTAAAACGAAAAGTATTCAATCACTGCATTCTCCCAGTACTAACGTACGGCGCAGAAACGTGGAGGATAGCGAAAAAACTTGAGATAAAACTAAGGAGCACGCAACGTGCAATGGAAAGAAAAATGTTGGGGGTAACGCGAAGAGATAAAAAACGAGCGGAATGGATCAGAGAACAGACAGGAATAGCCGATATTATTATATCAATTAAAAGAAAGAAGTGGACCTGGGCAGGACATGTCATGAGGAGGAAAGATAACAGATGGACAGTAAGAGCAACGGAATGGATACCAAGAGAGGGAAAACGTAACAGAGGCAGGCAAAAGATTAGATGGAGCGATGAAATTAAAAAGTTTGCAGGCATAAAGTGGAACCAACTCGCTCAGGATAGGGTGGATTGGAAATCATTGGGAGAGGCCTTCGTCCTGCAGTGGACCTAAACAGGCTGCTGCTGCTGCTGATGATGATGAAAGATCCAGTGCCTATATATATACATATATATAGGTTGCCGGTGAACGCTTCTCCAACGCGAGCAGTCGGTATTTCTCAATCAAGAAACTCGCTAGGAGACGCTGCCTGCGCCAACGTTGTCTCTCGCGGTGAGGGCGCGTTCTCCTTCTTTGAGAGCTAGTACAGCGTTCCTCTAAGAAAGAGCGTTTCATAGCCAACGCGCGCCTTTCGCTCTCTCTATGTCTCTCTCTCTCTCTCACACACAAGACAGCAGAGGCACGCGCCGGGAGAGAGAGAGAGAGAGAGAGAGAGGAGAGAGAGAGAGAGAGGCACGCGCCGGGAGGCACGCGCCGAGGCGAACGCCGAGGGCGAGCGCGTGCCGGGAGGCACGCGGGTTACGCCTGACGACTGACGCCTGACGACTGACGACTGACGCCTGACGCGTGACAAGGTTAGACTAAGAGGAGCTTCGCCCCTAAAAAAAGAAGCACGCACACACACACCCGTGTGCTCTGCGATTTAAGTGCATATTTAAGAACAGCAGGGTGGTCTAAATTACTCGGGAGCCCACTACTGTGGTGCGTTCATCAAAGTAATATAGTGGTTTTGGTACGTAAAAACCCCAGCAAATATTATCTGTTGCATGCCAAAGAACAACTAAAGGTAAATCGAAAACAGCATCTAAAACAAGACACAGGAATCAAGGTAAGCCTAGTTTACGAGATACCTCGACCTGTGCGCTCTGTCGTGTGGGTACTCACGTCTCGGGAAGGGGAGACCTCTCCCCTACACTCTCTTACAACTTTCGCTCGCTGGGGCTCATACAAGTACAAAAGTAAACAAAGGACGTACAAAGACGTAGCCATACCGTGTTCGAACATTGAATTAGCAAGTCAAATTAAGAAGTTCACGCTTGAATACAAGGACGTACAAATGTACGCTAAAGTGTCCATGCATGTACGCATACACGAACGAGTATGAGGCATAGCAGTGGGTAGGGTTCACCTTTAAGATGAAAGGGGGGGGGGGGGGAGGGAGGGAGGAGGCGAAGGTTCAGTGCAATGCCCTTTCCTCCTACCAACCGCCTCCCACTCAGACAATTCAAGTCAAAACAGAGTGCAACGTAAAGCTCTGGGGCAGGTCTGGGCACGCCTATCGTGTGAGGCATGAACGCGTATTTGTATGGAAGAGAATGCATGCACGTCCGAGGCGTTCAGTCTTGTACACACATGTATATAAGATTATGTAGACTCATATTTACGAATACGTAAACCCATGCATGAATACTGACCTGCACCAACGACGTTCAGTGTGCACGTTATGAGCGCATCCTCATACACATTAACTGCCGCTTGTTTCCTGAAGTTTTGCCCTGTTTCTATGTCGTACTGGCTACATTACTTTGGCTCTTCTTAGCCTTTCGCTCTCACTAAGCACACAGAGGGCAAAGTTCACGGCAGAGGCGCGTGGAATCAATTACCACGCTCGGCTGACGCCTTCGCGTTAGGCCTCGCTAACGAGATTATACGCCGACAAGACGGTTGCGCCGTCGCGCGTCGAGCCAAATTCATTTATGCGTCAGAGTGAAACGGGCCGCGAAAGCAGGCCCCTGTTTATATATAGGTGCTCCAGGTCGAGACGGGAAAGATAAGGCCTGGATTTCACCAGAACGTAACAGGATTCGCAACAGTTCATCCAGGGTATAAATAAATAAATAAATAAATAAATAAATAAATAAATAAATAAATAAATAAATAAATAAGGAAAGTGGGTACTCGGCTTAGATGAGTAAGAACTACGCCACAGTGACGTCGTGAAAATTAATCTGATCTATTGAAAACACTTACTCGGGTTAGATGACCGCGAGCGCCTCGTTTGGTTACGATTAACTCTGCGTCAGAGAGCGCGGTCGTGCGTCTAATATAAATATAACGAAGCACTGGGCCTTGGCGCGGGATTGGCAGATATTTCTCGGGATAGTCACTCACACGTTGACGTAACGACTGTGCTACGAAACAAGGGTCCTCAGGCGTTATATACTGAGCGATTAAGCTTTGCCCTGTGGTTAAGGTTAGGGGAACAACGGAGGAGATACGAAAAACGTTTTCGCTGAATGATAGGTCACTTTCTGATATAGTGTGTGCGATAACATTACTGTTAATCTTTTGTATATGTGTATGAAAGGTCAAGTGCACCGTGATATCGAGAACGCGTGGCCACTGCACCATGCCAAGTCTCCTACATACCCATTTCTCAAACGTGGTCCTTCCACCGCAGGCAGCCACGCCACGGTGGTCTAGTGGCTATGGTACTCGGCTGCTGATCCGAGGGTCGCGGGATCGAATCCCGGCCGCCGCGGCTGCACTTCGATGGAGGCGAAATGTTGAGGCCCGTGCTACTGTGCGATGTCAGTGCCCGTTAAAGAACCCCAGGTGGTCAAAATTGTCGGAACCCTCCACTACGGCGTCTCTCATAATCATAGCGTGGTTTTGGGACGTTAAACCCTACAAATCAATCAATCAATCAATATTTGCGCTACTGGCATGGCTCAGTTACCACACGAGGATAGTTACTCTGATTAGCCCGATGTGTTAGGACGCCACTTGCTTAATAAAGTTAAATATTGTTGCTTTATGCTTCAACGGATAGAACTTCAATTTATAGCGCGTGTAGGTTGATCCGTAGATATGACGGTTGTGTTGAGCCTATAACCAACTTCACTAGTCGTAACCTCGCCCCTTTAACCGCGACTGTGGTCTAGTGGTTATGGTACTCGGCTGCAGATCCGAAGGTTGCGGGATCGAATCCCGGCCGCGGCGGCGGGATTTCGATGGGGGCGAAATGTTGAGACCCGTGTGCTGTGCGGTGTCAGTGCACTTCAAAGAACCCCAGGTGGTCGAAATTTCCGGAAACCTCCACTACGGCGTCTCTGATAATCAGAGCTGGGTTTGGGACGTTAAACACCACAAATAAATCAACCTCGCCCCTTCATCAAGAAGTCATGAATGACACTTAAGGTTTAATGTTTCTGCGTTCTAGAATTAACTCGTTCAGCATTACGTATACAAACAAATGTGTTGAGTTCGCTCATTAGTATTTACTCGTAGCTCTCACGAATTAGACCTTTTACCAGTTCACTACAGTACATACATATTTAAATACAGCTTATAACCCTAAACACTTGAAGCCCGGAATCCGGGGTTCCTTTGCTTGGCAATTTTTGTGAATCGAATTCATTCCGAAACGACTGTTTGCCTATGATTTATGCACGATATCGCCGCTCCTGCAGTACTCTATAAGTTCATCCGTCTTCATTTCCTGAATTATACGCCTGCATTACAGCTTGGAAAAGCAACAAAACAAGCAAACTCGATGTGATAACGACAGCTGGTCCTTTGTCTTCTTTTTCAATTCCTAACCCTCACATTTTTCAGCGCTTGTGTTGCCGGCACCTCTTCATCTGATACGCTTACCCCCTGTTAAACATCGGCCCAACCTTGGCCCAACGTTGGCACGACGCTGGCATGATAAAGGTAGTAAAACGAGCGGCTCCTTTTGTCCTCTGTATCCATTTTCGTTCACGATTGTTAAATATACTGCGCGTAGATATAAGTTCCTTGCATGTGTGTCGAGTACAAGGCACCAGCCCAAGGTTTCTTCGCGACATAAAAACAAAATTCAACGAATAAATGTAACAGAGAGCCACGAAAATTCTCAAATAACCCACACAATGCGCGGATATAGAATGACTGCTGAAAAATTTACGACACAGAGCGGGAATCTGGAAAAAAATACAGAAAATGAAGAGAAGCTGAGCCGTTCGTCGTCGAATTGAAACGTGTGCTCGTTCCCACACGAAGCGGAATCTCAATGCACGACGAGCGACACATCTTTTTTTGGCGCGTGTGGCTGGGGGCCTCGAAATTTGATTAGGAGGAGAAGCTGCAGAAATATAGCGAGCTGTAAACATTTCACAACGGCGCCGAATTCAGCGCTTGTCAAACGAACCGAAAGGAAGGACGCGGGTGCGAATGGAGCAACGCAGCACATCAGAACGGGCAGTCCGATGGCAAAACAACGCTACGAAGTAGCAGAGACAAATCAAACAAGCGAACTCGCAAACAAAGCACGCTGTGTCATGGGTGCATTGCAACGCGGCGTTAGCTTTCACTTTAGCGAAGAACACAATGCCGACTTCTTTATTGCTACACAGCATCTCTCTTTCGCGAGATATAATAAACTCGCATCTTTGGGAAATGTCAGCTGGAGGTTGGCGTTCACTGAGACTAGGAAAAAAAAAGTGCGTACTCAGAACTTGCAGGAAGCGTATGCGAGGCGGGAAGCGATGGTCTAAAGTGACGACTGCTGAGACAGATTGCCGCTACTGGTGTTTTGAGTTCGCAGAATAAATAATCCTGACTACAGTTGACGGAAAACAGAACCTCTCTTCTTTAATTTTTATTTTTTCAGACTCTAAACTAACCGTTTCTTGCCTTTTACGCAAGTATGCTCCCAATTTTCAGGCCAACTGCCTCTTGCGCTGATGCATCGGAGGCTGGTGTGTTTCAGTAAACGCATAACACAGCTGCCTCCGCTGAATGCGCGGTTTTGATGTCAATTATCGGAAGTTCACGGTGTGAAAGCGAGTAGCATTTAGAGCTTTCAACAACCGCTTTGCCTTTAGTCGGAGACAGAGAAAGCCTGCGCAGCAACGAGCCATATACATCCTCCTATATGGCTGCTTGCGTTCAAAGCTGTATTGCAGTCCTCGAAAGATACAGACGCTAAACCAAAGCAGGAGTAACAGAAAAAGAAATTCACAGCATATCCACGGAGTGAATGATGATGAGTGGGCGAATCTCCGGAGGCTCATCGTAGATCGTGCCGAGTTCCGGATTAATTTAGTTAACGCGCACGCTACGAATCCTTGTGGTTCAACTTATATATATGGACTGTATGTGCAAAAATAGCTTCGGTTGCCGCTAGTTTATAACAGAATTGACGATGCGCCTCTTAGAGAACGACGGTTTATACCGTCGTTCTCTAAGAGGTGCATCGTCAATTCTGTTATATATATATATATATATATATATATATATATATATATATATATATATATATATATGGGTGGCCGGTGAACGGTTTTCCAGCGGGAGCAGTCGGTATTTTTCAATCAAGAAACTCGCTAGAAGACGCTGCCTGCGTCAAGCTTGTCTCTCGCGGGTGAGGGCGCGTTCTCCTTCTTTGCGAGCTGGTAGCGCGTTCATCGAAGAAAGAACGTTTCCATAGTCAACGCGCGCCTTTCGCTCTCTCTGTCTCTCTCTCACAAGACAGCAGATGGAAGAGAGCGAGAGCTCGCGCGCCGGGAGGCACGCGCCCTCCTAGTAGCGCGTTCCTAGTAGGTAACGCGCTACTACAACGGACGGACAGACCCAAACCTTAAGCAGCTTCGCCAGGGGGGTGAAAGCTCGATATGCTACGAATCGCCATAGATGGCGAAAAAATCAACCGCGGCGCGTTCCAGCTTCAACCGCGGGGAGTGGATCTACTGACCCCTCTCTTAGCTCGAGCTATGGAGGCCGCCATTCGCCCTATTGCACTTTTATGTAGGGGCGCCCGCATCGGTGCCTAATTTCGATGCAGAATATTTTGAACAAGGCGAAGACTTTTTCTTTGCCTGATATTACACTTGCGTACAACAAACTGCTGCTTTTAGTGAGCGTACAGTTGAGACACTACGCCATCCTCCTTTCACTAAATATTTTTTGCTTCGGCTGATTCAGCAGTTTACCGACATCGATACTAAGACATGCTCGTTTTTTTTTTTAATTCAAACTACGCGGCGGCAGAAGTCACGTTAACCGTTTGCGACGCGTTCGGGCAGCGACGCAAGCTCGCGGTGTTTCGTTTTGCTGTAAATATTTCGTGAAACTGACGATTGCTTTCGTAGTCGGTGATATCGGCTTGCTGTTCTTGTTCGTTCAAAGCACGTTGAAATGCTTCCACAGAGCGCTTTCCCCTGCGCCTCGTCCTTCAAAGCAACGAAGTTCGTTTCAAGCCCCAGCGTGCATGGACCGGTAAGTACAAACCCATTGCTTTTGTTTATTACTGCTGGTTTTGTTTTTGCGACAGTCAAGCGACACACAGCAACTCGAAAATTTTCAACGTCTCATATCCCTCCACCGACGGAATCCGCGTTCTCTTGAGCGACGTGGCTTCACGTAGGAGCGAGCTGCTGAGTCAATAGAAATGCATTTCTGAAGTTTATATGCAGTCTGGACGTGTTCAAATACACTTCTGTCGCCCCCGCACGCACGTCCGTAACTCACCATGTATTAGTACAAAGTGTGTTATAACATTTGCTACATTCGCATTAAAAAATTTAAAAAGAAGTGCCTGAGAGAGAGAGAGAAAACTAAAGCTAATTCCACGTTGTGAAATTTGAGTAAACAGCAAAGCTGGGGATCTCCTTCTTGCCTTATTGTTTACCTTGTGATAGCGGTTTCACTTATAGGCTTACTTTCATTTAGTGTCACATAGAAACCGGCATTTTAATCATGGATATATTCTTTTTCTGTCACAGCCTCCTGGCTGACACCTGCAGTCAACATTCCTTGTGGACGCACCTCGACACCATGGGCAAGGCACATGCTACGTTAGAGCACAAGCCTTACAGGGTATATATTCATACATGCATAACATGCCGCAGTTTACTCGCTCACTTTGTATACTGCTACAATATTTTGTCTTCATACCTTGTTTCTGAATGCATGATGATTTCATAACTTGCTCTCTTTTTTTCAGGGCTGCCATGCAACATCACGTTAACTGCCCTCGAAAACACAACCTGCAAGCAGAATGGAACAACTAAACATCTACTACAGCAGGTCACCTCAAACTTCATCTTTGTGATGCTGTAGTTTGTACTTGGTAGGCATGCCATGGAAATATGTTACCAATAGTTGTTGTCCATAGGTGTTAGGTGTCCATTTTGTTATATAATCTACAGTACAATAATGATGAAATTTAACACAAGCTCTATACAATATCATGTCAGACTTCTAAGTCTCACAATACGCATTTGATTCAAGGCCATGGTGGTCGCATTTATATGGTGGCTAAATGCAACATCACCCATGTATACAGGTTTACGTACGTCTCAACAGGCCCCAGATTGCACCATTAAGGATGATAGTTGGGCTAGTAGATACATACTGATTTGAGGCACAACTAATTAGTACAAAGAAACCACAGGCAACACAAGGGAATGCATGAGTGGTTTCTACGCTAATTAGTTGTGTCCCACATTATCAACATCAATCCAAAAAGCTTGGGCACGTAAAATTCCAGGTATTATTAGTCATATTACAGCCAAACAAACATCAGGGCAGTGAACGGACATTGTTCGCATTTAGTCATACTTTATGAGATGGTTTACAAAGCTTGTCCGAAACCTTCTTTTTTCTTATTGCATTGACTTGTAACAGTCTACAAAAAACAAAGAATGCCGTAGCTTCGACAAGCTAGCCAGTTCAATTAGCCTTTGAATATATATACAACACATTTTATTAAGTTGTAAACAGCTAAAAAACAACAGATATTAAGTTTTGCAAGCACTAGTTGCAGCATATGAGTGTAAAGGATATTTATGTTATAGGCCAAAGTGTGTTCAAGGGATTTGCTCATTTTCTTTTTATATAGCACAGAAATATCCATAATTTGTGGCTGAGCATGCCTACTTCAGGTGGCTGTGACGCCCATTAACATGCCACCCCTTTTCTTTTTTTTTCTTTTGGTGTGCTTTGCACTGTCATACTGCACTGCCTATGAAAAGACTTCACAATGTTGCCGCAAACAAAGCCTAGGAAATCGAAGATATTAAAGGGGCCACAATCAATAGCAAAACTTTGCTGGATGCAAAAGTCGCAAAAGTGCATTATGGCTTAGCCTCATAACACAGCCTCTAATTTGTTTGTCTGTACATTGCAACAACCTCTACCCATTGAAACATTTAATTCGAGGCTATAATCAGAGGCTAAGCGGTAATATAGGCGTTTACGAAGTTTTTTATCCCGCAAACTTTTGCTGTTGACTGTGCATACGACATATGTGCAGCTACACTGCAACATTGTCGATACTTTGATGTTGAGGTTCTACAATTAGCAAGAATACGGTTTATTTTCAAAGCACATGTTTAAAAAGTGAATAATCCAACAACAACAAGTACATATACAATAAGTATGACCTTTATTTTTTCCGGCACTGTCACACATTCACGTAATGTTCCTCCACTTCAATTTGTGTGCATGTGTGTGTTTGTATGAGAGGTGCATAATTTCTGTTGATATGTCCATGCATCACAGACATTGCGCTCATGGCTGAACGATTCTTTGCCGCATACATCACCCTAGATATGTAATGTATTCCTGAAGCTAATCTGCCCATAATTGTGCCTCTATAATCAGCCTGCATTATCCTAGCATCTCTGTCTTTCTATAGTATTCATATTTTGTTCATGCATTGTAGAATATCTGCTGTCGATTATACCGCCTTCACAGCACATTTGAGCTTATTGGTGCGGTCATTGGTGCCATAGCATTCTCGCTCTACACGAACTGCATAACTGAACCATAATAACCCATTTAGCGACAGCGTACACAATTGTGCACTTGTTTTCGGCAACTTGTTCTTTGGCAGCTCAATCGACAAGCGGCTAAGAAAGTACAAGAAAGACAGCTTTGGATGAATTGATGTATTCAGTGTGTCATCAGTTTGCCACAGTGTGCTGTGTACTCGTGAAGACAATTTTTTTAAGGCATTACCATATCTTAAGAGTGGTTTGACGTGGGATGTTCAGGGAGCGACATCAAAAATATGATTTTCATTGGCTCATAATGAACTTAGCCAATAACAAACTGCACTGGCGTTTCAAGTCTGCTTCTGATTAATTTTATGACAACGATAAAAGCTGACTGGCCTTAGAAGAAACTTACATTGAATTATGCTCTAATTACATTTATTTACTGGGTAACAAACAGTTCAACACATAACCGAGGTTTCTTTCTTGCTATTGAATGTGCAGTGCTGCGAAAATTGTGTGTGTTAAGATTTGGTGCATTCACAGACGCTTTATCGCAGTTAGCGCTTGAAACAAAAGTGCATGTTTTTTTCGCCCATTGACCATGAGGCGATGCCCACGCCATGTTTTTTTCGCCCACGGACCATGAGGCGATGCGAAGCAGCAAGGGGGGTGCACACCGCGTTTGCATCGGTTTGACGCTAGTAGACGCTGCCTGCGTCAGCGTTGTCTCTCGCGGGTGAGGGCGCGTTTGCGAGCTGTTAAAGCGTTCATCGAATAAAGAGCGTTTCCGTAGTCAACTCGCGCCGTTCGGGGAGGAGAGGAGGAACGCCGAGAGGAGAGGAGATGAGACAAGGAGAGGAGGGGGAGGAGGATGCGCATGCGCAGTGCGGATGTGGACGCCACATGGCGGATGGATGGATGGAGGGAGGGAGTGACATAGCCCCGACCATAAGCTGCTTCACATCTAAAAGAGCAAAAGAAGCGTCGTGCCGACCAAAGGAAGGTTCTCGACACGGTGTGGAACGAACCTTCGCTTAAATAACTCTGGCGATTTTTTCGAGCATGTCAAGGTAATGGAGATTCTGTGTTCCTGAGGCGCCCTTGTCACACTCCTGATAGTAGAAACGCTCGGAAAATGCGAGAAAATAATTTTCAGTGTGAGCAAGAAAGCGCCAAACCGAAACCGAAATCCAACCAAGCGGAGTCGTCAAATCAGCCAACACGCCTTGCATGGTGCAACAGAGCATGCGCCGTTCCTCTGGCGGTAACGTGGCGTGGGTTGGCCGGCGCGCGCGGATCTCGTAGTCCATGGTATGGTACCGGTGGGCTTCCGTTGCGTTATCTACAATGACGACAACACACAGCGTTGCCAATAATTGTAGATAGAGGGGTGGGCGGTTTGAAGTAATCAGCAAGAATTGATTTGTAAGCCATATGCGCCTGTCTCGAACCTGTAACCTCACACAAATGACGCAAGTGTGTCAAAGACATTGAGATTCATTGACCTTGAAGAATCGCAGGAGTTCACGTTTAATGCAGATTCCAAAACAGCACCGTGAATCTGCTGACATCTTTTGTAAGTCGTGGGGAATATCTGAATGCCAGAATCGCGATATGACGGGAAGCGAAGCCATGGTGGGAGACACAGACTTCTATATGTCCATCCAGTCTCTTTCCTAACGAATCATTGAGTCAAGGCATAAGAGCATTATTTATTATTTTTGTCCTTGCTTAATGGGAAAGTCTTAAATGTCCTGTGGAAAGGGTAACCTTGAGGAGAAATGCGGAGGCAACGCGGGCCAGAATTCTAAAGTTGAAGTTCAGCTTATTGTCTCTTAATACACTACACGGATTGCCAGCATCTCGTAAGCAACGTATAACGATAAATCTTCGGAACCAATTACACAAAAAGAGGTCCCACAGTTGAAAAGTATAGCAGGACCTGTTGTTTTTCACTACATAAATAAATATGTGTTGATTGTAAACTAGAAATGTACACGAAAATGTATCGAAATACTTAAACCAAACATGTGGCGCACATACGCACACTCCGGCCAGAGATCTGCCGCTACCGGCCACCCTTTATATTACGTGGAGTGAAAAGCTGCCGTATATGTTCGTTAAGCATCAACAAAGGTCTAATGTCGTCTTCGTGGCCACGGTAAAGCAAGCCCATTAGCTGTGACTGACCTTTCCTGTGGGGCACACCGGCGTATCACAGCATGCTTTGCACCTTTCCAAGGTTTCACGTTAGTCTCGGAGCTGTCATGATTTTTTTTATTGATTTCGTCCCATCAAAGACAGCCCTTACCTACCATGATCGAATACGTGCCCCTTAGCTGAGCAGTACATCATAGAGACTCAACGAGAATGAACTATCGCCATGAACATTTCATGTGAAGCTGACAGATCCTTGACGGGAAAGTCGTGTCGAAACGAAATGACGCAAAATCAACGCACCAAGGCTCGACACCTTCATTGAGAAGGCGCGACACGTATGTCGCCTTACGAACTAAGGCTCCGCTTGTGGACTCAACAAGGACTGCGCCTATGCATGTACCGATTGCCAAATTGTGAACACGACCTTAACTAAGAAAGAAAGAAAGAAAGAAAGAAAGAAAGAAAGAAAGAAAGAAAGAAAGAAAGAAAGAAAGAAAGAAAGAAAGAAAGAAAGAAAGAAAGAAAGAAAGAAAAGGCTGCTGGTTTCCTTGCCGTGTTTTTGTTATGGCTCCAGCACATAGCGGCATTATGTTCCTGAACGGGTACACCTGAATTCGCTCCGGCCAACAGCAAGTTAAGGTTTTGAGGCGAATACACGTCGTGAAACAAGCAAAAAGAAAATCACCCCCTTTTCGTTCACTTGAAGCATGCGAAAGGAAGCATCGAGCGGTACGAATGTTCGATTAACATCAATGAAAGGTATCCACATCTGTAATATGGCTGTCTCGTCAACTTCGTCGCAGGATATCTTTCTGCGTACAACTGATCCTGACCTAGAGTCAAGGCTTCCACACCACCTTCCTCGTGACCTTGTGACACTATATCATCGGCTTCGCCTCAACGCCGAATTAATCAATATAGCTACATGTGGCACCTTGGTCTGATTACCAACCCATACTGCGATGACCGTGGGGCATACGAAACGGTTTAACACATTCTACTGGAATGCCGGATATAAAGAGAAGAAAAAAATTTTTCTCCACAGTATAGTTAGTGCCCTACCTCCCAAGTACCACTAAACCTCGACAGAGTACCGACTTGTGTTCTACCTTTACCTGCAGCGTCAAGTTCGAAAACAGCTTTTCAAGTTTCTGGACGGCGCAAACCTAATAGATAAGATTTTAAAAGACCTACATTGCAACTGATATATATTTCCTGTACGTCACCTATACAAATCTTTTTCTTTCCTGCTCTCCTACGTCTAGGGCCTTTAATCCCCGATCCCTTTGCCTACGCAGAGTAGCATATGGGTGCCCACTTCTACGCTGGCAGAATTCTCTGTTTTTCGACAAATATCTTTCTCTCTCTCGCTCGTCAATTTCATGACAATTAACGACAAGAAAACAGTATCACGCGTAATAAATCCTGCCCGCACTTGATGAGAAAGAAAGAAAGAAAGAAAGAAAGAAAGAAAGAAAGAAAGAAAGAAAGAAAGAAAGAAAGAAAGAAAGAAAGGAAGAAAGAGGCCGCATGCGGCTCATACCGCATTTGGGTTTCCCGGTATGGCCAGGGTACGTCACATGTGACATGACTGCATTCCCCTAATGTCCAACCAAGTCTACGAAGAGGTCACCTAACGACAAGGGCTAACGCGATTAAGTACACTTAAATGGGATATTTAGGTCGTCTATCCTTCTTCAACGCGCAGCGGCAGTGGTCTCGGGTTTTGCCGCTGCTAAAAGCGTGCGCAAGCGATCGAACGAAAGCTTACTCGAATGACAGTGTCGCAACGGTCGCATCGACGCCACGAAGTCCGGGCTCAAGCAAAGCTGCAGCTGTCGGCGGTCCGCAATCTGACGCCGCGGCACCAGCGGCGATGGCTCTTTGACGGACAGGCGCGCCCAATATTTGCGTAGGAGCCGAGACATGACAGGCGGGTCACTGTATGTAATGACGGCGGTAACAAAAGAACCGGCCCGACCCGCTGGCAACGGGTCGCCATTGTGTGACGTTTGTACAGCGTCCATCGCTGACGCCACTGCTGCCTTCACTGGAGGGAGCGAGTACCGACAATAGGAGGGGGGAGGGACTGAATTGCGATGCCGTGCAACTCTCGTATAAGCGACGGGTTACACAGTTTCAGTCAAGCGGGTACATTCGTCGATTTCGATGACGTATGTATACTGCATACATCGAGCACAACGAAAGCTTGGAGCGCGTAATGACGTCAGAACCACTGCATGCTCCTTTAGGAGAACTTGTTGGGCGAGTTGCTTAAGTCGCTTATGTTGCTTAAGTTGATTTTCATTTTTTTTCCTTTTCTTTTTTCCTCCACTTCTATGTTAGTTTCACTATATTACTTACTGCCGATGCACTGTCTATTCATATCGTTATTTACTTATACCTGTATCATTACTTATCATGTTTTTTTTTCAATTATACTCATTCAGCTACCGTTCTTGCCATTGTAACTTTTATGTTAACCATGAACAGGAGATCCCATTTCAGTTTTTACTATGGGACCTCCTTCTGTATACCCCTATCTGTAAAAGCTTTTTGTGAAATAATAAACATTTGACTGATTGATTGATTGATGGATTGATTGAGCTCATTCAGCTTAACAAAACGATTGAACTACACAATCTAACGACCACATAGACAGTATTCTGAGAAGGGCGCAGTTCCAGATACTGTTTTTGCATTTGTGTCTTTTCGACGTCTCGTTCGTTTGCGCACCGCATACCTTTTCAGTACGTTCTTTCTTGCTTTCATGTTATATGCAAGAAAGGCAGGTATACCCTGCTGCCTTAACCCTAATCACTTGTTTATCATCGTCACTTTGAATTTTATTTTTGTATGTTTGAATTTATTGTGATGTCATGACAGTAGAAGGTGGCACAGTAGAGAAATGTTGAAGGGAACGCCACTATAATGTAAGAACCGTCAGGGCGCCCACTTCATTAGGATAGGTTAACTACAGCAGTGCAAACGCAATTGGCGTAAAACGGCAAAACGTAATCTAAACATGTAAGGTGAAAGAACAGCAGCAGTACACCTAGCATAGTTCAGGGACACAGCTACATCAAAAGCACAGTAAATGTACATGAAAACGCGCAATACCAGTGGAGAATACGATCCTTCAAGATATTTTGAAAATTCATATGCAAAATTGGAGGGCGCTGAAGCTTCGCCTTTAAGAGTGGAACGCGATAACGCCAGCGCTATCTCGAGGATGGTTGTGCAAGTAACCTACCCGAGCGAATACTTCCTCTGCATAGGTGGCTCTGCCCGGGCGTGCCGTTGCAGGTATGGTAGAAATGCCGGGAAAATGGGTTTCTATTTCAGCTTCCCCGTAAGAGAATGTTGTTTTCTTGTACATTCAAATAACCATCAGAGATACCACGTGCGTTGGTTTTAGCTAAGTCGTAGTTACAATTTTTCTGATGGATTTTACTTCGAGAAATTCAATCTTTGTTCAGAACGCGCCTGCGCCATGGCGGGGGGCCTGTGTGGTCCACGTGGTACGAGATGATTTTCACTGCAGCGGATGCTGGTGCCGTATTTTCGGCGACAGAAGCTACTTAACGTTGCAGCGTTGTTATATCCGGAGAGCGATAATATCTACAGGAAAGGAGCGGTGATTTTTATGACATGGAAAAGCACAGTAAACAAGCGTAGCGATTACAGAAAACGGGATACGCAAGAAAAGCGCATATCATGAGCCTTCCACACACACACACGCACACAATATATATATATATATATATATATATATATATATATATATATATATATATATATATATATATATATATATATATATATATATATATAACGAGAGGGAACGGGTCGAGGGCTCGTCTCTTTATTTGTTAGAAACTATATATATATATATATATATATATATATATATATATATATATATAGAGAGAGAGAGAGAGAGAGAGAGAGAGAGAGCGGGATCTGTCTCTTCCGAAATGGACTGGGCATCCGGTGTTCGAAAGTCTTCCAATCGAGACGCCACTACAGCGGCGACCACGCTGAAGTTGTGTCTGCGTGCGTGTCGCAAGTTTTTACTTGCTATGTTTTGTTTACATCGTTTACTCATTGTTCATTCGCAAATTTCTCCGTTATGAACACTTCTACTTCGCCACTCAAGGACCCTATCCTCGGTCAAGCACAAATCCTAGTGCAAGCCTGAAAAAAGAAAAAAAAAATGTCAGGACGAAACAATATAGCGGTTCGCAAACGGCCGAACAAGACGACGCTTTTTGACCGTTAAAGTAGGCCTAAGATGGCCGACGTCAGTGAAGCGGAACGGCGCCGCGCAGCACGACAAATGAAGCACACAGTTCCAGAGTCGGCGGACCCAATGGAAGGAAGTTTGTTCAGGCAGGGAACAACGCAGGAACAAGTACGCAAAAACTCCTCGGGCGAACGTGACAAATGTCCAGGGCATTTACACACCAAATAAAGGCACGCAGGAGTGAAGTTGAAGGACGCCCGTTTCCGTAATGTATTGGTTGCAGTGGGGAACTGGTACTACGGGCCGCTTGAGGATTCTTCAATTTTATATACTTAGCCGAAGGAAACAATATAAAGGAAATTCTTTTGTAAAGGCCGAATATAGCAAGGCGCAACCGTAGACTCAGGCTCAAGTGATACGTCATCTTAACGGATGCAGAAAAGTCACTCACGTTAAACTGTCCGAGAAACCGTCCGGGAATGGTGTGCGAAATAAGGCAGGCAGGCACTCCCTAGTGGGGTGTTGTCACATTGTTCATAGTAGTCTGGAGTTATAGTAGTTATCGTGATTGATAGAAATGGTTGCGCTTACTAACATCGCGATTGCGTATTCGCAAAGAATGACTAGAAGCAGAAGGAAGGAAGGAAGGAAGGAAGGAAGGAAGGAAGGAAGGAAGGAAGGAAGGAAGGCAGCAAAAACTTCATTTTATGAGAGTCTTCCCAGCAAGTAGGTGGGGTCCTCAGCAGGGCTCCACTGACATTTGAGACTCACTGGGCTTTGTAGAGCAGGCTCTCCCGATTCCTGCTAGCAGGCCAGGTCTCCCATTGCTGTATTCCAGATGTCGTCCACAGAAAAGGGGAGATGAGTGTGTGTAGCCGCGATTCACATTCCCATGTAATGTGGGCGAGAGCTGGCCGTTCGGCCCACCACGGACATTGTAGAACTTATGTGGTGTTTACTTTGCGAGTTAGTGCAGGTGTTCGTTCGCATTCGGCGCAAATCTCGCGCCTGTTCTCCGGTAAGATCCTGATGTGCACAACTATATTTTTGTTGTTTGCCTTTCTGGCCGCACAGGGACTCCATGGAAGTGCGCGGAGATTCTGAGGAAGTAACGAAACGCCGAGCCATACTCTAATTTCAACATGTCTTAGGTCGCAAGCCGTCAAGGAGAAGCAAAACATTTTTATAATGATAACACGAAGCCACAGGGCTGCAACCACAAGGAGAAGGAAGACGACATCACAACTGCCTCATTTTATGGAACGAGCCCCCTAGCCCAAGAATATGCACTCATCGATTTCTAAGATAGGCATTTTCCTAATAATAACTAGCTGTGCAAATTATATTCACCTTCCCCTGAGAATATCTGCCCGTGAATCCACTTTCTTCAGACATGTAATTGAATGTGTTGCACTGCCCTGCAAAAGCGGATGCCATAAATGCAACTTATAGCTCTCAAAGAGCTGCTTCCCTACCGATAGACAAGGTCATGGTTAGACGGAGTGCAAGCGTAGCGTAACACTGCCGCACAGCAAAGCGTGTGGAACGCCGCCCGTAGAAACTGGCGCTCGTCCAAGTGGCCTCGGCTTGGATTCGAAGGCGACCATGAGATCTCCTTCCCTGCCACTCGTTTGTCTCCCGCCAACACGTACGTGTAGTCGCTAAACAGCGCCCATACGTCTAGGCGGTCTAGTTGACGTCACAACTATAAAGGAAGTAAAGGGGTGCGAAGCTGCGTGGTGTCCTTTCGAGCGTAAACAGCCATAACTGCAGCTATATAGGGACGCTGTCAGAGCGCCCACTCTTCCGAGTCCCGCAGGCAATGCCATCGCTCAATGATGGCAGTGACAGACTGTCGCTTTATAGATGGGTGACAGGGCTGTCCATACGGTCGCGTTAGTTTTACTGTGCGCATCGCATAGGCTAACGTTACTTGTCTTTAGTCAGCTATATTGTTGCGTTGACAAAAGAACTGGGAAACTATTTACAGGATATATGTTGTGATGGACAAGCAGAGAGCAGCACGACAGTCAAATCGTGCCCGTCGTCGTCCTCTTACTTCTTCCAACCGACACCACCAAGCATAGGCTCCACTGCAGTTACTGGAGGTTGAGTGTCCTCTAGCGTCGTGTAACATAACCTCCGGCGGCGAAAGTGCCGACCCGGCGCGCCTATGGAGCTCCAGTAGAGGGCGGGTTGTAACGCTTGAGCCGAGAGACACGGACATCTCGTGATAGCAGCGCCGAAGATGTCGGAGTTTCAGGGGCAATTTCGCACGTGACGTCTGTGGGTTGTCGAAGAATACGGTATGGGCCTGTATAATGAGAAATCGCGAGAGGACACTCAACCTCCAGTAACTACATTATAATGCCGAATGTATTAAGCTGTCGCGGCAGACCGCTGCCATTGCGTTATCAAAGGGCGACGAACACGCGATTCTAAAGCAGAAGGCACACCTTGTAACATTGACAAGCGTCCCTGTGTCACTATGTCTACGCCCTGATCACGTCCATTTCTTCTTGCTAATTTCTGATAGTCTTTCCTTAACACGCGTTTGTTCCCTAACCCACTCTGGTTTCTTCTTGCCCGTTAAGGTGCCACCTACCATTTTTTGTTCCACTGCTCGCTGGCTTGTCCTCAATTCGAGCTGAACACCCTTAGTGTACCTCCAAGTTTCTGCGCCGTGGTGAATGCCGGTAAGATCCGTCTGTTCTATACTTTCCTCTTGAGGGACAGCGGTAAGCTGCCATTCATTACCTGGGAATGCCTGCCGAGTGCAGTCCGCCCAGTTCTTATCCTTCTAATTATATCAGCCTCATGGCTAGTATCAAGGGTCACTACTTGGCCTCACATTCGCTTACCACTAGTGACCCCACATTCGTTTGTCACTTTCACTGCCTTGCCACCTACATCAATCCGCTGTGCTCTCCCGAGGCTACTTAGCATTACTTCAGCTCTTTTCATATTAATTTTCAAACCCACCATTTTACTTTGCCTGTCCAGTTCGGTAATCGTGCTCTGCAATGCGTCCCCCCAAGTTACCAAAGCAACGTCATCAGCAAATCTGAAGTTACTGAGGCATTCTCCATTAACCCCTACGCCCACCTTCTCCCAATCCAATGTTTTGAATACCTCTTTCAAACACGCCGTGTGTTTCTATAAGTATACGCATGGATATGAACATTTTTTTTGTTGCTGAGCGAACTTTCATATTGCTATTGTCACACGTGCCTATAGTGATATCGTATATGGTTGTACAACTCCGCAATAACACAATTGCTTTCCTGCAAAGAAGGAACTTTCGGGGACATTTGGCGTTCATGCAGCGGAATTTCCATCACTTGCAGGGCGCCGCCATATTAGCTTCAGGCTGCAGGAAAGATGAGATGGACCACCACGACAGCCATCGACCACGGTTGTACACTGATTACTCTGCTGTTGATCCGAAGGACGTGGGTTCGACTACCGCAGCGGCGGTCGCTATTCGATGGAGGCGAAGTGCCAGAGGTTCGTGTAAGGTTGTCGAAACTTCCGGAACCTTCCAATATGTCTACGGCGTGCTTGCAATCGTACCGTGGCATTGGCCCGTGAATCACAAGCAATTACTGAGCCTGTAGTGCCTGTGCTGACGGGGCCAACAAGTGCTAATTGGTGTGGAGATAATGTATGCTTGCTTTATATGCTCCAATGCGAGAGTAAGAAAAAAAGAGAGAGAGAGGAAGAAAGATTCATCAGCCATTGCGCCCTGCGAAGCTGGCTGCTAGAGAAGCTGTGTGCATGGTATGGGTGCATGTGCAACAGAGAGCTTTCTTTCCTTTGTTCCTTGAGTGGAATTTGACAAAGGCCGTAGAGGTTAAGATTTAGTCATTCACGTGCGGTTCATACAGGCATTATCACTCGCCCATACCAGCACTGGATTTTCTGTTGACGGACAGTAAGAATGCCCTCCCTAGCTGCACACAGCTTAACTGTAGAGATAGAGAAAGGGAGAGACAGGGAGATCAACCAGAGATCTCCGGTTGACTACTCTGTACTGGGGAAGAGGAATGGAAGAGTGAAATGAGAGAAGAGAGTTTAGGGACACATCAACATCACTGTCACTTACTTGTCAGGGCACTGTCACAACCGGTCACCAAGTCCTGTTACTGGAAGAGATCGCATCAATGCCCTGACAGCAACTCGCCTTGGCGACTATGTAGGGCCGTGCCCTAAAATCTTGTGTAGCTTCGCTGCAAAAAACAAAATAAACTCGCCACCTCGATCCTGCAGCGAAAATAGGTGGGTTGGTCCACTACGGGTGCTAAAGAAAAGGGGGGGGGGGGGGGGGTACTACGCAACGCTTATTCCTGTTGAGTCAAGGCAGCGCTACATACGAGCAACCGTAATGACCTCCACGTCATTTACGCGCCCCTCGGAAGCCTCAGCTATGCGTTGCTTACCCATTGCGGTGCTGCAACAACAATGAAACAATTTGTATGCTAGTTCTTTTACATATATAAAAAGGCTAGTGACGCCACTTTCCACATATCATTTTGGCGGGGCAACGGCAGCTTACGACAAAAAAGTTCGTCGCAGGTGACATCTCGCAGATGTGTCTTATAGTGTCATGCGCAGCCCGTAAAAAAAAACCTCGTGCCCGTATCGATGCTAATCATAACTAAGGTTCAAACAAACTACAATTATGGTACGTTAAGGCAGTTTATGCCTAACGCCAATTATGGTAATTGTAGGTCGCTATAACGGGACTCTGGTAATGTTAAACTAAGGTATACGGTTTCCTGCAATACGGCACGACGGCCTATATGCCACTAGCCAAAGCCATTCAATTGTTTTGAGCAGGGATAGTTTTTGTGTTGGGGCCCCCAAGCGCTACACAGGGGACCCGCGTTCTTGCGCTGTATTGTTTTCCTGCGCCCAAGGGTAGCACATAAGAACCCAAGACGGTGCGCACGCAAAGACGCTCGATTAAAAGGCTCTACAACTCTCCGACGTCAATGAGGAAGGTCCCAACTATAATTGCTCAGAGCTCAGCAGTTAAAGTCTGTTATATATACTGTAGTTCATTTATAACTGTCAAAGGCATGCATGTGTCAAAGGTATGCAAAGGTAACTGTGAAAGGTATGCATGTGTTGGCATGTTTTATCCTGTAGGTCCAATCCAAACTAGAAGAGAAGCTCAGGGGAGGATGAAGGCTTGAATTGATGAACAGATCAATTGAAACTACGTAGAACAGGGAAAGTCGCTGAAGACAACATTTTGACATGTGGACTTGTCTTGGTCAGGACGGCAACTGACGAATGGGGAACGTCGTTGGAGTCAACGTTTCGACAAGTGGACTTGTCTTCGTCACGGCGTCAACTTCGACAGTTGCCGTCCTGACGAAGGCAAGTCCACTTGTCGAAATGTTGGCTCCAGCAACATTCCCTGTTCCACGTCTTTTTTAACGATCTGTTCACCTATCCTGTAGTTGCCTTACACAAAGTGCCCCGCCACCTTGGCGAGGAAATCTGCTTTCATATCCTGCAAATAAATTCGAATTCTCACTCACCTTGCGCAGCAGCATAGCAGTGACGCCGACGGTCTCTTTCTCCGTCCTCGTTTTACTTTAGCAGTAAACATGTACAGCAAAAACCAACTTGGCCAATTTGAAGTTCTTGTGAAGGGCGAATAGTCGATAGTAAAACAGCAATCAATAAGACACCACGTCGCATTCCTTTACATTTGCAACGTTTATTCAACGCAAAACAATCTCGAGAAGGCATCAGTATAGCAGTACAGCATAAGATGTAATATTTTACAAGAAACGAACACAGCAAAGCTCGCATCCTAAAACCAGACCCAACACGATACAGTGAAAGGCCTCAAAACGCTAGGGCGAGACACTGGAATGAGATATGCAGAAGAGGGAATAAATGGGAACACTGATACTCCACAAGACGAGGCGATTTCACCCAGCAGAGTAGGGTTGCCCCTATGAGACAATATTTTTCACTTAAAATACAGCAATGCAGGTCTCTGGCCAAAATTACGCTTTAGAAAGCACTTTCTCGATGCATTACGCTTATGATGAACTCCTAGCTTAGCGCTTCACGGCTATTACGTGCGCTATCGCAACACGTGCTGGTAACTTACTGGCGATGTGTGGTTAGGCTTTCTAAACCTAAACCCTTACGCCTGTAAAAGCGTCTCATATAGCTTCAGAAAGGAGCGCCCATTTTTAAGGTGGATACCTTACGCGTATTGCATTTTATTTACAAGGCCAGAAAGAGCGAATGAAGTGCATCTAAGCCATGTGCCAAGATCGAAGCGCGAGTGTTTGTGGAATAATTTAAGCGTGACGCCCGGTGCCTTAGATCAGAAACCCGGATAACATACTTTCATCATTTTCGCTTGCACTGTTAATTAAAAGGAAACTCGGATTATCGAGTGCCCGCTTCGCGGTATCTTGTAAAGCGTGACATCGCAATGACGCCTTCAGTTAAATCTCTCGGTTCTCAACAGTTATCGCGACAGCATCACTAACCGTTGTTACGCTTACACCCGTCAATGTATTCATTTTCACGTCACATCGTTTTGCTGCTACCGATTTATCGCTTTTGTCAATCCGAACGCAACCCCTATCTCTCATAACAATCAATCACAGTGTCCCTCAACCTAGATGTCGCGATTATCACAAGGCTTCACGCTAAAGTCGTATTTCACAGCAAGATCCTTTCATCCACACCTCTATCGCTTTTCTTTAGGCAAGCGAGTTCAAGCCAATGCATACGAATATTTCAAGCCTAATCTTCCCTTCAGGTCAATGTCACGCTTATCGCGTACATGACATAGCGTC
Organism: Hyalomma asiaticum; assembly: GCA_013339685.2. Taxonomy (NCBI): domain Eukaryota; kingdom Metazoa; phylum Arthropoda; class Arachnida; order Ixodida; family Ixodidae; genus Hyalomma; species Hyalomma asiaticum. Next base: position 30,426,817 of record CM023487.1, on the reverse strand, counting down.
AATGGTGAGCTCAGGCTGTCGCAAGAGCTATACAGTACAGCACTTTCCGAATCAGGAAATCACGAAAGACAATTCCTTGCGAGCACCTTCGCGTCACGTGCTTAAAGACACACAAGAGACAAGAAATATTTTCAAGTTATTGTATCAGTGTGTTGGTGACATCAGTTTTTGTGTATTTACACAGCTGTACTGAGTGAACGAAAGCATGTGCGTGCGAACAAGGTTATCCAAAGGTGGATAAAGTACCTTATCTTACATTGCATTTCAGCGACATCCAGAAATCGAAAAGGAACGAGAGATAGGAGTACGTTATGACGTTCCGTGATGAAGTGATAAATTTCAATGGTTTCACGCAACGCAAACAGGGAAAGAGATATTGTCAGGCTGCTAGGGAAGTAATGAGCTCAACACGTAGCGATAGTGTAGCAAGCTGGGAGGCGTGTATGACACAGCGAGAGATAGTGCGCCTCAGGGTTATCTAAACGACGAATAGATAAAACCACAGAGTAAACTGTCGTACTCGGGGGGGGGGGGGGGGGAGGGGTAGCGTGCATACGCTACTTATTAGAAGGCGGATAAATCTGATTAGAATGTAATTACAAGATAAGCAATTTACACGCCTCCTTTCATTGTATTTCGCACACTGGAATTCCAGATAAGCAAAAAAAAAGTATACAGGTTTATTCAAACAGTAACTATTTACACACTAAACAGAAGAGAAAGACAGAAAGGAACCAGCGTTTCGAAAATGTCACGCTAAATATGGGTCGAAATCTGTGAGCGCAAGAAGCTTGAGTACGCACGATAAAGCACGAACATTTTCGTCTTGTATTCTAGACAAAATCTACAGCTACGGCGAACTAGCTCTTATTTACAGACACGGGTAAACCGTCACACGTTCTGTCCTCTTACAGCAGCTGTCACGCTTAATGCCACTGGCCTTTCCAGAACGCTTGTGCACCGCAGTAGACCTTCTGCCATACAAGTCAGTGAATGGCCCAATGGCCCAGCTAGTACGAGTTGGATGTACGTTATCACAATCACCCACAACTGAGAACAATAATTAAGAAAGGTAGCCCATCTCTGTTTGTTCTTTCGAAGTTTTATTGGAATGATCTTAATATTATCAATCTAGGAATGTTCCAAAGAGATCAAACATCTCGAGCGTTGAGAGAACGTATGGTAGATAAAAGGAATTTAGTTAAAAGGAAGCAAACGATGCCTTTACTAGATTAAAGCTTGCGAACATGCTTCACTCGCAGTCGAGGCTGTAGAGTCGATTCACAGTTTTCCGAGAGAAAAATCTAATGAATGCGAGTAGTTTGTGCGTACGAGCGTCGATATTATAAAACGAAATGAAAATAAATAATAAACAAGAAGTAAGAATTAGATACATGGCACTTATAATGCTGTTTGCCTAAGAGTCACTTTGTGTAAACAAAACGGCAGTAAAAATGAGGAGACAGCTTCCTTTATTATGCTGCTTCAGCGATTCGAAAGTTAGCCTAAACTTATTGATACACGCAGAATTGCGAGCGTTTACGTTGTTCCACATTTAGCATAAACATATTTCAGTGAGAGCGCCGATGATAATTGAATCGGTCTCATGAAGTTGTCGCTCCGAGGTGCGTTTAATGCTGTCAAACAAAACTGCATAGTCCGATAGATCGGGCCTCAAATTGAAACGTGAGGATTCTCTACCGAACAAGCTGAAATGACAAATATTCGCCAGGAACAAATGAACGAATACATGGAGATCTACTAGCCGAAAGCTTTGCAGGCTACTATAACAGTCAAGCGCTTATAGAAGACACACGAGTCTTATTAAGTGACGCCGAGCGTATGGTGAGCAGAGTGAGGCATGCTATCCTCACGGGCGTCCTTTAGCTACAACAACAGCAATGCCATTACGCACCTAAAACAGTAACAAGATACTGCCCGACACATTCTCAGAGACAATCTACCTTTAAGAACAGTTACGAGAGAGACACGTCTCGCACGAACGCGCACAACACAAGACACGAGAATGACGTCACCACTGCAAGAAGAAAAAAAACCTGACGCTCTAACACGACGGTTTACAGTAGTCCTAACGCTTATATCACCCCATCGTCACCGCTGATACGTCCTTTCATTGCAATTGAAGGATCCTGGTTGACAAACCGGAAGCCAGAGGCGAGGTCACGCTTAGACGACGCCCTCTGTCGGCTGCAACTTCTTAACGATGCTCGAAACCGTAGCAACGTCAGGCTTACGAGTAACACGGGCGAAGCTACGGAAACACCCACGGCGCGGCTCCAAGGCCGCCATGCCAAGCACCTCAGCCTCACTCTTAAGTGTAGGGTACCTCCACGAAAACACCTCATCTACAGCCCACAAATATGAAAGGGGGCAAGAAAGAAATGACGTTGCAGGATGTATGCGGAGCTTGTCGGGTTCGAAGCGAAACGCACTGGCGGGCAAGGGGTATCAACTTCACCCACGGGAGGAGTGCGAAGGTTCGTGTATCGCACAAGAAACAAACAAAAAAAAATGTTGCGTTCGCAAAAACCGGGTAAAGCCAAGACACCAGGGCGTTTCAAGTCGCCGCAAGTTCTTCGAAAGGATCGTCGAGCTTGTGCGATAAAAGGCGCCTCCTTTCATCGTTCGAAATTCTTATTAAGCGTTGCCGTTCAGTCTTTGAGGGAACGGACGCGCTTCGTTGATCTTATCACAGGTCTTTGCGGAAACCGCTCACCCACCGAGAACGCATGGGAAGTTCGTCACTGGAGCAATGGAAAACTGACCAGCCTCCCTAGGGTAGGACAACAGCACGCGTAATGCGTGTTGAGAGTTGTTTTATCCTCGAAGATGATACAGTCAAGAAAGTCAAATGAATTGTTGCGAGGAGATGGGACAGGCGGGGGAGTCGGAGGGAGAAAGGGGTGCTTGGACAGACGCCAAGTGTCGAGGTATGTGTTTTTTTCCGTTTGGAATGTTTTTTTTTTCAGTTCGTTTGCAGGTAGGACGTGCTCATGAGAGAAGATACTTGAATAACGCTTGCGACGAAACCAGAGCGGTTTCAGGGCAAATCACGCTGGTCTCAGTGCCCTTCGCTTTTCGTCTCCAAGCTGAGAACGAAATAGCAGTGTCAGCAGTGCAAGGCTGTGCAGAAGTCAAAATTTTGAGCATTGCAGCACGCAATCGCCTTGCGCAGCCTAAGGCGACAATGGCGACATTTTCCATTTTCACTGAGGAGGCCACCAGGTGGCGCTCGAAAATGACAGGTCTGCGGCGTTCCATTACTGTACTAGCTGTCACGCATAAATTACAATTTTATCGACCTCACATATATGGAAAAGAAAGCTCTTACAGTTCATGGCAATGGCTTAATGGTGACTGCAAGCAGTATGGCCCAATCGTACGCAATCTAGTGACGGCGAAAAGCGAAGAATGCAGTGTTAGGCGCAGGAAGCTCGAAAATATGCGATTTATGTGATATGTTGGTGTAACCGCGCAACTGCTGACGTCAGCAAGCGTCACCAAGCACTCACCCTACACGATCACATCACTATGACAGCGTGTGGAAATGCTGTTTCGTGTGTTTGCCGAAGGCAGGGCCAGATGGCGCCACGCGACACGTCGCTAAGGGCGGCGCCGCCCGAAAGCTCGGCGCATATGTGACCTTCGGAGCACATCGGCACGTGACCGCGATAAGGAAATCGAGGCGCGTCTTACGGAGACGTTCACATTCTTAACGCTGTCAGATGAGCAATTTCATTCGTTGCCAGGCCTCTTTCTTCAAGGGAAAAAATAAATTAAACGCCATATAAACATCTGCGCAAGGTGATACTCGTTCAGTTCCTGAGTCGCCATTTGCGAATGTGGCCCCAGTCACCCCTATGAAATTTTCTTTACTCGGCGAGATTACACATTGTAGACGGCTTAGGAGACGTACACGACGATTACTTTCACAGTTTTCTACGCTTCATTTCTTTTTTCAGCACTTAACAAACGAAACTCCCAGTAAGTTCGAATTTTACGGGAAATAAGTCGGGAAAGTTAACAAAGGAGCTTTAACGAGAAGCTCTGTACTGTAATCAGAATAAAGTGTCCTGGCAACCACCCACTTAAGCATGCAGAAACCTGCCTAAATTTTTTACAGCGCCGAGTGCACTAGCTCACTATGGCGGATCGTCGAATTGTAATAGACACAGCCCATCGTCGTCTACAGGACACTCAAAAGCTCAAGTACAGAGAAAAGGAAGTCCCTGCGAAGAAGCTCCGGCACTTTACACTAACGAAGTTCCATTCTGCAACTGCCACGTTCTCCAACCAACTGATCGCCACTCTGATAAATACAAGGGCAAGAAGCGACAAGTCCAATCTGCCCAAGTCCGGTGTTAACCGTATACACCACGTGACATACGCTTTTTTTTTCGCGATTACGATTTCATAGCAAATGAAGTCCGGTGACCGGTGTCTCCAAGGTCGCGATAAGCTCTCCAGCGGCGCCGCGATGACATTATACAAATCCGAGGGTGCTTATGTAATCACTCTGTGAAACAAATTTTGAAAGCAGAATACCGCGGGTGTACCGGAGGTTATGGAGGTTTGGCAAAATCCCGCGGGGCAAAATCGCGCGGGTGTACCGCGGGATTTTGCCAAACCTCCATAAGTGTAAGCGTAAAGGGAATACAAGTTGCGGCCGAATGGCATTACCTGAAGAATGCGTTATGAAGGAACCAAAATGTTCTAGAACGCGGGAATTATTATCATATGACGAAGAAAAACCTAGAACAGGGTTTAAGTGCACTTACACGAAACGTACCGAAGCGCATGGTCGTAGTGGTACCTTCAAAGAGGCAACGCAGGCATAGTGAGGAACTGAACAGCGGGAAGGGGAACTGTTATCGCACGTTATGTATAGTTAACGGTGTATTGCAGTGTCTCACGGTTGTATTGGTGACACAGTCGAGGATATATGAATGGTTCACGATAAACCGGCACGCACATAGTCTGCTTTCGTTGTGGTCATTACGCAGTCTTTGTTCAAGACAGGCCCCTTAAACGTCCACGTTACAGGCCGTAGCAGTCATTATCTACAAGAACATAGAAATAATAATAAGAAACGAGATCCTCACGGTTTCAAATATGAGCAAGAGCTGTTGATGTCTCATTGAAGTTTGTGCGTTAATTAGTTATTTAACAAACATAAAAGACACAGCAGTTAATGACACTTGGAAAAAGGAATGTGTGGGCGTAAAGCTTACCGTTCACACTTCCACTTGAAATTAAATGGAGACGAAGGGAACATACATGTGTAGATGTCCGCTTCGGGAATGTAATGACAGTGTGCATTTATTAAATTCCGCTAAATACCTATTAATAATCACAAGACCGCCTAGACATTCACGCTGCTTCTCAATACCAACAATTATTACAGGACGTTTCATGGGTGTCAGAACAAGAAGGACAAATGCGCAAAGGTGAAATATCCTTTTGTTGTTGTTGCTCTTCAAACACTTTCTCTCAAGTTTTTACTGAGACAGGAATCCATTTACAAAGGGCTCGCTAATGTTAACATCCATCAATCCACAACCTTGGTTACGTTAAGGTTATTAAGGATGTAGGCCTAACACATCTTCACAGCACGTTTGATTCAACACTGCACACCGAGGAGGGGTTCACCCTCTTTTGCAGAAAACGAAACAGGGATATAGACTAACAAGTTGAGGGGGGAAACACCAATACAGCAGACGACACATAGCAGACGACGATTTAGCGTTAGCACGCGGAACAGATGACGACGATGACGACGACGCGGTCGCAGGCAGCGCCACCTTGGCACCGCACTTCTGGGCTCTCCACCACCAACACCAGACCACCACCATCGGGAACGACCACCAATATGTGCCGCTCAGTCCTTGAGCAGCTTGGTGGCGCGCTGATTGGCCGCCGAGATGCGCGACTCGTTGGACTGCGCCTGCGCAAACGGAGGGGAATTGGCCCGGTGCTAATGGCGCCGTCTGCTTGCGGGTGTCGTCTGCAGCTCCGGGCTCCATCCTTCCTCCTCCTCCTCCTCCTCCACCACCACAACTGCAGCTCTGCGGCTGCGCGCGAGCTTCATTTGAGCAGCTTTGAAGCTCGTTTGTTGGCCTCTTCGATGCGGAGCTTGTTGGACTCCGTCTGTGGGGTGTGCGGTGGATTTTGATGGTGTGGGGGTGGGAAGAAAGAGATGACGAGCATGAATGAAGTTGTGAGTGAGTGAAGCTGTGAATGAAACGTGTACGCGCTGTGGAACGCTGTTGCTGGCTCAGTGCTGTAGCTGGGCAAGCCTTGCGATAAAACACGGCACAGCTTTAAGTGTCTGTGACGTCATCACCAGTGATCGATCTCTCTCAAGAAAGACGAACGTTCGATGCCTGGCGAAAATACCAACCGTGCAGCGACGTCTGACAAAGCACGATTGTCGGGTAAGCGACGTCTTCTTTGAACGGTTGAGCCGTGACAAACGATCTACATTTTGGCAATGCATGCATACAAAACTTTACAAATTTCTTACCCGATTCAGGACAAAGCGTCCTAGAAATGTGTGCTTTGCGAAATGCGACACAATACACGATTGTTAATCTTACATTGTTCCATTAGCACACACTAACCGGGTATTTCAGTGACATTAAATGGGGATTGAAGGTGGAGGACGTTTAAGTGTGGGCCATTGCATCACGAACCTGGACGCAAAGCGTCCGTTATCTCATTTCCTACGCCATTTTTCTCATACTGACAACTCACGTGACCTCCGCCACTGAGTGTATCGGTTGATGTTTTAGTTCACGGTTAACTCAGTACGCAGTCGTCGAACTGGCCCGCCATCCCTTACAAAAATGCCACATATGGCCTATCAGCAATTGGGCATATCCGGCTATATATGGCACGTGTCCGTATGCGGCCGTATTTGCCTAAATCGCGAGAAAAGAATGTATGGCAATAAAAGTCCCACACGAGGAATGTCGTGTATGACTGACATGAAATGGGCAAATGCGGCCACGTACGGACACGTACCACATATAGCCACATGTGTGTATATGGCCATATACGCATATCTGCTATATATGGCACGCGTCTGAATATGCCCATATTTACCCATTTAATGTCAGAGTCATACATGACATTAAGACGAGCTTAATATCTCAAGTTTTGTTAAACTGCTGGCGCTTTATACCCCACATTTCATCGAGTATCCATACACAAATTGATTTATTTGTGGGGCTTAACGTCCCAAAACCAGCTCTGATTATGAGAGACGCCGTAGTGGAGGTCTCCGGAAATTTCGACCACCTGGGGTTCTTTAACGTGCACTGACATCGCACAGCACACGGGCCTCAACATTTCGCCTCCATCGAAATGCTGCCGCCGCCGCCGGGATTCGATCCCGCGACCTTCGGATCTGCTGCCGAGTGCCATAACCACTAGACCACCGTGGCGGGGCAATACGCAAATCGAGGCTCTACCAAAGGTAAGGCAAGCGTGAAGTTATACATATAACCTCCGCATGTATGTGACTGGTTACATAGTGGTACTGGTTACTGGAATTAGCACGTACAAGTGGCCTTTGACTGGCAACGACTACGTCTTACCTTCCCGCCGACACCAAACTTAGTGACCGCGGTCTTGTAGAGGATCAGAACAATGCCAATGGTATCACTGGTGAGGACGTCACAAAACGATATGTTTTAAGGCTTGCAGCGGAGTCTTACCAAAGTGGCGTTGAAGAGGTTGCCAAGGCAACATGGAGCGCATGACTACGAAAGACAAGATGCAAGAGGGAAAAAAGGAAAGCAAGCAGCAATCGAACATGTCAGGAAATAGCAAGGCAGAATATGAGATTAAAAACAATCACACGGGGCGAAAATCAGTCAGCATGGCTTGCTGAAAAGCAACAGCACATAACAGTTAGAACATAATACACAAGACGTTGAGAGCTGGAAGTGGGTTTCCATGATGAATTATATAATTTAGATAAGCAGATAGAGGAAGCAACATAACAGCTAGTTGTCAAGACTCTTATATGGCGTGCTAGAGGGGAAGAAGATTAGATGCAAGAAAAACAACATAGGCACGGTATATGATGTATGAATATGAAAAAGCGAGTTACGGTGGAGACGGTAACCATGGAAACAACGGTTCCAGGCAGGAACAAACCCGCACACAAAATATCCGTAACGTTTAGCAAAACGTTCTGGAGTTTAAAAAATACAAAAACACAGGACACGAATCACATTTCGTTTCATATGTTCTTTATCGCAACATCACAAAACCAAACCACAAACGTATGGCAAAAGAAAACACATTGTTCATATAATCAGAGCCGCACAAAAAATGGTGATATGTGATTTGCATATTCGCTTGCAGACGCGTTTATTTATTAAAATAGGGATTGTCAGTACAGCCAGGCAATCAACAAAAAAATGGCATTAAGCCACAAAACCCCAGCCGAAGACATATCACTGATCGCTTTCGCCCGAAGCATATACAGTTTGCCCGGGATGATAGGAGCCCCAGGTTTGCTTAGCAGTCAAGAGAAGCTAAAATGTGAGACAAAATGAAGAAAAAAAAAAGTTGGGGCATACCGAAAACCAGGCAACGTTCAGATTTTGTGGTACTGGCATTACCAAAGATGCAACTCTCAGCTTAAATATGCCTACAAAGAACCTCAGCGACAAAGACAAAGAAATCGCAGGAAAACAAAAATTGCAGCGAAAATTTCATAAGCATGCGACGAAGCCAACCCCAAGCATGTTCTAACAGAACCATAAAATCTCTCAACAAAACACTCGCCTTCACACCGACGCTCAAGAAAACAATGCGGCAAAACCACGAAACTCGCGTAAAACAACTGTATATATACGCCAAAAAAATTCTTTTGTATAGACGGAATGAATTCGACGCGCGCTGTCACCAGTTTCTCAAAACGACTTTCTTCCGCATCACACCGTCTCCATGTTGTACAACAATAAAAAGAAAACTCCCGGATGAGATCAGTACAGCACAAAGAAACGTCGATACGGCATCGTGCGCAGCAAGGGAACTTAAGCACTTACCATAACGCAGCACAGAACACTTCTCCACCCCGGCCCACGAGTTTTCAGCATCTAGACACACACGCACACACACAACCAGCCCCACGAAGAGCAGCCACCCCACGCAAACATCGCGTGTGTTCGAGACTTCTGACGACGCAATCATCTAAATGGTACGGCGAGTATGCGGCGTAGCAAGCCCATAACACGCTACCGATGTTGCCAAGTGCTGTACTATATATGCTATATGCGACCTCCCCCCACCCCCCTCCCCCAGAAAAAAAAAAATACACGTCACGCTAGTGAAGAATAGCCCGCGTACACGTACGTACCTGAAAGCCCCGTGCGTGCTAGGCGTAGTGACCAGGTATTTGTCGTGCCAAGCGAACGCACCTGCCTAAAGGAAGCTAAATGCGTTTCCGATATGGGGCAACTCGAGGTTTTATTGCTTCAATTTCTCAATGACCGCGTCTCCTGATGCCACCGCACCTGGCGAGTTCTTGTAATCTTGCGCTAGAGGCATACGTACTGACCAATCAAAACCTCTTGGGCGAGTTGACGCTTATCCATCATACGCGCACTGGATTGTGGCGCGAACAGCATTTCGTGAAAAAAAGGGATGGAATGAAGGAGGAGACGTTGAAGCGACAACTACCAACTGTTTAATGACAGACTCTTCTCGGCAAAAGTCAGAATCAAGATGCCGGATAATCATTGGAAGTTATATAAAAAATAAAGGGTCTCACTGTGTTAGTGAGGCGTCTATCCTTTTGTATTAATCAGAAATGCGTTTTCTCCGGTAGATGTTATCATGACCATAACACTGTGTGCGTCACATTGGTTGTCAGCGCAAGCGCGAAAACTGCCTTCTTTTCATGCGTCTTCCGAGGCTGCCATTAAACAGTTGGTAGTTGGCGCATCACTGTCTCTTTTTTTTTTTTCTGTCTCTTTTTAAGAAATTGTTTTCGCGCCACAACTCATTACGCGCATTATGTAATGACCAACACTTCCAGCTGTTTCTTAACGATATTGTAAAAATCTTTTGCATGCTTCACAGGAAGGGACTGTTGCTTAACAACATTATTCGCTAGTAATGTAAAAAAAAATACTCTAAACTAAACCGAGCTCAACCTACACCTAAACTGATCCAAGCTCAACCTACATCTGCCGTGGGAGATGTTCAAAATTAAGTTAAACGATGTAACTGAAACCGCTATGAAGGCTCCTTCCAAGCAGTTCCAGTCGCAGCTATTCTAAAGTTGTCCGATAATAATAATAATAACCTTGATAAATAAAGCTCAACCAGGTCATGGATTCCATTTCACTCCTGAAGGCCGATGGTCTCAGAAAAAGAACCAACTAGCACAATGAAGTTTCCAACATCGGTGACACAGTGACCATAGCGACCATAGTAACCTGTCCGTATTCCAAACGCGTCGAGGCCCCTAAATGCCCTTGGCGAACGCCCGCAAAACTGTCTGTCCCTGACGGTCCCATTTCAGGGAACAAGCTCCCAATTTTACGTGCTAAGCTGGCTTTGGAGGATTGCGAGGAGCCCGTGGGGGGTAAACATTTAAAGTATCTCTTTGGGTAGGCTAAGTGTTCGGCTCACAAGGACACGCACAAAATCTACGATAATTTCCCTGAAACAATATATCTGTAAGATTTCACAAACCATCCCGTCACAAGCAATTACCCTACCGCAACATTCACGTCCGTGACACATCGCACGTCAGCTAAACACACTTCTGCAAAGCACTGCGGACGAACTTCAGATTGATTGATTTATGGGGTTTTACGTCCCAAAACCAGCTGTGATTATGAGAGACGCCGTAGTGGAGAACTCCGGAAATTTTGACTACCTGGGGTTCTTTAACGTGCACTGACATCGCACAGTACACGGGCCTCAACATTGACGAACTTCACATTAAGACCTTAGTAAGAGCCGCGAGTTCTGCGACGAAAGGTGTGTAAAACACTACACAACCACGAACGAACATCTCCCAAGAAAGAAAAATAAAAAAAAAAGGGGGGGGGGGTTGCGGACAGCCCCGCGTCTACTATCCGCATCAAGTTACCCTGCATGATCAAAAACGGTTAAGACGCAACCCTAAAGCAAAAAGAGCTCGGGACAGGTTTTCCCATTGGGTCGCCCCTTTACTATTCTGATCAAGCACGAACCAATTAGCGCAACATGTATTGACGAGCTACCCTGCAAATCTCGTGGGCCGGGTAACACCACCCCACGCCGACATCCCACCGCAGACGCCCGTTTCAAGATATCTTGCTCACGCGAGACGAAACGCTGGCTTCACAACAAACACTGGCGGGACAGGAACGCGCGCGCCTTCCCAACATGGTACAGGAATGTATGGCTACTGACTACGTAGTCGAGTCTACACACTACATACGGGATAGCAAAGGTGAATTTACACACGCCACCACCTCCACCTTGCGCGAGAGTGCCCGGATGGCGACAAGTACTGCTAATAGGCGCTCTACTATATAATCTTTGCTACTGCGAAGGTGTCCAAAGGAAGCTAAGAATCCGTAGCGCTGTCAGCAAGCGAATGACAGCATTTTGTCGCGCACAAAAGTTAAAGAAAAAGAAAAAAACGAAGAAGGATCAGTTTGCTCGTGTCATCAGTGTACTGACACGGCGTAGGACGTGACAACAGGAAGCACATAATAATCGAGAAAATGCGCAGGGAACGCGGCTGAGAGGCCTAGCTGTTTGACACGTCATAAGCGTGAAAGTGATTTTGACGATCGTAAAAAACCGAATGCTACCTTTGAAGGCAACCAATATGGTTTACTGTAACGCGTTTGGTTTTCCTCATACGGGATTCCTTTCAAATGGAAGTTCCATTTTTTGAGAAAACCGCTCCGCGCAATGAACTGGGATATTGCATTTTTCTTTGAGCGAAGTGTTCAATTAAGTACAGCATTCCGGTTTTTGCTCAAGCGACTCAGGACATTATTCCGCACTATGTCATAGTGACGTGTCAGGGCGTTTGTGGGTGCCAAAAACCGTGCTCCCTTTGCGTTTCGTCGAATTCTTAACGGCAGGCGGTGCACTTTAAAAAAGAAAAATCTCGGTAGTATACAAAGAAGAAAGAAAAAAAAAACCAGCGCAGTTATTAGCGTGCACACTTAGGAAAACAGCTACACAAGACTTGAAAGATTAGGAATGGATAAAAAAAAAGGGTCCAAAAGCAGAAACCGTGAACATAAATAAGCGGTAAAAACCTCCACGTGAAACTAAAATTCACCTACAGATGCGCCAGAGTCAAGAAATACTAGTGATATAATCAATATAGCGAACAATATATACAAGAACTCCTCCATACTTCCACTAGAACACTTTTCTTTCTTTTTTTTTTTTTCAAATTCGTACTTTCCATCTAGGATCACCCGTCATTTCCAAAGCAATGCTATCAATATGGCATCACTAAGAAGGAATCTCAATGGGTTAACATTCTGGCCACACAATCAGGGTTCGCAACAGTTCCGGCAAAACCACCAGCCTCCACCAGTAACCCTGCCTACTGCAAAAGTAGGGAACCCGAACACGTGCCCGAAGGATGGATGCATGGATGAATAAGCTTTATCGAGGTCCTGCATCAGCGCGCAGTAGGCGCTTGCCACGTCCAGGCGACTCAGCCCAGTCACTCGTCGGGAGTGGGCTGTGTGATTGCCTATAGGTCCGCAATGGGCATGCACGTATGCTGTACCCTCTCGCAGTCCTTTTTCTTTCTTTCAATCCTATTCACCCAGAGTAGGGTAGCAAACCGCGCGCGCGCCTGGTTGACTTCCGTCTCTCTCCTCCTCTTTTTCGCTTAACCCGCTTCTGTCCGATGGATGGATAAATGGATGGATGTCATGGGCATACCCTCTATAGAAACGGGGAGGGGACCCTTAACGCCACCAAGCTCAGTATTTAGGCTGGTCTAACGTACTACCCACCCGAACTGTGTTTTCTTTTCGAGAACAAATTTTAAATTTCCAACTTGCCGAATTTTACGAAGGAATAACGTTGGTCTTTCCATGCTACTTCCTTTCCTGTTCTCTCCACCTTCTCCCCACGAAATCCTCTCAACCACGTTAGTAGGGCCTGTTTTAATAGTGGAGGATTACTGTACGCTAAGCACGCTAGTACCGTTCCCTCGTTGTCAGCACATGGTAATGTCAGTATGAAACTGCCTGTTCATCAGACACCATGAACCTTTCATCACGTTACTGGAAGCATGGATGAAACATCGCATGTGTTCACTACGACATGCAATATCCACGTGCCGACAACGACGACACGGTACTACACGTTCCGAAAGCACGGAAAACCCAACGCTTCCATAACACCACAATTGCGGTTCGGTTATAAGGACGCCACCTTCTGCAGCCCTTGTCGGGAGCACGGCTCAGCGTCCCAGGGGTTGCAGGAGAAAGGGAATTAAAGAGTGTAAAAGGAGAGGATAGCCGTAGTGGAGGGCTCCAGACACTTTTGAACACCTAAGGTTCTTGTAACGTGCACCGACAACGCACAGTACACGGGCCTCTGGCATTTTCGCCTCCATATCTTACCGATCCTTACCGCTGGCCTGTTTACCTTTCCCGTGTCGTTTTTAAATCCTAAGGCTTCACTTAGGCTAACGCCCATACCTATATTAGTGTGGATGCCCTCCCATTCCACTCACTCCTTCACACCAAGGCACTGTGACTTCGTCACAGCTTCGCCTCTACTTGCCAGCAAGGCGACGCAGGTCACCCGACGAGGCTTATAGGAATCATCCTCGCGAGACCCGAACAGCGGGAAAAGACGACATTCAAAAAGGCAGGAACTCGGGATCCAACAAACGGTTTAAACTTCTCTTGCGCAACCTGCACGGGCTCTGCGATAGCGGAACAACACCTGCAGCCAAACTGCTGGGTATTGGGGAGTGCTCTTTCAGGCATACGGCGAATCGACGTACTGGTACACACAGGTGCCTACATGCGTAGGAAAGATTGGCTCGCCACTCTCAGGAAAAAAAAAAAAAAAATTAAGGTCTGGATGCGGATGTGTCGGGAACCGAATCGACATTCGTTGGCCTTCATTGACAAAGCCGGAGAGCAGGAAAAAAAGAAGGGAGTTAAGCGTTCAGTTTAGGCGACCTTTTTATGAAGGCGACAGGGTGATTTACATTAGGGAAAGCAGTAGCGTTGCTGGAGACCATTTCAATGACAACTGCTTCAAGGGAATGGGCTATTCACGATCATTTTAAGTACAAAGACATGATGAATAAAAGACAGGAAATGCAGCAAGCTGTGGAGGAAACAATATGATTGCAATCAGAGAGAGAGAGAGAGAGAGAGGGCAAACGCTTATACTTCAAAGGTCCGCCATATTGTGTTGACATTGCGCAAGTGGCAACATCACTTCAAATGGCTTTGCCAAAAGGATAAATACAGCCAGCACGAAAGCTGACGAAACACGAATTTCGGACAGCGAAACAGGACACCGGAAACATTTTTTTAAGGCCACTGAGCAACATCGGAATCGAAGTAAAACTATCCTTAAAAAATAATGAGAAAGAAAAGGGCGGGGGGGGGGGGGGCAGTGCGATAAAAATACAGCATCAGAAAGATCGAAAAAGCCATGAAGGACGCGTCCAAACAGATTTCGATACAGATTGGTTTGGCAAGACAGCACACGTGTAAAATCCGAGAAAAAAAGCAACAAAAAGAAAAAAAAAGCAGAGCATCTGTTCTGAAACGCGAGGTTTACAACAGAGCTATACGTGAAATAAGCCTAAACGAAGACGAATTATTACTCCTTCTCCGGCGTTTCGAAACCCATGAACCGATATAGACCATCAAGAGGCGCCGCCTCGGCTACGCCGGTGGTCTACAATATCTACGTTTACGCTCGAATACGCACCAGTTTTTATCTACGTTCCATTTTTCGGCTTCATTTTTATTTCTTCGGGTTCACTCATACGGAAATGAAGACCCTTTGCATTACATCAAAAAAGAAAAAAAAAAAAGGACGAGAGGCAGTCAGACTTGCCGAAGAAGCTTGGCGCACGTACGATCGCGTAGAGTTTACATCCAAGCCAATCGAAAAATATTTCTTGCCATGGAACCAGAGAAGGCTGAGGGGGAGGCCGAAATTCAAAATAAGAAAGTTGACGAATTGTGAATATAATAAAAGAAACAAAAAAAAATTCGAGAGAGAGGAATAGACGCGCCAAAGTCGGGGAACGTCTGGAAAGGATCAGTGCAGAATTTAGGGTCAATTTTCTTGAGTGCTTCGTATAGAAATACAGAAAGAAACCAAAGTGAGAGAAAAAAGAAGGAAAGGCGGAGTCTCCAAGGCAGACGTAGAGCGACCTTGACATTGCCTTCTTTTTTCTTTTTTTTTGGCCTTAGTAAATACATTAGGCGAACAACATTAATAATAATATTAAAGAAATATAGTGTGCGAGAGAAAAAAAGGCGGATAGAAGAAATATGGCTTCAATTTACTTGTCCCGAATGGGAGAGATTAATCACGGGCTTATGAAGAAGTCACTCCCAAGAGCTTGAAAGAAAAAAAAAAAAACGAAAGGAACACGATTCCATACAGAGTGCTATGACGCTCTTCCCGAGTGCTGATATATAATATCTACATTAAGGCGTCTTAAAGCGTCCCAAAATGGAATTATAGCGCAAAAAAAAAAAGGGGGGGGGGGGTAGGAGCGCACTCCTTCACCGCGGTTTTATTTTCAAATTTTTCTCCTACATTTCAAGCTAAGGCGCGAGGAGGACGCTGGTGGACAAAAATGATGTTCTCAGGGAGGACTCAGAAAAAATAAAAAACTTCTAGAAGTCCTGCTTTGACAGGTCCTTGAAAAGGATGAAGACTTGCCTCTTTTTATGGAGAGCTACCAATCGTGCGCTCTGAAGATGATAAAGTTTTTTTTTTTTTTCAGAACAGAGATGCCCATGTGCGAAAACTAAGAAATAGCTTAGAAATGAAATGCGCTTCGCTCGAAAAAGATAAGAAAAAAGTATCGATTCTAGCCTTAAAATGTAGTACCGAGATGCCCACATGAAAGCAGAAAGGAAAAAAAAATATTCTAAAAGAACTTCGCGATAGAAAATTCCTGTGGGAATAAAATAACTAACCTCATAGAGAAACGTCGTTCAAAACAGTTTCTTCAGAAACAAAGTTAGCTTAAAGGCACAGGGAAGATAACAGTCAGGGCCAGAAACACGGAAAACGATGATACGAACGGGTAAAAGGTATATGACCGTCCGTTTTGGTGGGATCGCTGTGTGAGTGGTGTTAAAAACGTGCCAATGCATAAAAAAAAACAACTCGTGTATTAGCAAAAGCAGAGAAAATTATATGATGAAGAAGCAAAGTAACACGGTTAAAATAAACGTGCGAGCGGACAGAGCGAGCAAGAGATGACGTAAAAAAATTTAACATTAAATTTTTGCTTCACAACTCAATGGCTTCGACGAACAGCGCTACGGCGGCTGCTGCTTTCAACAGCGGCGAAAAAAACACAAAACACAAGGAGTGGTTGTGAGAAAAATAAAACAACAGCACGGCAGAACAAAAGTTTCATTCAATCACTGCAACAAAAAAAAATTTTTTTTAAATCCACCAGCAGTCGTTAGTTCAACAAAACAAAACAAAAACAAAAAGAAACCCACGGTTCTACACGAATGACAGCAGAGTAAAAAAACACTCTCGCGACACCACCTCATGCACCGATTCTGGTGTTTTCTTTAGAAAGGAGTGTTTCAACAAGTTAGCGAGCCCATGCTTAAATGTTTGTCAAGAAGAAACCAACAAAATGAACACGCTGCCACGATTAAAATAGTTACCTATGCAAAAGAAAGAAAATTTTGACTATGCACTTAACGAAAGCTCTTCACACCAGCAGAATAACCTGCAAACAAAGAGTTTTAACACCTCAGGCGTGTTCGTGCGAATAGAGTCGGAAACATACCGACGCCATTACTGAGCCTTTCTTATCACATATTAGTCAGCGTCTCAAAAAAAAAAAAAAACGTAGTGACAACAGAGACAGCTCAGAGCTTAGTAAAAAAGAAAAAAGAAGTTAAAAGCGAAGGAGACGCAGTGCTCACAAGCAAATACGTGTAAAACACTTGCAAGTGCGTGTGTATGTTGAGGGTGCTTCCCATGTGCTAAGTGACAGGCACACTGCGATAAAGTAAAAAAAAAAGCAAAACATCATCTGTACAATCCAGTGTGAATATCCAAAAAGAAAAAAAAAAGATTGACACACTGTCATCGCCGGACAAATCTGAAGACGCAGTCCCAGTAATTTCATTTTTTTTTGCTTCGATTAATCCCAAAGTCCGCAGGTAGGTGTGCCAGGCGCGTGGAATCGAGCAAAAGACCACCTGAACGAAGACTCCACGCTTTCCGAGTAGATGGCAGCCATCATTCCGGTGAGGGGGCATCATCCGGTTTGGTGGGTGTATGCGTTCTTTAAAATATAGTAAGATACCGTGGGTGCAGGGTGACGCAGTTGTGTGAGGTGCGGAGGGTGTGAGGACAGAAATATCAGTCGTGGCGGCCGAAGAAACGCCGCTCAACTCTTCATAAGCTTGGCCGCCCTCTCCTGCGCGCCTTTGACGCGAACCACGTTGGAAGTTCCCTGTACGCGAGAAAAAAAGAAAAGAAAAAAAATGTTGTGGGAAAACGAAAAAAAAAAAGAGTAATAAGGTAAACAGAGGAATGACAGACGAAAAAGAAAAGAGAAAAGAGACAACACAGAAATGAACTTAGTATAAGCAAGAACACACGAAAATAAAATAAAAAAGCGATAGAAGATACAACGAAAATAAAGCCCCATCGAAAAAAAAAAGTTCGGCAAGAGCACGCAACACCACGTTTGTTGTTCGCGGAAGATGCCCCTGGGGACGGTTTGCGTGTGGAGATAACGAAGCGCGATTAAAGAAAAAAAAAAAACGAGAAAGAGGAAAGGAGATTTGACGTGCTAAGGCTCGTTTCATGTTCCCCTGTGGCCAATTCCGAAACTTTACGGAAACGAAGATTCTTTACGGTTCTACGTCGCTTGTCTTTTAAACGGAGTATCCGGAAGACGTCGTCTAAGAGGTACGAGATAGACAGCCGCCATAACGCAGCGCAAATTTGAGCGGACAGCCTTTTGCTGCCTTTGCAGGGGACCACAGAAGCGTAAAAAGAACTCTGCCTAAGATTGCAAAAAAGTTGCTACGTTCTAAACTTGCTCGAAAACACTTAGACGCGGCATATATAACGGTTCTTTCTACGGTGGGCGGTGGTGAAAATAAAGCCCACCGCCCCAATTCGCCGCCCACCGCTTTCGCTCACCCCTTTGACAATTCAAATAACGCCTGAAGACCCAGAAATGGCACTGTGCCCGCATAATGAATCTCAAAAACACACATGACTACAAATACTGAAGGGTGTCAATGCTTGTAGGAGCGTTTCTTCCAAAGACACCCCCTTCATATATGCCGTCTACTCGCAGTGCCAGAAACGGAACAAAGATTACAGCAACACCACTGACATTAACACTAATCACTACTACGGCTATTACACTGATGAACGCTTAAGTCGGTTCGATGAAATCGCCGCACATCAGGCGTGCTTCAAGGCGTCATGTGAACAGAAAAAGTGCTTAAGCTAACTATGCTATAGCCGGATCAACGAAATAGCTTAACTGTGCTATACTGCCGGATCAACGCAGAAAATTGAAGAGTACGCCGTCGTGAGGCACTGCAGAGAAACGAATTTAGTAGGATGAGACGTCGTGAGACCATTCAACTCTCGCCGTGGCTCGATCAACGCCTCATTCGCCAGCACGCAAGACATCGACCCCAGAGGCATCTAGCGTCGAAACGCCCGAGAACAAGGGCGTCGAGTTTACGCAGGTTCTGCCTGAGCACTGGTCACAATAGACAGACGCACTATAGTAAGGCTGGAACTAGACGAACGTACTAAAAATTTTAATCTAACATACAGCAATTCTGTTACAAGAAAACGGCAACAAGGTCAAGCTAACAAGCAATGTTCTAAACTTTAAAACTACACATGCAGTACAGATGTAACCCTACGCAGCTGTCGATTCAGCTTCGCTACCCGGGCTAAGACATTTCATAACGGTTAAATTTCACATTACAATCATAAAATACTAGTGAGAATGATGTTTAACTGCTCCTCTACTCCTTAAACCACACATGCAGCAACGCTTTTAAACCAGGAACCGTGCTCCTCTCACGTCACTTTTGTGAAAGGCTCGCATTTAATGCCACAAAGAAAAAAATACAATTCGTCAACGAACTAGTCAGGGCACTGGTACAGCTAATTGCAGGCCAAGTAACCATGCCCAGGCGGTGCGTCGCTATCACTAATGCACGTGTTTCTAGTGGTCTTCTACTACTACTACTACTACTACTAATACTACTACTAGTACTACTACTACTACTGCATGCTAATGCTTTCTAAGTTCTAAATCCACGATGCCGATAGTGCGACATGTCCACTTCCAGTGCTCGCTAAAAAGTTGTAAATGCTCGAACACCTTCTTTACACACCCAATGAAAGAACCAACAGAGAGCCAGTATTGGAAGAATCGACACAGATTCTCTACTACAAACAAATCAACGCAAGAAAATGTAATGCAATAGTAACTGAGAAACAAGAAGAAAACAAACGAACAAAAAAATGACATGACCACACTTCAACCGAAAGAACTGAAAAAAAAATAAACTAAAGGAACACATGAACTTAACAGCAATAAATTTTAACCTAGGGAAGATCAAGGTTGTAGAACCAACGCAACAAAAAATAAATGAGGGAATGTGTTTCCTTAAGCTCGCTTCTGTAGGTACAAAAAGCGCCACCAGTGGGGAGGGCCATGCCTCCGCAATCCCCCATCACGTAGCAGTATAACAGATGATCCTAGAGGTGTGGCATCGCACACAGAATGAGGGACGATGCGACACCAGGTGTCATCTCTCTTGTCGCGCGCTGATCCTCAAAAACCAATGACGCGCGTTTCGTCAATCCGTCTTTAGCTGATGACATTACAACGGACTAGCAAATTCGAAAATAATTTTAATAAGCGAAAGACAGCGAAAGTAAAACCGAAATCCAACCGAACAGCGAGTCAATTCGCCTTTAGCAGGGGGCGACGGCGCACGCGCCCTTCGCCTGGCGGTAAGGCTACGAAGCGCATTGGCGTGGTTATGGCCTCCGAGATATGGCACGGCACGAGCCGATATCGAAGGCCATTGTATAGTACCCGAAGCGCATCCGTCGCTTTGCCCGTCACACACAGTGTGGCCAATAATTCTGGAAAGCCGTGGTAGGGGGTTTGAAGTGATCACTAAAATTGATTTGCGAACAATCTGCGCGTATCTTAAGAATGTAATAAACGACGTAAATGTGCCTAGGAACATACCGAGCGGATTTTCAGCGAGATCTACTCACCGCGAAAAATCGCGGTAGTTGGCATTTAATGTGGAAATATATAACTCTGGTTGCTTAGTAACCCGTAGCTTAAATAATATTAAACGCGTACAAAACTGGGAGTAAACACGAGGCAACAAGCTTCTCCGTCAACAAACACTTCGCCTTCTACAACTACTCAAGATGGTTACTGAATTTTCCCCTTCGCAGAGTCTAACGCGGAATATGAAAAGAAAAATAGCTCTGCGGAATGCAGCAAGGTGGATTAACAAATATGGAAGAGAAAACTGGCATCCACCCGCTTCTAGCGCAAATCACCAAGGAAGTCCATGCGGCCTTCTCGGAAACGAAGGCGTCTTAGTTGACGAAAAATTCGTCGTAGTCCGCGGTTCGAACCCGGGACCAACGCCTGTCTGGCGCGCTCGCTCTACCAATAACTATAGGACGCTTACGATCAGCAGCGCGAGGGCCAAGGCCTGTTATGGTCACCTAAGAAGCTTTCATTTCTGAGAATTCATCATGGATTTTTACGTATATCCTTATGCTACAAACTGGTAGACACCAATTCTCCCTTTCATAGCTGATGTGCCCCAAACAATGGCTATAAATATCAGCTTAGAAGGAAAATAAAACGAGGTAAAGAATGTTTCCAGCTGCATGGCACGCAGCCAAGCAGCGTTGACGTCTTTAGCAACGTGGCACGTTTCCAGATATTGGGTTTGCGCGGTTCCGTGGCGTAAACAAACAAAGGAGCCTCAACTCGAACTAGCCTGAATGTCGCCCCTGGACGCTGAAATCTTAGGAACCGTATAAATATAACAGCCTCGCGACGAAAAAGAAAGAAAAAGAAGGAAAGCTGGGAAGCTCATATCAGATGTAACGCTCTCAATTAACAATACTACGGCTACCGCTGGAATACACTCTAACGGTAAAAATAGTTATCTGGGGCATATTTACACCCATCACACATGCACCGCAGGCGTGAATCAAAAGCTTGAGCAGGAGAACATCAATCGGATGTCCTGCTTAAAGAAATTACATCCCGGGTGATAAACCTGCAATAATGTACGCAACTTACGTACGTTAAAAAGTAACGTTTACACACAAAAAAAGTAAAGAAAGCACAAAGCCCGTAACCGTTGGTGAAACGGGCAGGCCACAAAGTACGACGGTCGTTATCAACTTGCATTAGTATTGAATTACTTTGCAGATTTCAATTTCTAAACATCGCACTTTCTTTACAATATTTAAGTCGTGAATGCGTCTGCGGACTTCCAGTGACAGAATCCGCAGTAATCAGTCTAACCTTAGAAACACTGGTTCGAAGATTAGTAACCCCTTAAATGCTTCTGTTTTGGAAGAGTGGTGCTAGCCCTACCACAGTACTTTCTGCTCTGGAGTACTCGTGGCACAAACATTGTTCCAAAATTGAGTAGTTGCTTCGTCGCACAACATGATTTCAAATCGCCAATTGAAAAGAATAGGCGCTTTTGCTTAGGAAATTTGGTCGAAAGGTACGTGAAAGGTCAAATGAATAAGAAAATAAAAAGGACAGAGAAACAAAAAAGACTGACAATATCGTACTATGCGCAGTGAGGTCTGCGCCGTGACAAGTCATCTGCAGCGAAGACTGTCATTAAACAACAAAGAGTTTCGACATGTGACTCAGTTTGCTCAAGACGCTTCCGGCCTACAGTAAAAAGCCTGACAGCCGTTTCACAAAGATGCGGGCAAATAATAAAAAAAATTATAAAAATGCGTAGGGAAAGGACAAGGTCAAGTACACAAAGTGAGATCGGATCTCTAGCAACACGGAACGGTAAACAAGAGGGAAAAAAAAGAGCCATCTGTTGTCTCAGAGCCTAGCAGTTTGCTTTGCGGGGGCGTGTGTTCCACTTCGAAGCGAGCCAAAATGAACAAAGGAGCGGTCTCGTAAACACGGTGGGGCGAGTTCTACGAGCAGCCTTTCAAAAGAAGATAAAGAAAAAGGAAATTGAAGGATACACAGCGGGACCAAAATTTCTATGAAACAAAGAAACGTGCCCTCGCGATGGCGACGCCTGCGTTACTGTATCGCGTCTGCCGATCTATATCGACAAAGATGTTGACGTTTCCCGTTTGCTAGATATCGTTCAATCGGGTTTCATGCAAACATGCACTTAAAAAGAAAAGAACAGCAATAAACGGTGACTGGCAAGTCTTGAGCTTTCAATAAACAGAAACCACCAGAGAAAGGAGATGGCCGAAGAAAAGCAAATAATAAAAACGTCATAGGGCATTAAAAAAAACACCATGGACATGGAAAGGCGAGTGGTTCCAACACTCCCCCCGCCCCCCCAACTTCCCCTACCCCCTTCTTTTTTTTTTTTTTAACGCGAACAACAATAGCGAGGCAAACTTGCGAAAAACCCTAAAGGTCTACATGACATTGCCGTTTGAGAAAGTTTTCTCCCGAGACAGAGCGTAAACGGGTATGCAAACTAGGGAGGCAGAAGAAGAAAAAGAAATATCTGGAGACACGCACTCGAGACGTCTACAACACGTCTACAAGACGCCGGTGCAAAGCTGCAACCGAGAAAAAAAGGATCGTCGCGAAAGCGGAACAGAAAGCCAATGAGAAAAAAAACTGACAGCAGAAAACGGCGCATGCGCGGGAAGCGATGACGTCATGCCGTGAATGAATTGCGTCAGAAAGAGACGCGGTGATGAGAAAATGGAGGAGAGAGAGCGAGCGAGAAATAACGTAGTCTGGATAGGAAAATACGTCACCGTGGGTAGTCCGCACAGCTTCTGGTGGTGGGGCAACACATTGTGAGAGGAGAAAGACTTGACAGTAAGTACGGCATGCAGAAAATGATTGCGTGCAGGTGTGGGAGAGAAAGTGAAAGAGAGAGAGAGAGAGCCGGAGGAACGTGCACACACTTACAGATGACGTAAGACATCGGTGCAGGAGGTCACGAAACAGCTGATGACGTCCGGTGCCGTGAACGCGTTGCACACGTACGCGGTCGTTTCTAAAGTTCCGTTTCCTGCTCCCTAGTTCGGGCAAAGCAGCGATTCCTTTCAAGTTGCCTTAACGAAAATAGTGTCCCGTCAGTGTGGCTAAAGCGGCACTGTACGAGAAGAGACGTAGGCGTCGTTGAAGTTTAGTTTCTTGTATGTTAGATTAGATAGAGGAGCGATTCCTTTTATGCACCCCTGACCGGAGGAGCTGAACGTCAGCGTGTTCAAAGTGGCACTGTACCAGACGACGTATGGCTGATGTAGCAATAACAAGTGACAGGATTAACGCCTACGTAATAGAACACTTAGAAAATATGCAGCTTCCGCTAGGTCGCCCAAGGCCAGACCACAGCGAAGCTTGCCAATAGCTTACTGAAACAGGTCACTTGATAGCCATGTGATATTTTGGTGGGAACATGTCACGTAATCACCCAAAATCACGTAACGCAATGTCACGTGGTATGTACAAGCCAGAATCACGTAACTAAATATCACGTAACATGTTTCCGCCAACATCACGTAACGCAATGCCACGTGGAATTCCATGATGTCTGACAAATTACGGCTAGCCTGAACAGCGTCGCTGTTAAAACTGGCACGGCAGTTCTTGCGGTCACCTTAAGCAGCTTCGCTGCTAAAGCGTGTTGCCGGGTAGTTAAAATGAAACGTGCGCATAATAATCGTTTCAGTGCCATCTGTTCGATGATAAAAGTTCTCCATCCTTCGATAATTCTCTCCGCAGAAGATAAACTGATTGATCCCTCAAAAGTACTTCTACCTTGTCCCCAATTGAAGTCAGGACGAATACCTAGCGCCATTTATAGTAGTGATTATTTTGCTCCAGCGAAATACCAAAATTTACATAACAGAGCCAATGGAAACTGTGCGACTCAGTGAGGCGGCGCTAAGTTCGTTCTAAAGAAAAGACCAACTTAAAAGCCACCTCGTTCGCTCGTCTTACTTGTCGCAAACAAGGGCGAATAATGTGAAACGAAAAAAAAAAGAGAAGAAGAAGAATTATAAGGTCATCACCGGAGAGTCCCTCAAAAGAGCTGACCAGCGACCTTTTAAAAAAATACACGGCAAAGAACTTTCCTCCTTAAAACTTACTTCTTAGGAATTTAGCGTCGTCCTCACTTTGGAAGCGCGCGCGTGAGTGTTGGTGACAAGAAAGGCTTTTGCGACCACCTAATCCTCTATTTTCAATCGAGGCGACAAAGTGCGGGCCCAGAAAGATGAGGCACCTGCTAGCGCTACGCAGTAGACAGCAAATTCAATTTTCGCTAGCCCTGCTTCAGTAATAACAACAGGACCAAGTCCACTCGCATTAAGTCCCGTTTCAATGTGCGGACAGCCGAACGCTTTCTCTTTCTTTTTTTTTTTTTCTCCCGAATGAAGTCGTCTTAGGTTTCTCAAAAGAGCACTACTGTACCCTATCGAGACCCTTGGGGTCAGCAAGACCGTTTCGTCAGAATCGAAGAATTACTTGCAACTGCCCGGTGAAGTTGGGGCAAAACTTGTGCTGCGTGTATAAGCCCGCGCGATACCTTGCTTATTATGGTCATGTGCATCTCGTGAGAAGGTGATTTCGAAGGAGTTGGCAGTGACTGTGGAAAGGCCGCGCATCGCCGCTGATGGCACGAAAAGTATCACGTGACCATAGTACGCAAGCCCACTGAGCGCGCCGTAGAATAGCCCTTATAAGACGCAATTAATGATTGCCAGAGCGATTACGACGCGAAATGATATTCTCTTTGGCATTCCTATCCTCAAGGCCACCGATCAGCGTTGGTATTTTCGAGGTGCAACGATCAATGTTAAATGAAGCGTAAAACTGTACTCCGTTACAAGTCAAGAAAAAAGTGCCCGTCAAAGGACCTCCCCTCCAGCCAACGGTTACGCTCTGAAAACGTGACGTCACGGCAGACCGCCTCCCCGCCGCACTCAAGAGAGAAATCAGAGCGCGTGGCGCGGAGGCGGTCTTCCGTGACGTCACGTTGAAAGAGCGGCACCGTTGGCTGGGGGGGTCCTTTGACGGGCAGACGCCGCTTTTTTTTTTTTAACCTGTACCCGAGTGTAGCGGATACGAAACGCGTAACTGCGAAAGAAGCGCTCGGGTCTGATGGGAGAGGGTGAAGGCGAGTGAGCGGGTTAAACAGTGAGTAGTGAGTGTATGAGTGAGTGAGTGAGTAAGGAAAACACGTCTGTGTTACGACAGAGACTGTGAGAGCAGACGACACACCGCACACCACCAGTGAGGAAGAGGAGAAGGAGGAAGAGGCACAGGTGCAGACGACGACCACACGGGCACATCCATGTCGACGACAGCGCCCTCACCCGTCACCACGTAGAGTGAAGGCGCAGAGAAGAGAGACAGATAGAGAGATAGAGGAGGCACAGGGAGAGAGGAAGAAAAGAGAGCAAACACAGCAATAACACGCACGAGACAGACACAGCATCACCACACCTCCACCACCACCAGTAGCGGTAGCAAACGCATCGCCACCATAGCGTCCAATGCAGGTGTAGAGTAGTATTTTGGGTATATGTAGCTGTATAAAACTGTGGTTACGTAGGTAACGGGGTAGCAGACGCGAAAGCACCTGGCGGCGCTACCCAGATGAAGCTCTCGCACCGTTCTCTCCAAAGTGTCACTGATTCCTGCTACGCGCGCGCCGTGTTTGGCCGTTTGATTACGAGCGAATAAAGGATTCCATTCATTACAATCAGAACGAGTAAAGGCAATGCTACTGCAACGACAGCGGATAGCCTACGTTAGCCGACAGTAGCCAGTGCTGGTAGCGCGCGAGCAAATGCGGTATTTGTCCGATGAACGCCTCAACTCGAGGCCAGTGGAACTGTCCAGTGTGACGTCACCACTGGGAAAGGTCAGCCGCTATGTGCTGTAAAGCTTTTACACAATTTTCTCGTTCCACGTGACGAATAAAAATAATAATAAAATCTTTGCAAGGATAATCGATAATCTAAAGCAATTTGATCTGTACCTTTTGTGCGCACAACGGTTTGATGAGAGTCTGCGAAACCAAAAACACCGAAAAAGCAAAACAAGACGCCTACATTATAACCGTTACATGACTCGAAGGGAAAGTAGTGCATATCGTCCAGAGAGCGGTGAATTTGCGTCGCCTAGCAACAAACACGGGGTTCAGTCCAGAAGTGGCAGTGCCCGAAGAAAGGAAGAAAGAAAACATTGCTCCGGGAGAAAAAAAAAAAAACGATAACACGGGCGTGGAGGTGAAGGTCGCGCTAAAGAACGGAAAGTTTCCTGGCCCGCGTTAGGTTAGCGTAACGCTAGCCGCGCTAAGCAAACACCGCCCCGCGGCGGGTAGACCCGTGAGAGACAGATGTGGTTAACGGAAGCGACGCTGACGCTAACGCCCGAGGGGCTGTAATTAGCACGGTATTTACCGAAGCAGTCCCGGCGGAATATCGAGTTACTCAAAGAAAAACAGGACTGCTGCTATTTACTCGCGCTCCATAGGCACGCTGTTAAAACATTCCCGGAAGTTACGTTTCTAAGCATGAGTCTTTCTTATACGCGTCTTATTTAGACAACGTTAGCAGCGCTCGGATTAACAGTGTGTAACGTAATCTGCGTGTCTTCCTCTATGCGTATGAAAGGATTACACGTGTCGTTGCTTATCCTCGAAGCAAGGTGGCGTGAAAGCGTCGTGAGACTAGGAGGCGACAGCAAAACCTTGGCGCGTAATATTATGCAACATGCTGAGAGAGCGGCACTGTTCCATTTCAGCGCACGCTGACGTGTAGGACTCAACAAGGGCAATTACAACAAGGATGGGCAGTATCGCGATACAAGAGTATCACGATATTATCTTAGAGATACTCTTGATTATCTGTATTTCTGTATCGAGATACATTTGAAAAACGCATTTGTATTTCGGTAGTGAAATACCTATACAATGTATTGGATCTTATTGCGATACAGCGTCGGACATGGGTGTCTCCTTACTTTTTTTGTTAGAAGTGAGCTGACCCGGTTGAAAGGGAAAAAGAAAAAATCCCAGCATATCCACGGAGTGAATGATGATGAGTGGGCGAAGCTCCGGAGGTTCATCGTAGATCGTGCCGAGTTCCGGATTAATTTAGTTAACGCGCACGCTACGAATCCTTATGGTTCAACTACGCACAAGTGAAATCTCCCACCGGCACTTCATTGCAAGTCAAGATCCAGTGCATATATATATATATATATATATATATATATATATATATATATATATATATATATATATATATATATATATATATATGGGTGGCCGGTGAACGGTTCTCCAGCGCGAGCAGTCGGTATTTTTCAATCAAGAAACTCGCTAGAAGACGCTGCCTGCGCCAACGTTGTCTCTCGCGGGTGAGGGCGCGTTCTCCTTCTTTACGAGCTGGTAGAGCGTTCATCAAAGAAAGAGCGTTTCCATAGTCAACGCGCGCCTTTCGCTCTCTCTTTCTTTCTCTCTCACAAGACAGCAGATGGAAGAGTGAGAGAGCTCGCGCGCCGGGAGGCACGCGCGCCTCCCACACGTAGCATCATTCATTTCTTTGAAGGTAAGAGGAGCGTAGGGATACGCGACGTCGGGGGGTCCTGTGCCAAAGCAGAACGCGCTACTAGCTCCGCCCTTACGAAAACGCCATATATGGCCATATGGACTATCATGAAGTGGGCAAATCGGCCACATATAGCACGACATGCCCAATTACAGATATTATATATGCAAATGGGGCTACACACGAGACATGTCTGCATAAAACCATATTTGCCTAATTCGTTGTTGTCATAAATGGCAATTCTTTCGTAGGCCTTGCATTGCCATATATGAATACCACGATATAGACAAATGGACCATATATAGTCCAACATGCCCGATTCCCGATATGACCATATAAGTAAATCGGGCTATACATGTGGCATGTCCTTATAAGGCTATATTTGCCCTAATAATGACATGGCAATTTTTATAGGTCTTGCACTGCCACATATGGCTCTATCACGAAATGGGCAAAGGTGCCATATATAGTCTGATATGCCCATATATTTAAGTCGGGCTAGACATGGGACAAGACCATATTTACCGCATTTGTGACAGAGCCAGAAATGAAAATTCTTTCGTGAGACTTGTATTGCCACATACATTGTTTGACATGCCCAATTCCCGATATGACCATGTTAAAAAATCGAGCTATACATGAGACATTTCCCTGTAAGGCCATATTTGACCTATTCGTGGCAGAGCCGTAACTGGCAATTCTCTTATAGGTCTCATACTGTCACATATGGCTCTAACACGACATGGGCAAATAGCATGGGCAAAATATATAGTACGACATGCCCAATTCACGATCTGACCATATAAGGAAATAGGGCTCATAGCAAATACAAGGGACATGTCCGTATAAATCCATATTCGCTCTGTTCGTGACAGAGCCATAAACGACCATCCCTTTATACGTCTCGTACTGCTACATATGGCTCTATCACGAAATGGGTAAATGGGCCATATATAGTCCGACATGCCCAATTACAGATATGACCGTATAGGAAAGTTGGGCTACACATGGGACCCATGTGTAGCCATAAATGACAATTTCAATTCTTTTATAGGCCTTGTACTGCCACATATGGTTCTATAACGAATGGGCAAATGGGCCATTTATAGCCAGACATGCCCATTAACCGATATGACTATATATGAAAAACGGGCTGCGCATGGGTTGCGCCTGCATAAAGCCATATTTACCAAGTTTTTGAGAGCGTCATAAATGTCAATTCTTTCGTAGGCCTTGTATTGCTATATATGGCTCTATCACGAAATGGGCTAAAGGGCCACATATAGTCTGACATGCCCAATTCCCGGTATGACCATATAAGCAAATTGGGCTATAGTTGAGGCATGTCCTTACAAGCCCATATTTGCTATGTTCGTGACATAGCCATAAATGACAATTTTTAAAGGCCTGGTACTGCAGCATATGACTGTATTACGAAATTGGCAAATGGGCCATATATAGTCCGACATACCAAATTACAGATATGATCCGATAAGCAAATCGGGCTATACATGGGGCATGTCCGTATAAGGCCGAGGCCATATTTGCCTGATTCGCGATACAGCCATAAATGACATTTATTTTACGTCTCGTACTGCCCCACGTGGCTCAATCACGAAATGTCAAATGGGCCACATATAGTTCCACATGACCAATTCCCGCTGTGACCATATATGCAAATCAGGCTATACATGTGACATGTCCGCTTAAGGCCATATTTGCCTTATTCGTCACGGAGCCATTGTTTAAATAGGTCTCGTACTGACAGGTGTGGCTCTATCACGAAATAGCAAATGGGCCATATATAGTTCGATATGGCAACTCCCTTTGTGAGCATATATTCAAATCGGACTACACAGAGGACATGTCCGTATAAGGCCATAGTTGCCCACTTCGGGACAGAGCCATAAAAAGGCAATAGTTTCGTAGGCCTTGTACTGCCACATATGCACCTCTCACAAATCGGGCAAATACGGCCATACACAGACACGTGCCACATACGGGTCACACATAGCATCTTTGTAAGGGCGTAGCTGGACTGTAATCTATGAATGTTCCTATCGTGGCGGGGTAGATCAATATCCTGGCACGCGTCGAAATCCGATAATATGGGGTAGCGAGCAATTTGCATATCAAAACACGAGGCCGTTCCTGCGCCACCCGCAGAACTTCCCGGACGTGTAATACATATATATATCCCGTGTCGACTCGTCGACCTTTCGCGCGCCATCGATTATCTTAAATTAAAGCTGCGCCGCTGTCTCAAAACTCAATTATGTACACGAGATGGGCGCGAGCGTTCGAAAGACCGCGAAGCCCGTTCGAAGAGAGGGCGGATTATAAAATCGAAATCGGATTGCCTTGGTGTTTTCCCGTTTCGTCGATCGCTAACGAAAGATCTTAGAATTGAATTTCGGATGGTTTTAAGCGCCCAAAGCACGGTGTAATCATGAGGCACGCCGGATAGCGGATGACAGTAACGCTAGTTGAACTTGGGCGTTTCCGAAAGCGTTTAGACCATCTGCTTCATGCATTTCACTTCGTGATGCTGTTTGTCACTATCTTTACTGCAGCGTGTTCGTACCTTCGACGTGCACTTGCGAGGATAAGCGCCTTAAAACCTCCCACATACTGTTCTTGTCCCCGTCTGTCCGTCACACGCGCCTTTCTGAAAATAGTGGAGGACACTGTCGGGGCTGATTAACTGAGATTCGTGAACGTGCGCAGGAATCAGTGCGCGCAAGGAATCTTCGCATTTGGTCCCGATTATGGAAGGGACGACCCCAAACGGGAAGAATAAGCCGCCGTGTAGCAGAAACTGTTCGCCCAATGCATGCCCCCAATGACGAAGACTGAGGCCCAGGTGGCAAGTTCCTCCTTATTCCAATTTTCATCAAGGCAAAAGCGTTAGGGCCTGTTCACGCTTTATAACCACTCCGCCCCGTTTCACTCTGCGGTTACCGCTTCGCCCGATACCCGCAGAAGGGAGGAAACGGGTTTCAGGTGAGGAAGAGACGCTCTTTGTTCCGCCATTCCTCACCTCAAGCCCATCTCGTCCCCCTATTCCAATTGCGAGCACTAATATGTCAACGAAGGTAATCGTATCACACTTATGCCACGTGAACTCACAGCAGCATCTTTTCTTTGTTTTGTTTTTCTTTCCACAACATTTATGCCAGAGTGCTGTTCTTTGCTTCTTATTCATTCACTTCAAATGTCAGTTTATTTTTTTTTCCCCATCGCGTAGGGTAGCCTACTGAAACTGCCTTTATACAAGCCCCTCACCAGGCCCCTTCTCTCTCGCTTTCTTTCTCTACAGGATAATAAAACATTTCAGACCTCGTTGCTGAAGCAGATCGTCCCCTTCTAGAACGCTTTAAGTCTTTGCCGCGCCTGCCCACCCACCCAGGTTCGTGGTGCATGAGTGGCGCTGCAGTCGGAAGTCGCGGGGAGCTCTGCCAACGCCACCTCCGCTCGCAAGTACGTGTCATTTTACTGGCAAATTATGGCAAATACCATTGACCATGTGACACTCGCGTGACCATGACGTGACCAAGAAACCGCAAAATGCATGGGACACCAGCAAGAGCAGTGGTGCCTCTTGCTCTTGCTGTGTTCTGCGCGTTTTGCGGTTTCTTCTCCTCCAAATGCATCGCCAACTGTGCCTACACCCACACACACTCTTTTGAGCTGTTCGCGATTGTCGTTAGTGGCTCACAAGGGCCGTAACACTGCCGAAATACACAAACAAAAGGACGGCGAGACGAAAACGTCGCAATCTAAGAGATACAATCGTTACACTACTCGGAGGGCACCTGAAACGCCATTAATTTTCGATGCTCATTACCGGACAGTTCCGAAAGCAGCACGCATACCCACAATTTCGCAAGCAGCGCCCGTCGAGACTACCTGGGAATGCCTCCACTGAGAAATCAGCGAGGCTTTAATGAGACCGGGTCACATCAACCATAGACAGATCTCTAGCGGTTCTCATAGCATATGCGAGTGTTAGAGAGAGAGAGAGAGAGAGAGGGAGGATGGCAGAAGAGGCACGAACGAACAAATGGAAATCAGCTCTCTCTAGCCAAACGTGGCGGCTTACCTGTATAAAATATTTACAGATTCCCAAGGAGGGTTTCACCCTACTATACGCTACAAGTGCGCCGATCGTTATGCGGCAACGTCGAGGGGGAAATGACGGGAGTTGCGGGTACAGCGTCATTAAAACTTCATCCGGAGACAGGCAGTACCTAGGAGGCCTGCAGAGCAGCGTCGTTAGCGAACCCAGACGGTGCCTCGTTCCTTTCTCGAGGAATCATATCGCCTTAATTTTCTACTGACTCGGGCAAGGTATGTACGCATAGTCGTCCCTTAATGCGAGTCGAAGCTAACGATTTGTGTTCGCAACAGAACAGGGGACAGGTAATGGAGCGACAAGAGGGTCCACTCGTTATAAATCACGTGCGTCAGAAATGTTACATTTTTTGATGAACGTAAAGGGTTGACCCGAACCTAGGGTCGACGTCGCATTATATGCGATCGAATGACACGCCGGCTGTTTTATCTGGACTCGGTGTTATCGATCGGTTTTTTTTTTTCCTTTTTCGCTTCACCCAGGCTACGCTTTCTTACCGCGCGATGGAATACGCCCGTGGTCGATAAGCGTATTGTTTGTGTACGCGGTTGTGTACGCGGACAGTGGAGGCAGCTCGTTAATCAAGCCTGCATAATTTTGGCAACTCCCATATACTTCGTGTGATAGGAAAAAAAAAAAACGGTTTCAATGCGAACATCGGACGTGCGATTTGTTTCAATGAGTGACGGCTTAAGCGAGACGACCGCCGCTCAAGCCATCACTCATTCTTATTTTGCAGTTTAATAAACACGCGTTGTCTACTAATTCAGTTTTACAGATATTTGATTTTTTACAGACATTTTTACTGCATATTTTCCTGAACATGTCCCTGTATCTTATCACTGTATTTGTTTGTACCCCTACCTTGTTCTTCGGCACTCTCATGTACGTTAGTTCATGCCTCACTTATTTAGTTTCTATTGATTGATGAATCAACGTCGACGTTTTCTCGTTTTTGTTTTGTTTAGCAAAATTACTGCAGTTGCTTTGGTTTTCTATTCCTTGCTGTGCTACGATTTTCCCCGCATTCTTTTTTGCGGACCTTCAGCTAGCCTTTGGCTACAGGTCCGACAAGTGTTTGTAATCCGTGTACATTTATTATCAAATAAAAGATTTTGATTTGATTTGACACACAGCTAGGATGCGAGTGTGCGGACCGTATAACGCGACGTGGAATATAAGACGTTAAATTGCTAAAGCTGCATTTGTAGCAGCGTAAAAGACGCGGGAAACAGCAAGGACACAGAACTACGTATTGGTATGCGTCTTATGCGCTGCTACAAATGTTATGTGTACCAACTAGTCCAAGTTTATTTCCTATTGCTAAGCTACACGCCTCAACTGCCGCCTAGTGTAGTGAAATGAGAACGTCGCAGTAAGGACACCTACGACGCGAAGGTCTGTAGCACGAAAGCTGTAACATTAATAACAAAAGGAAAGCGTCCATCTAAGGGTGAACACGAAGCCCTAATTAAGTATCAATGGGGGCGCTGTACGGGTCATTGTCCACTGACAGTATCCAGCAGCTCTTCAAACATGGCAGTTACGGTTGATTGAATGCTGAGTGAGTGTGTTTCGGGTAGACACTTAGAAGTATGCTCACTACTGCGCGAGTCCGCCAATGTGCTCGCTTCCATATTTAGATGGCGTGTTCTTTGAAAAAAAAAAAAAAAAAAACTTCCACAATTGACTGGGAAAAACAATAAGCGCATAAAAATAAAGAACGTAGCGCGAATACCCGAGGTGCCTGGTGTCTTGTGTTACATAAAGCTACAATATGGCTGACATCTCAGTACACAGTATTATCCTGCTTTTTTTTTTTACTTAGTCGGTTAACATACTGCCCGATGAGGAAAAAACAAAGCAAAACCGACACGAAAAAAAAAAAACAAGGACAAGAAACAGACGTCGTCAGGGCAGACGTCCTGTCGATGGCTGTTTATTCTTTTTCTATTTTCCCGTCCGTTCTTTCGCACCCCAACAACTTCACACTACTCGCTCATTAACATAAATAATGCCACAGGAAACAACAACGTCTTCTCCCATGTTTTCCGACGTACTACTAAAACAAGAGCAATTCAGGATAAAATTCAAGAAAAAAAAAGAACAGAAAAATACACATATCCCACCGCAACAAGCAAACAAGACTGCTTGGTCATTCAGAAAACGTTCGTTGAGTAAACACGAAAAAAAAATAAAAGAAATAAAACGAAGTTTTCGTCTCCCTCATGTTTTTCTACTCCCTTAAAGGAAAGTATCGTCCCTGAACGCCTTTAGGAGTGTTTCGATTAAACAAGCAAATGTTCCAGTGACACGGAGAGTCGGTTGCATGCGCTTTCTAGTGAAGAGAAGCAGCTGTGTTTTGTGACGTGCGCGTGCGAAAAGTTACACACTCCGTCTCAAGCTCTAATGTAAGCATAACACTCGCACCTACAGCCCACCAAAAAGATATGCCTCGCAACTCGGCCTGAGACGTGCCGGAAATACAGACGCGACGTCCTGTCGCGATGGGGAATGCATGAACCACGTGTCATTTAGTTTGTGTTTAGCTTATACCTGCGGAATGAAAAAAAAAAAAAAAGATGTTTCATGAGGCGCATTCCCGGGAACGAAGACCGCTCAGTCAGCCTCGCTTTTGTGTCACCGTAACTCCTTTACATATCCAGCGGAAAAGCTGAATCCGTTATGCGCTTCGAGAACAGGGGGGGTTATGGGAGCATGAAATATATGCAACGTCCCTATGCGATTCGTGCAATCGCTTCATGATACAAGGCCAAGGAACAGGGAATAGTGTCCAAGAAAGGAAGAATATATATATATATATATATATATATATATATATATATATATATATATATATATATATATATATATATATATATATATATATAAAGTTCTTCCTGGCTATCGGGATAAATATACTATCAGAGAGACACAGTGACAAACATAGGATTTATTCTGACGTTTCGGCTGGAGGCCAGCCTTTTTCAAAGAATAAATCCTATGTTTGTCACTCTGTCTTTCTGATAATATATATATATATATATATATATATATAACGCTCACGAGCAAGCGGAAGAAGAACAAAGCGCAAAATTCACCGCCGGCTTAACGCGGAAGTGAGCTGCTTTTACTAAGCGTAGAACATGTTTAAATTCTGTATGTCGCGAGTGACCTCGATTCTTGAGGGCTCTTGTATGCATCGTTGAGAGTCCAGAACACCAGTAGGGACTTTCTTGTGTGCTGTATAGTTCGCGCAAGAGCCACGGGGCGCCGCCACATACCCGTGGCGCGCCCTACGCGATACCAGTAACTCCCTTTTCACACGCCAGCTGCAACGCTGTCAATGATATAGTGCTCCTGTTCGCGCTGTGTGCTTCCGCAAACAAAAAGTAGTGCGGTGCCTGCGGAGAGTGAGAAACAATAAATGCCTCACTACATTTCTTATCAGCTTGACATAATAAAAAAAAAAGAATGAAAAGAAAAGCCAGTAAAGCTGGGGGAAACAATCGAAAAAAGGCGAGTTTGTATTCTATAGTCAAAAGAACAGGCGTGCAAGACACGGACACAAGGGGAAGAAGTGAACAACACGAACGCTTGTGTCCGTGTCTTGCACGCCTCTTCTTTGACTATGGACCCTTACCAACTCGCTCAACTTTCTGTCCTTTTGTATTCTGTTTGTCGCTTGTTCCTAGAAGCGATACACCTAACTTTTTTTTTCTTTTTCATTTCCCTACTTGCGTAGCCTTCACAGCGCTGCACCTGATGTATGAAATGGGAGTGTGGATGGGGCCAAGCCGCTCTAAGAAACCAAGAAAATGCTCAACTGCCTGTAGCGCAGTTGGCGACGAATAAGCGAAAGGTCAAGGACAAGCTAAAGGCGTTTCTTTCGCTAATCCCTAACGGATACAAAAAATAAAAAAATCTTTCCGGCAACGAATTCGAGATAAGGGACTCTTACAGTAGATGGTCACTAGACGATCGCTGGAAAAACGTTTTTCAGAGCCCACTTAATGAATAAACAATTTTGTCCCTTCGCTCACACATTTTCCCTGAGCTTGAAGAAGATAGGTTAGTAGTTTCCGCTGTACAAGCACCGGTTACGCTGAGCTTGCTTCTTCACCTTCGTCCATGACAAAGAAACGCTAGCACAACGAACTACGAAATTTTAAACGAGGTATCCCTGTTAGTGCACTGGCTACGTTAGGTGGACCAAAGCACAAGGAAACGAATGTGGGGGGGGGGGGGTGCTGGAACAACTTATGTAAGGAAGATCGGCTGTTTCTTTGTGGCTCACATACCGCACTTATTCGCGTACTACCAGCACTGCTTGTTAAAAATGGCCGATGTCGGCTAACGTTCGTTAATTTTGGGATTGAAAGTAAATGCAAACAATTAAAGTTAATGTCAATGTGTTCCTTTGTAAATTTACCCATAAATCGTCACTGTAATTTTCTTTCAGCGACATTTTTTTTTAACAGCAGGAAGAATGCGAGACGTAAGGAACACACAGACAAGGCAGTGTGTCTGGCCTTTCTGTGCGCACGTTACGCAGCATTGTTATTCTTTGCTCCCATTCAATACGAAGAGGTACTTCCGACCTCTATAAGTATTGCGGTTCCGTGTACTTTCGACGACAACTGGAGTGTTGAGACGGAGTGCATATACGCATAGGTATGCAACGTGTGGCGCTGTGTAGGTATACTCCGCTTCACTAGTTCCGTGCAGCCTAGGCTACGAGGCCGCTTAGCGCAGAATTCTTGAGAAGCGACACGAAATGCCACCGCTCGGACACGCAGCTGCGAGCCGCTCCTGCCAATGGGGGCCCCACATCCTGCTCCTTCCAAGGCTGCCGCCGCCGCTGCAGCGTCCACCATTGGCAGACGCTGTGGCGCGGAAGGACACGCTTAACACGTGTCCGCCTCTCCTGATTGGCCGAAGGGGCCTGCAGCGTCCGCAGTGATGCACGGAACTACCGAAACAGCGTATATGGTAGCTCCAGCGTGGTTTGAGCGTGTTTGTGGGTGCGTGTGTGTGCACGCGGCATGGCAGTCTCGAACGTACCTTCTGGTTGATCCTGTCGATCTGCCGATTTTGCGACTCAATCTCGCTGCCCATGTCGATTGCCATATTGCGCAGGTTCCCGATCATGGTGGACACTTGAACCATGTTATCCTCCATCTCGTTCTCACGGTCGTCGTTTGTAATTCTGCAACAAAATTACAAACAAGAAATAACAAAGCAGTTGAATGACAGACATTAGATAGATAGATAGATAGATAGATAGATAGATAGATAGATAGATAGATAGATAGATAGATAGATAGATAGATAGATAGATAGATAGATAGATAGATAGATAGATAGATAGATAGACGAGCGTCGACTGGTTGGTTCGCTCCCTCGCGGGCTTTTTGCACGATCGATCCGGAGGCGTTCTGCGCGCGGGAGGCGATCAAACGTAATCGCAGGTGTGCTTTTCATGGAACATCATGGCGACGCCAACGCCGACTGCTTAGCACGCAGTATTCGTACGAGTGCAATAGCAAATGTAGCCGGAAAGGGCTGTAGGCTGGCTTCGGCGAGCTACGATTCTTCGACGCTAAACGAACTTAGTGCACGCTCACGCGTTTGCATCGCGAACCAACCAGAATTCGGGCGATGTGCAAGTGAATTTAATAACAGGGGGTTTGTCCTGGAAGTAAGATTTTCGATACAACAGCAACGCACAAACTAGAGGGAGAGTGCACGGACAGGGAGGGCGGGGAAGGGGCAAATACCTCCTGACAGCGCAGCTCCATTTGAACATTTTGCTCTCTTTCGGAGCCAAAAGCCTCGCGAAAATAGCTATTCGCCATATACAAAACAACCAACACTAAAAAAAAGACCGATCTTTCCCAGAATATTTTTTCCGCGCTTGTTCAATGAATTCAGCGTTTCCTACAGAATTTCCCTGACAGCTACGAACCAGCGAACATACGCATAATACTTAAAAAAAATAAATATATTCGACAAGGCAGGCAAACTGCGCCGTGTCCTCTTTCTATACGTCGCCTCGCGGTACACGCTTGTTTCTCATTTACACCGAGACACCGTAGCAGCTGCGCCGATCGATCAGGCTCAGGAAAAAGAAAAAAAAAAAGGATCCCGCTAGGCCCTGGTGCGCCCCGCGAGCCTCGGCGAATAATGAAAGATTGAAGGAGCCGAGCTTTCTCCGTTTACAAGGCACGTGCGGCGCACCTTCATTATCTGTTCATGCGCGAAGCGGCGCCAGCTTTTCCTTATAGGCCCTTAGCGCGTGCATGCTTGGCATCGATTCCTGTACCGCATCGACGAAGTATCGCGGTTTAAGTAAAACACAGCTACGACTGAAGGAAGGGGAGTAAGCAACCTCCTCGCATGGGTACAGCCTGTATCTGTTTTGAACAACAACAACAACAACAACAACAACAACAACAACAACAACAACAACAACAACAAAAACAACAACAAGACACCAAAGAACACAAAACACACAGGACGAGCGTCCTGTGTGTTTTGTGCCCTGTGTGTTTTGTTTTCCTTGGTCTCCGTCTTTTGCGCGGCAACTATGCATATATGTACCAACTACAGCCCAACTTTCCGTGCTACTGTTTTAGCAACAACAACAACAAGAACAACAACAACAACAACCCGGAGGGAATCGAAACATCCTCAATAAGCACTTTCACTGGAACAATGTTGAATCAGCGCGCCCGCAAATGACGCATCAAGGTAGAAATGTGGAGAAGCCGCGCAAACATTTGAGCCACCACTATAATTCAAGGAAAAAAAAAACGGGCGGGGGGGGGGGGGCATTTTCGCTTTTCCTCAAAGGATTCGGGCGCGCAGGGCTGCCACAGTTAGGCCTGTAATGACGCTTTGTAAAAAAAACGCAAAAAGAACGACGGGCATCGCTCGCGCAAAGCACCAAATGCACCCGAGAACACGGCACAGAAGACTGTGCGCCCGTACTGAGCCAAAAGTACACGGTTGCAGCCGCATTACAGTTGACCGTTAGGCGAAGCCGGTATCGAACTGCGGGAAGCAAAAAAAAAAAAAAAAAAGCCGCAAGAACTATAGCCGACAACGCCAAGTCTGGCTTCAAGGCAGAATCGATGGCATCGCGGCACACAGCAAGCGGCGGTTTTACGGCCCTGCAACACGCACATGCCACGCTTCCGAACCTTTAGGATTTCGAGAAGAGGGAGAGAAAAGAAATAACGCGCACGCAGCGGACGCTTCTTTGTGGCGATTTTATTACCGCGCATACGAGCCTGCGCGTGCATTGCGTGACTACTGCATTGTGCATGCGTACCGCTACGGAACGAGTCAAAATTAGCCGGCTTCGATTCGCCAGCCGAACGAAGACAATGCATGTGGTTGGTAGACGGGCGCCTAGTTATCTCTGACTAAACTGAGTGGCGTCATGGAAATTCAGGAAGTGTGCGGTTCAATATCTTGCTACAGCTACGTGCTCCACCTTGCAACTAAGTGCAGCGGCACCGATAACCACATCTTGTGCCGACCAATCAATGAAGAAGAATACAGTGACGTCATAGGGACCACTGGACATCGGTACACAGCAAGCACGGTCAGAAGCTGAATTTTATCCAGGTCCAGTTTATCTCTCGTAGCAAAGAGGAAGCCATGAACGGGGACTATTCACGCGTTATGGCTGATGTCCGCTTCACTTTTTTTTTTTTTTGTACGTCGTTGTCATAGTTGCATCGTTAACCTCAGAGCCAGCGCAATGAACGATCTCCGGTGTATCCACATCTGCATATGCAAAGCTGCACATTGGAAGTGGTGACTATGACTGCGTAATGACACACGTGACCGCCATCACGATTATTCATCACCATCATAAACATTATAAAGAGCGGTGACCGTGTCGGTTCTGGAAGGATCTCGGCCATTACGCGCTGCTAATCGTTCCTACGAGCTAGCAACGATAGTGGTCCTTGCCGAAATAACCTCGCAAACGTGGAGCTAAGAAACGCATACCCAGAGTGTTTATAATAATTTGATCTTATTACAGCAACTTCGGTTTAGGATTTTCGGCCTCCTGCCTTTCAGCTGC
The DNA here is from genome assembly GCA_013339685.2 of Hyalomma asiaticum. NCBI lineage: Eukaryota > Metazoa > Arthropoda > Arachnida > Ixodida > Ixodidae > Hyalomma > Hyalomma asiaticum. The sequence continues at coordinate 30,386,477 of CM023487.1, read as the reverse complement.
TTTCCTTCTACATTCAGGCCATTACATCTCTGTTGTACTGTCACGACACAACCTTCATTGCTTATCGGCCGCTAATACGACAGACGCCACTTGTTAATCTATACTGCAGCGTAGCGAGTAGACGTTGAATGGTAGCTCATCACACAAAGTAACAATGCCAACCTGTCCGTTCCGTTCCTGAGTTTGGTTCAATGGCGCCGCGATGCAGCGTTTTATAAGGCTTCGCCGCTTTGAACGGGTGTTGACAAGGCGGAGTATAGGGACGACCGAAACGGCATACAGAATGAGGCGCGCGTACGTTCCCCGCCAGCGACGAGACAACGTTACGCTCGTCACGCCAACGACGCCGAGAAGCTCGTGCGCGCGGGGACGCCTACAAGCGTCCAAACATAGCCCCGCAGACGTCGGCGAAGGGTACACAGAACGTAAATCATCCGTCGTTGCCACGAATAGGTAGTGATCGTGTTTGTCGTGGTAACAAAAGAAAAAAAAAAGCGCGGAAATAAACAAATGACCAACGGCGGAGAGAAGGCAAAGAAGGAGGAGCCGAGAGCCACAACACGACACAGACGTGGCGTGCGAGGAAATGGACCCACAAACGACGCTTGTCTCTGGTCAGTCACTGACCTAAGTGAAGAAGACGCTGCGAAAGTACACTTTTACGCGATTACTCGCTGTGGCACGGGCGTTGACCTTTATGCACTCGACCGCGATACATTTAATGCACTGGCGTACCGCGACATCAGTTAATAACAGAAACGAGCTAAGAACATGCACTACATTACGCTCTATTGACAATGCGCTGCTTCCCGTCACCAAAGAACGACTGGCGCGGCAGTAAGCGATCAAACTGGCGACTTGGTTCTCGGCAGTCGACCACCACTAGCGACCACCATGGGACTGAACCATGGGTATACTGCCTCGCCGTATAAGCAAATAGCTAACCGTATAAGCAAACGGATTAAAATAACTGACCTGCTAGCTTAAATTATAAATCAAGTATAGGAATGCTTGAGAAACGGAGCTCGAGTTGGTTTGGGGAAACAGTCAGGCACAATCCGGACGGCGACTTCGAGGTCGTCGAGTGACCAACGCGGCGCGGGCAAACGAAATGCGAGATAGTATTAATAATAATAATTTCTGCGATTTTACGTCCCAGAACAACGATATCATTAGGAAAGACGCCGTAGTGGATGGCTCCGGAAATTTCTACCGCCTGATATTCTTTGCCGTGCACTGACATCGCACACTATACACGGGCCTCAACATTTCGCCTCCATCGAAATGCCACAGCCGGGATTCGATCCCGCGACCTCCGGATTAGCAGCCGACTGCCATAGCCCCTAGACCACCGCTGCGGGGCAACTGCGAGAAATTTAACAGTTCAGCGAGGCTTTACCCTCTAAGCGATTCAGTAAATGTCTAAAAGCGCCCCGACGCAAAGCGCTACGCATTACACTCCGTGTCATCTGCGATTTTTCGAGCAGAAAGAAGAGAAGGGCTTCCTATACACCAGAAGGGCTATTCCACGACGCTTCATGAAATAGAACTATAAGCAGTCGGTAAAACAAGTGTACAAAATGATAGAACGCTGCAGCTTATACATAGCCCAGACTGCAGGGAAGGCAATGTCAGGCGCGAAAAGAAGAGAGCCAGCGATTGGTAGATAACTCTCACGTCAGAGCCACTTCCGAAAGCCGCTTCCGCTGCCCGAAAAGGTAGAAGTGGCAACGGCAGACGCCGCCACCGCGAAAGAGGCTGCCGGGAATGAAGTGCCGCTAACGATTTCCGATCGCAGGCGAAGAAGCACCGTCTGTGAATCCTCCAACCCCCTTTTCCCTTCCTCTACCACTCCGAGAAACTTGCTTTTCAAAAACACCTCGGCTACCTTCAATATGCAAGCGACAACCAACCACTCTCACTAGCTCCTCCTTCCCAGACACACTCAAGAAACAGAAAGAACACACAGCGCCGCATTCTTTGCGCCTAGCCCTTGATGGCTGACAGGTGGTGGGCGGAGGGGGATTGGTAAGCTGCCGGAGACCGCTCCGCCAAAAGGAGCTTGCGACCAAAACAGGCGGCGATCGAAATGAGAAGGAACGGGGGAAATGGGAAAAGGTGCTTGTGTTTGCGCGTATGATGAAGGAAGGGGGGGGGGGGGGCGAAGACGTTACTGCAGGAAAACAGGCTCTAAGGAGACAAGTGGCGCATAAATTCGGTAGTCGTGGCCCTTCTCTGTTTAGCACCACCTCCCCAGACCAACCTCGCACGCTTTTCTTGCTTCTCTGCCGGCAGTTCGGGCGAGGCCTTATCATTACGGAACAATACGTCTGCGTCGAAGAAGTTGCCACCAAATACGCTCAGCGCTACGACCGATCGCAGTTGCTGAGATGATAAGCCACACTCGCGGAGAATAGCGAGTCGAAAGAGAATAAGGTGGTCGAACTACAATAAGGGCCGAGAATAAGGTAAGACTGAAGAAGGCACCCCGATTCGATACGATCGAAGAACCCGAGTCCGTCAGAAGTGCGCAAAACGGAAACGAAGCACGCGGCCAAAGTACAGGGTCCGAGAAGTCGGTTTGAGGGCGACGCCACGCAATGCCGCCCATGAGAGCGCGTCGATTTGGTCGCCAATCCCAGCTCTGATTGATTCAGCGATCACACGGGGACACCTTCGCAATGCAACTAAGTTACAAAACCGTTGCGGACAATACTGGCGTTCCTTCGCCCGGTTTCCGACTTTTCCGCGTGCAACGACCCTTCAACGCACTGGCAATTTCGCAATTTGCATGTTGTACAGCTGCACGCTCAGAGATACAGTGGGGATGTTGCGCACGACGGACATCACAGCATGCCGAGCGATCAGCCGCTGAGAATGGTCTCAGCAGCTAACAAATTAACAGAAACGTAGCGTTAAATTTCTGGGGATTTTCCGTGCGAAAACCCCAAATTCACTATGAAGAATGGGACAGTACGATACTGTGGATTAAGCGCTTCCACCCGTGGGTTCTTCGAAAGACGCCTGTATCTAGGAGCACGGGGGTAGTTTTCCTTTCTTTGTTTGTTTTTCCTTTAGTATCAGTATGCGAGCTGCGTTGGTCGCGGAAGCGAACGCAGACCCTCGTCGTTAGCAGCGAAACGCCACAACGACTCAGTCACACCGGCTGTACGTTATCCGCGGTATGCGCTTTAAGCGGTACAGCACACGGCCTCCGTGAGATGCGATTTGATTGCTTGATGTGTGGAGCTTTACGTTCCTGAAACCGCTATTATGATTATGAAAGACGCCGTAGTGGCAGAGTTCCAGAAACTTGGACCAGCTGGGCTTCTTTCAGTGCGCTGACATCGCACACTACACGGGTCTCAACATTTCGCCTCCATTAAAATGCAGCCACCACAGCCGGGATTCGATCCCCGCCACCTTCGGATCAGCAGCCGAGTAGCATAGCCACTAGACCACCATCACGGGCCTCGTAAGATGCGAAGCGGCAACCAGTGGTCCAAGTGTAAGATGACAGCAATGAGTCGGTAAGGGGGGTGGACATGAATGGCGGCACTTAAAGGGGTCGTGAAAAGAATTTGGAGATGCCGGTTTGTAATTTTCACTGCTTCAATACGCATTCGACAAGCCGATTCCGAAATATTTCGGCGAAATATTCAGTGCGCATTTAACAACGCCCGTCTTAAATGTCAGCTTTCTTGCGCTCCCGAAACGACTATGCGACACTACCGGCCGGCGTGGTACTATTCGGTGACGTTGAGTTAAGATACTTTTAAGTTCAAAGGCACAGTGAACTCGTGTTCGCTCAAAAGGAATCGATTTACTTAAAAGCTAGAAAGGAAGAAAATACTTGGAAACCGTGCGGTGCCACCATTCGGAAGAAAAGCGGCAGCACGGTTTGTTTTCCCATGGCCTCCGAGGGCGCGCCAATCTCGGAGGTATGACGGCTACTAAGATGACGTCATCTGCAGAGTTGAGGGGAACGCGCGCAGTGAAACCGAAACCGCGTTTTTTATCGCTCTAAATCAACGCACATGGTGCAACGGAACAATGCATATTGTTGATTGGAGGGTCAGGATCCTGAATACGCACTTAGTACAAAATGTTCTGAAAACGTTTCACGACCCCTTTAAAAGGTGTGTTAGACCACACCGCACTCACCTGGCGATGTATCCGCTGGTTGGACCGGCTCCGTTGCGGTCGTCCATAACCCTGGCAGGCTGACTATTCACCACCTTCCCGTCTTCGTTGGCCTTCCACGTGCTGGCGTCCTCCTTAAATTCCTTGCCCCTGTTGCGAAGAGGAAGGACAAATCGCGTAGAAAACAGCGATACGTTAGACTCATCATCGCTGTCCATAAATATGTAACATAATCAAATTTTACTCGAACACTTCGTCTACTTTTCTTGACACGGTAGCCTGCGCCCGGTTTCACCGATATGGACAAGGTTACTTCGCCAACGTGCTTCCAAAGCATGCGTGTGAAAGCGCTGACACGGGCTTCACCGCAATGAGAGTAACAAAGCCGGGAAGCCAGCTTTACAGTAAACTCATATCCGGTTGTTTTTTTTTTATTTGCGATACAATCAAATCGGTGGTTATAGTCGCGTCTACAGAGCTTGCTGCTTAGCCCGTGTGAGAGATACGAAATACTAACATATCTCAATGAGACGAACGGTACCAATACGCTCACAACGCAGGCATAAAAGTGACCCCGTCTGACAAAATCAGCGGAATGATTGACCGCAAGGGTACTTTCCCGCACAAGAAGCGTTCGTGCGGGAGAACACGCAAGTTGCCCCTGCGCCAGCGAATGGAGGCGTTTACTACAGCATCAGACGAGAAAGCGGAGGTTCAATCTCTGCTAAGTAACGTGAACTGTGGACATGTGTACCACGCTTTCTAAGCGAGGCGGCTCATTTAGATCTGTTCTCAGCTTACTGAACACTGGAAGAGGAACTATGTGAAGGTATACGCTAGTGAGCGTATTCCTTCAGAAGCCAGACTGCGAGAGGCACTGCGCAACGTAACCATTTCTTTTTTTTTCGTGTAAATAAATTCTGTCTAGTTAAGCTTACTAATTCTTACGAAACTCAACACTAAAGCCTACAAAAACTAAATGTAACGCTGGCAAGTAGTAATTCCTAACTTAAACTAACAACTGCGAAAACATGCAAACGGAAACACTACAACAGTAGAGACATTATAAACACACATACAAAACAGCGAAACACCCAAAAGAAATGGAGGCATTCCCACATTGGGCCCCAAAACAGTCATCTGAGCACAATCACCTAGAGGAAGACCCAAGCTACTGAAAACGCTACAGCGATCGATGCCCATTTAGAGTAAAACGCAGCAAGCAAAGTGAGGTGCAAGCCCATCACCCAAGGCGGTCACTAATTCAACCCCGCACACCATTCCATCACCGAATTGCAGCAAGCAGTGAGTTTTGAAGGTTCTTTAAATGTATCCCTACAGAGGAGAAAGAAAAAAAAGAAAAAAAAAAAGCCGACACCACAGTGCACTCCACACACAGCCCCAAACACTTCGCAAGGCATTTACGTGAGTGTCATGGCCACTTCCTCAGCCCTAACCAACACCCTGAAAGGACAAAAGACAACGCAACGCAATAAGAAATTAGGAGAACGTGCACCAAGAGAATGACATAGAGGGCACAGTTAGACTAAGCCACTGCATCTGTTTTGGTAAGAGAGAAGAAATGCAGGTTAGGAGAGCTTAGGAGGTAGAGTTAAGGTAAGGCGACACGGAGATTAGATGAAATGCAGGAGGAGGTGAGGAGTAATTCCTAACCTAACCTAGGAATATCAATCTGAACAGTGCCCGAAGAGACATTATCATACAAATACTCAAACGCTCAGTTTTCATAACCTAAACGGCGACCAAGGTAGGAAGTGTTAGTCGAGCGAAATTTGCAGCGATATTAAGAAGCCCAGGCACGCACACGCACAGAAAAAAAAAGGAAAAAAATACGCTTGTACGGTTACACTGTGACCCACCGAAGACCTCAGGCAACCCGAGGAAGGGACTAAGTTAGAAACAAGACACTATAGACCACGAGGCAGACGGCGAAACGATGTCCACACGATGACCACAGAGGGAGAAAGAAAAACCTCCACCCAAAACGTTAGTGGCAGGCTTGCTAACCAGGAGCGGCCACATAACAGCAGTTACGAACAAACACATCTCGACAAAACGCAACAAGCAAACACAGCGCACGCTGCGTCGCGCGCAGGAAATACGTCGTAAGCACCCTCCGCGACTGAAACCAGCACGCCCACGTACTTACCGTACAGTTACACGTTACCGGTCTCGTTAAAGAGACACAAAGCTTTCACCTCCAGCTGTTTTTGAAGTCTTCCAAAGTCCCCGGGTTCACTGTATTCCAAGGGAGGCTAAATAGAAAGACAGGTCTCCCGAGAAAGAGAAAGTCGCTGCACTAAACTTCCTACAGCTCGTGTGGTTAGCGTAGGGGTAGTTTGGAATCCAGCGAGCCGTTAGTCAGGAGAAGGAACTACCGGGGAGACCTATGGGGAAGCTGGTGAAAAGATTAGCTTCTGTATTTCGGTACGTCGTTAGTAGGTGCATCACGCGCAGATGGAAAAGGCTCAGCGTGGTTGGATAGTGTAGTGGGAAAGACGGCAACGTTAGACGAAAATTACCAGCGGTTTATTTGCGCAAGCAAGCACCAGCGTACGTAATTCTACACACGCCACTAGAACTCCGGCAAAACTTAGCGAAATTTCTGGCACTACGGTTACTTTTCCATTAGGCTCACACCTTTCGCCTCTTAGGCTCGTTACACGGCAACATCAAGCGCTGTCCAAAAAGTTCAACGGAAATAGACGTAAGATGTTCCTTAATGTGTAACGGAGTAATATTAATTTAAAGTAAGAAAATACGCTGTCACTGCAGGAGAGATGACCAACGGTCTGGTGGAGGGACAAATAAGAACCGGTGGGGCTTTGGATGCGAGAACCATAATATCAGTATGAGGTACGTTATAGTGGAGTACTCCTGAAATTTCTCCGATCTCAGATCGAAAGATCGACGACCTCAGAATTTAGCTCCGGCTTAGCCACGGATCCGTCAAAGATATATTCAGAATCAAATGAGGCCGCTTACGAGCTGAAACAATATAGTTCCCCATACAAACAGTTGAAAACTCTGGTGCTAGTGTCTGTAGTGGCAAGAGATTCGTGTCGGTTTAGCTTACACAATGGAACGAAGGCCGAACTTCCAGTACGCGAATTCGTCTAGACTTTCATCATTATGGCTCTTAAATGGTCTCGTGACTTCTCAAAACGTTAATTTCCAACGCAATACTGGACACATTCGCAGGCCACAATTCACAATGACTACGCGCATGCGCAGAGGCCTACACCATTTGGCGCGCTTATAAAAAGTGACGATAGCTTGGAACTCTGAAACCACCAGGCACACTAAATAACGACGTTACATCAACGTTTGCCGTAGCAAGCAAAACCCACGCATTAATCGCCATCATAACTACAGCTGAGCTACGACAGCGCCACGTTTTCCCGTATAGTGACTCTCAGAGGAAACCCCACGTGCTTTACAAGCGGAGGGAGGGTTCTTGTTCTTCCTTCTTTTATTTATTTTTTAATAAATAAAATTGCGCACAGCAGTCGCCAGTCCGCGAAGCGTGTAACGATGGGGAGAGTGGAATCTCGTGCGCACAGTAGCGATGGCCGGAACAAACAATCGCGCACAGTTTCGCAAGACGCCGACGAAACGTTCCTAGGCCTGGAATCCGAGGATGCGGAGTCCGGAAACCATTTACGTTCTCTACGTCGAAATGATGATGAGGAAAACTAGAGGAGAAGCCAAGTGGAGGGAGCCTCCGAGAAAAAAAAAAGAAAGAAAAAAAGAGTAAACAAATAACGCACCTATAGCAGGCACGGGGGCCGCCGAGATGAGAGAGGGAGAAAGTGTTCCTTTCCTCAAGACGCGATTCGTGCTGAGTGTTTCTTGCGCTCAGTGAGTGAGAGAGAGAGAGATAGAGAGAGAGAGGACAATGCCCATTAGCGCCGGATCCTTGCCAGGCTGAACGTGAGACAAGGAAAAATATAAAGAAAAATTACGCAGAGACGATGGTGCGATGAAAGAAAAAAAAATACGTCACACCCTCTACAACGACCGAACTCTTCCTTGGAAAAAAAAGTAACATAAGACGGACAGAACGACATTGCGGCCCGAGTCATGAGTGGAATGAGGACCCACCAAGTCAAGAAAGGGGGGGGGGGGATGAACAAAAAAAGGTCGAAAATCGAATTTAAGTCCCAGATTAACGAGCGTACACGCTTCCCCCTGGGAGACAGCGACAGCCTCCCTTGACATGGACGTTCCGAGCAGGCAAGTCCACAGCGACGCGTCGACTAATTGACGTGTGTGCGCGGACATATGCACGTGTCAGACTAAAGAGACTACAACGGAACGATCGTCACAGGGCGGCCACATCCGCGGCATTTAAGGTTTCCTGGTGGATGTGTTTCCGACAGCACGTCAGTTCCAATCGTGAACCAACTCGCAACTCGCGCCTAACACTATGTCGTGCGTCGACTGAAGCGGGTCGATCGCGGAGAGAGCGAAATAAATTAGTTTCACTTCACAGCTGAGAGTAACTCTCCGAGAGTAATTCGCCGAGAGTAAGTACAGGAGCACTAGAGCGCAAACATGCGAAAACATCCATTCGCACAAAGGATGTGTCTTGTTGAAAGAGACTGCGCTCTTGACGACGTAGGCTTGTGGCAGCTAAAAATATCGAAGAATCATTCTCATAGTGTTAACTGTGAAACTCTACTAAAAAAAAAGCCGAGTCGTCTCCCTACACGACAATAACGATTGATTACTCGGGTTTTACGTCCCAAGCCCACGACATGTTTATGAGAGAGGCCGTAATGGAGGGATCCGGAAATTGCTACGGCCTTGAGTATATCCTACGACCTTGGGATCAACAGTCGAGTGCCATAACCACTTAAGTGTGGCTGGGCACCAGCACATCTGTAGACAGACGCAGTTCAGATGGGGGACGGCACGATACAAGCGCATTCGAGTGGTGTGGTACAGATTGAATAACCGATTATGAATCATATGATGCACGAAAATTTCGCTCAGATCAACATTACAGATCACAAGGGCAGACAGTAGGAAAAGAAACTGTTCAACTCTGGGGTTGAACGTGCCGAAAATGCAATTTCATTACGAAGGACGGCATAGTTGGGGACTCAGATTATCACTGACGAAATGAGATTCTCTTGCGTGCAGGGAAATCTTAGAATAAAAATTTACAGAGGACAAAGAAGAATAAAAGTGACTGGAACCCCTAATCCAGGGCGCCGCCGCCGGCTTCAACGGCTAGCTGGGCGTGGTCCAGGAGAACCAGTTGCCCGTACTGTTCCTCGTCCGCTAGCCATGCCTCCCACGTAGACCTACATCTTAAGTGCATGAGAACAACCTGCACACTTCGCCCTGGTAAAAATGCTGCCGCTCTAATCGGGAATCGAACCGGCGGCCTCTTGCTTAGCAGCGAAACAGCGCGGTTGTTTAAGCAATCACGGTAGGCTGCCTGTGGTATTACAGAGTTAAAAAAAAGGGGGTTCCAAAAGTCTGTGGCTCAAAAGTGCTTTGCGTGCGTGCGCTTTGGATCACGATCGAAGCAACTGGTCTTCGAAATGGGCTCTGCGCTTAGTGTTAGCCTTGTGCACTTGCAGCGCCAAGGTGGCCGTAGATGCAAGCTGTGATGAATTGACATCGAAAGGTAATACAGGCATTTGTCTTTCATACGAGCACTTTATAAAGCGTTTATTTGAAGTGTGCAGCGATAAAGAATTCCATTGAAATCCTCACACACGTTCTGCGACCATAAGGCATTTGCCCTCATCAGCTAAGACAATCCGACTGGGTCACCGGCCAAGTTAAGTCTACGGTACGTTTAAATCTACAACCGACCTCATAAAGCGAGGATCATTTTTTTTTCCGGCCAATCTTTGTCGGTGCGCGAAATAGGGAAATGCGATATTGCACACAGCAATATTTATTGATCGATAAGGTTATCAGTAACTCAGAAATTGGGTCAGTTTGATCCTAGGCGAGTCCAATCGCTTGGGTGGATGGCGCCATGTTTGTTTACGCACAGTCCTTGAGGGCAAGTTTTGGGGCTTCCGCTAAATTTCAAAAGATAACGTGGACGACGCAAAACTCAAACGTTGTGTGCGTCCCGCGCATGCGCAGTGGCCTGGATGCTATTTATTCGTGGCGCCAGTGCGTTTGGGGCCCCTATTCGAAAACCTCCTATTAGACGAAAAACGTTGGGCCTTAGAAGCGGTCACAACATACACGACATGAAAGAACAAGAAACTCTTCCTTGATGGAACTCAAATTAGACTCCTTCCACCCGCGCGAAAGTGCCGCGTCACTCGCGTGTCCACAGAATGACGAAGGCAACATCAGGATGGAACTGACAGGCCAGAGCACCGTGTCCTGGCTCCTAGGATACAATCTAGGCCTCCAACGTGATTGATCGGCAACCTTGCGATACGCAGTTATAAACATGCAATATGGAACCAAAACAACGAAGTACAAAAATGTCTCACTAACACGACGCATAAAAGTACTCCACGAGTTAGGGCGTCGCTCCCGGGAGGAAGGGCGAACGAACCACTACCTATCGGTTTTGTGCCACTGAAGCGCGTAAGGCTATAGTGTATACAGAGTATATAGGCATCGCTCAATCGCGACCGCCTATTTGTTTCTGTGCCCAGCAAGGCCTCGAAGTTACCCGTCATGCAAGGAAGTCTTGGTACGCCTCAGCCTGCTCCAAGTACACTGCGTTGTTCCAGCGCAGAAAGACAGGCCATTCGTATGGGAGTCACGAATCACGGTTGCTCGAAAATGCAGACAAGAGAGAAATTCGCAGTAAGAGGGTGACGCCAAATGACAGGTCGAATCACTAAACAAGGAATGTAGTTAAAGTTAACCTTTCGATAATGTGGACGTATGAGGCATTCATAGAGCCTCACTGAACGCTCAGGTTATCACTGAAGGCGCAGCCATTTTCGCATTTGTTCCTTCACCTGCCGGATTTGCTGGTGGTGTGCTCCATTTTTGCCAGATGCCAAGTTACTTGCACGCCAGAAGAAACGAACTGTGCGGGTGCCGGTTGAAGCTTTTCTTCGTTTTGAAAGCACTTGAGAACTCTGTGGCTGACCCTTCACTTAATTACACGATCTAGAGACAGGGCACCTCAATGAACGCATGTGAAGTTTTCTTATCATCTTCAGGCAAGATATTCAATAAATGTACGATGACTGATTCACTAAAAATAACTAAAAGCACTAGGCAAACACACGGTCTCAGCGTGGAGGGAATATCTCTGCGGGCCAAGAACACTCTTCTATGAGAATGGTCGTCTGTCGAGAATGTTCAGCCAAAAATGCAGTCGAATGCGCTTTTCCATACACTAAATATACCTAAATAAATTGTACGTGAAATGCAATGGTTAGTTCTTCCAATAAGTATTTCAAGTGTTCGGTTTGCGTTTGTCTTGCGGCCTTCCTCGTTTCATAACATGGGCGCGCGCGTGTAGTGCTTTTTTCTTCCAACCCGCCCAAAAATCCACAGTGTTAAGTTTTAAAATAACATGCGGGTAAGTATGAGGATATGCTAAAATCCGAAAGCCTTCCGAATGATATTAGGCAAATTTAGCTTCGTAGACTTGTCAATCCACGCGGCGGTATAAAAGATGATCGTGAAACGTTGTTCAAATGAATTAGTATGATGATCAAAGAGTAACTCTTTGGCTCAGCCATCCGAACGATCGCTGCAGAAGCATGCTAATACGCTACTGCGACTGAGGCTTTACATCTTCCGTGCCCGCAGATAACCACTTAGAAGTGCAAATCGCGGTGTTTTAAAAATGTGCACTGCACCTTTACGGAGTTACCTCTGTTCAGATGCGAGTCGGCCATCTGAAGACAGAATATCATCAACGTCCGATAAGATAGATACGAGCCCCGCAGACCTATACACTACTACGTTGTGCCAAAGCATATTCCGTCAACATACGATGCGTTCGCCTTAACACGTGACAACGACGTCAACATGTTGGCACTGGTCCTTCCTGGTATACCTCACCACGACGTCTCGAACGGTGAGAATCCGAACGTACATTTTCGGTGAGCTACATCAAATAGCCAAAATCAGTATTAAAGCACAGGAGACTTGGCGCATAGCCAATTGTGGTGTTTCTAGAATGCTACAGGATGGAGTTTTGAGTGCAGGAAATTCGATGAACTAATTACTATTTATTTAAACGCCAGCTGGCTGGTTGCTACCGTAGAATTTCGGTGTTTCACACAAAAAAGGCCGTAGCTGGAACATTCAGCTAAACTTGTAAGTTGTGCAGAACGGATACAACTGCCATCTTAGGCCCCGTCGACAGCCATAAAAAGAATTTTTTTCTTTTCTCGAATTCCATAATGCGATTTCGGGTCACTAGGTCACCCCAATTTACTATTACCAATGACATCGCAGCGTTTGCCCTTTAACTACCAAAAGACAAACCCATAACTCCCGAATGCACCAGCTTGTCAGTTGCTTACGATCTGAAGGCACATTACCACAACTCACCCCCTCCCCCTTCCCTTTCCTTAAAAAAAAAAGGAAACAAAAGAAGCAAAACCCGTGCGCTCCGCAAACCGCACGCGTCCGTGTCCCCACTTCCGGTGCAATTTTCTTACGTTCATTTCCGGCCATCCCATCGAGCCTTCCTAATCACCGATTTCCTCCAGGTCACGCAATGAAATACGACATCTACGGTGCTCGCCTGAGAACACTTCTCCCTTTTCTCTTAGCCTCTTCCTCAGCCGAAATCGACAGCCATTATAGGTAGCTCAGCCGCACGGGCGCTCGCCGAATTAACCCTCGCTCGCGGCCATGACACCATTCGAGCACGTGGCGCCGCCTATAGAGGCCGCGGCCGTGACGCAACCTCGGCTCCCACTGTCGGTGGCGCGAGCAAGCACGCGGCACTTAGCGGTTTTGCTCGCCAACTCCTGTAACGCGCAGAGAACGCGATACCGCAAACGTGATGCGAGCACACGCGCACACACACAACGCGGCGACACGGGGCATTCACGAGCCAGTGAGACGCTGGAATGTTGTCCCTGCGCTCGCACGGGATAATGACGGGAGACCGCACACGCGAAGGCGACGAGAGGCTAGATAGGTAGACAAGAAAGGGAGGCCGGACGAAAAAAAAAAGAACTAAAGAAAAAAGGGAGGAAAGCCAGCAACGAAGAAGAGTAATGAGACGACGACATTACAGCTCCTGCCGTGGTCCGGGCACTATATAGGAGGAGGAGAAGCAGGGCTTCTCCTCACTACCTACACGTACTGCGGGATAATCAGCGGCCGCATAACGAAGCCAGACGCCAGGAGCTCGGAGGCTATAGCGTGACAAGCCCCGGCACCTCCTGCCTTTGAGGCATCCCATGTGCTCCCCGTCTCGAGAGAGGTGTGCGGTAATTGCGTGCAGCGTGTGACGAAGCTACGGACGTGGTTGTTGGGCGTACGGTAGGACTCTAGAATCTGTGGTTGTGCAGTAGAATTGCGAAACAAGTTCCCTTTCGTTTATGGTTGCCTTGGCCTGCAGTGGTTCAAGATCATCACCAGAGGGAATAGAGCGCGCAAACACGATGAGTCAGCGCTTTCTATTTCTTTGTATGAGGACAATGTTTTAACATCGACGTATTCCTCCACCTTCAGTAGCAAGACGTCACGGCGTCCGATAATAATACGTCCTGTACAGAGTCGAGCGCGTTTACTGCCATACTACAACCTCTGAATAATGTTGTCTAGCACGGGCTATTCTTGGCTAATGGTAGACACACGAGCTGTTATAAGGGCAACGTTATCTTCATTGAATGACTTACGCTTTTTTATTGGTGGGCGCATTACTATGTTCGAATCATGTCGCTCCACTTTTGTTTCAAAGGCCAGCCAAACTGGTACACTCCGAGAGCAATCGCCGTCGCTTTCACAATGCAGGCGCCTTGCGTATAATTCATGCGGAGAGTGGACAGAATTTAAACGAAGTCCGGCGGTAGTGACCCCATAAAAATACAAGTAATTTTAGTAAGGGTAATGATCAAAAAGAACCTTTTACCACACGGAAATGTAAGCATCGATGGCTCTCTCCTGGTTGTTAAGATAGTAAATGTCTTCCCTGCTCATGCGCATACTTATCAAAGCGTACAAATCTGGTTGCCTTACTGTCATTCACTACAGGTTTCTTTTTTTTTCTAACTTTATAAGTGGGTGCCCAGTGAGACACGTAAATTTTTACGCGCCTTTGTTCTGTTCTCTGAGCAGTTATTGATTTAGTACTAGCAGAAAATGCAACAAATGACCCAACACACAGATAAGAAAAATTTACACTCGAATTGTCTACCAATATCAAGTTTTTAAGATGTACAAGTAAAGTACGGTTCTTGCTGTTGCAAGCTTTTTTTTGTTGTTCTCTTTCTTTTTGTGCATCATCAAAAGCTTAAGCGACGAGGGTGAAGGTACTGAAAAAAAAAAAACTAACTAAATAACTGAATAAAAGTGAAGACAAGAACTTCAGAAATTCAAGAGGCAAAATTTTTATAAGACTCTTACGGTTTCGTTACCTGCTGAACAAACATGAAGAATTAAGTATATCACATTGTCAGAAACTAGAAACGAGTCAAGCTAGGCTGAGTGAACATTTCCGGGCGCGAAAACAGTCAGAAAAATAGAACAATATAGATTAAAACAGATCATAAACATAGAAATCACTAACATTAAAAATAGAAAATAGATTAGCGCCCGATCCACCGCTTTCTGCCCGCTTTCCGAGTCTTCCTACCCTGTTTGCGCTAAAATTTATTCCTCGTCGCTAAAATTTATTCATCGTCACTGCTGCACGGAACGATGGAGTAGTAGTCGTTAATGCACGCCGCGGAAGTCGGAGAGTACGGCGCGTCGAAGACGACACATGATCCTAATTTGACTCAAAGCGGCTTCGTCAACCGCTTGTCCCAGATTCGTCCCGTTCGTCGGTCAGAAGGCGAAATAGGATAGTTGTCTCGAGGCCGGCCTCGCGCGTGCACTTACGTAAGCATCGACGGCGAGCGAAGCGCATAGCGTGGGCGAAAACAACCACGTAAGCGTGGACGGAGGACAGCAAGAACTGTATGAAGAACTGCGGGACAGCTCTGATGACGTACCGAATGGAGAGATGGCGCGCTTGGTCGTCAGGTAAGAGAGCGTGAGGTGTAGCAAGGATGAAAGTTGGGCGAGTTGGTAACCGCCCAACTTCGAGGTGTGTCCCTCGTTGTTTCTTGGGCGCTGTTTCAGACTTCAAGAAGGGAGAGTGAGGTGGTACATTTTAAGGTCGGGAAGGTCCGGCCGGTTTTCGAGCTGACAAGCACATTGCGCACACTGCGAGCTCAAGATCATGTCTTCCAAGTACCTCATCACTCCGCCAAAGATGATGATTGTGGTTCGGTTAAGGGAAGGACGCTAATTTCTGTAGCCATTACGGGAGCACGGCTAAGCGGGAGCACAGATGCCCGCTGCTGAAGCCCTGTTCGCGTCGGCGTCCCCTTCTATGCGATGCACCGAGAAGATTACGAAGATAATAGAGATCCAAACTGTGACGTGAAGTTAGGCATTAACAGAAATTGAGGGCTTATACATCATATCGGTAGTACCCGAAGTGAACTTTTCAGGATGCCTATTAATAAAACCAACAAGAACCCTAATTTATTGTGGATAATCCGTCTCGCAAATTCGTGCGCGCCGAAAAATTGCAAGTGCGACGCAATTCAGCAGCCAAACAAGCGGTATGTATCGGTTAAGTGCGACATGGCTACAATGATCGCAAATGTGCCAAGTCGTGATCCAAAGTTTCGCTCTGACGTCACTGTGTGTGTGCCTCCGTCTATAGTCCGTGCCCCTGTTCGCGAGTAACATGTTCCGATGTCTACGTTGTTCAAGCTCAAAAAACAAGCCCAGTTGTTCAAACGTTGGCTCTAGGGATTTTCTCGATAATTTTAACTAGATGCTGTTAAGCAGGCTCGTGTCACGCGGTCTGATGTCCCAAGCAGAGGTATTTGAGGTATAAATAAATAAATAAATAAATAAATAATAAATAAATAAATAAATAAATAAATAAATAAACTTCTCGAGCTACCGCTGTGTGCTTCCCGAAGCAAACGACCACACGAGCCCTCAGCCATGGCACAGGGGCGTTAATGAACAAAATTTATTACAGTTAAATCCATCAGAAAAATCGTAAACTATGACTTAACTAAGACCCATACACACAATAGCTCGGAATGTAGTCTGAATGTAAGATAAAAAGATAATTTTGTTATGTTATAATTCTATTACAACATTGTAATCCAATGACGCTATTGCGTCACACCTTTAAAGGCGTAGCCTAAGTGCCCTGCTTATTTATCATTATTATTTTTTTTGTTTCACCACTTCAAGCCACCCCGTTCGCCAAAATTTCTGCCTGCTGACCTTGCCAAAGCTCGCAGGCTTCGCATAACATAACTAGGCGGAGTGCCAAGCAGCTGTGATCCGCATGACTGAGGAAACCATGCGGCTCCTAAGATATTTCACAACTTACAACTCATCAAATGCGCTTCTCCGTGCCTATGCGAATTTTACGGTAGTTTTCCTGCGGCAAGTTACTTTAACATAACGAACGCGGCAGGCGCAATAAACGACACAAGAACGATATAAAAAGAACGAAAAAAAAGAAAGTCGATGCTTATAAAGCCGCAGGATACCGAAAACTTGTTCGCCTTATAAAAGAGCTTTCAAGCATTCTTCGCGCGAGGCGACGACAAAGCAATGAAGAAAATGACGCAGCACCTCACAAATCGAAGCGAGCAGGGAACGGAAATTAAATTTCGCACAGAGGCGGTGAGGTGGAGGAAGCGCGAATTTTCGCCGAACAATACAGTAAGGCAACCTGTAATCAAGCTGCCGCCATCGATCGACCAAGTCGCACGCAAGCCGGCCGACAAGTGCTGCGCGGGGGAAACTTCACAAAGTCATTAGAGTGCGCCTGCAGAGACGGCAGCGGCCATAACTCGTTTCAATTCTGGGAACAAAAGCCTTCATAGCATCTCTTGTCTCTCGAGAGAGTTGCACTCAAAGCAGAGTGCGACTCCCAGACGATTGCAACAGTACACGCGAAAGCCACGGAAGCCCCAAGGGGGCGCCACGAACACTAGGGTAAACAAATGCATTAACGTCGAAAGGCAGCGCGAAGGGGTGCTAATGAAGAGGGAGCTGAACAATGGGACCCTTCACGCGGTTACGGAGATGCCGATGTGATTGGACAAATTTTTGGGGTAAACAAAGTGCGCATTACGAGGAGGATAAGTAGTGTAAAGAAACGAAAAAGTAAGTTAAAATACGAGCAACAGCTTTAAGTTCTGTCGAAGGGCTCCACGTGTCATTATGATGTCATTATGAGGGGGCGCCATTGTTGGGGAACCCAGAATAACTAAACCAACAGGGAATCTCTATGATGCGCCTAAACTGAGTACTCGATATGTTACTGCGTTTCAGCCTTGTAGGAGCACAGCAATACTTGAATCGAACCCGCGACCTAATGTTAAACATCGTAAGGCCATTACCGGTGTCGATGGCGATGATAACCATGTGCGACCTGCTCGTACTGACCTGCGCGTCTTCTAGAAAGTGCACGTCACAGGTAAGGCGTGCAGCGATCGATGCGTACCGCGGACAAGATATACACTAGAGATCAGATTATCAAGGTATCTGTATGCTGCCACGCCTACGGTTAACGTGTACCTATGTACCCTCCTATGCGTCCCTGTCGGAGGGTTAATGTGTACCTACGTATCCTCCTGTGCGCCTCTGTCAGAGGGTTAATGTGTACCTATGAATACTCTTGTGCGTCCCTGTTCGAAGGTTCATGTGTACCTATGTATCCTCCTGAGCATCCCTGTTGGAGGGTTCATGTGTACCTATGTACCCTCCTGTGCGTCCCTGTTGGAGTGTTAATGTGTACCTATGTATCCTCCTGAGCGTCCCTGTTGGAGGGTTCATGTGTACCTATGTATCCTCCTGTGCGTCCCTGTTGGAGGGTTAATGTGTTCCTATGTATCCTCATGTGTGTCCCTGTTGGAGTGGCTAGTGCCCCTCAACGTGCCCCTACCTAACGTGACTAGTGTCACTGCGTGTGCTTGTAGTGGGACAATAGGCAGAGCAAAGAGATTATCCAAGCAAGGAGGGGAAACACAGAAGCCACGTCGAAACAGTCGAAGTAACAAACGTTATAGGATGTACACGCGACGATGACGTCCCTATGATGACCTAACGCGCCGCCAAAGTACAAGCTGGAGCGTAGGGTAGAACGGGAAAAAATACGCGTTAATTATTGGCACGTGGAACATCCGTGTACGTCCAGGCGCGAGACGAGAGGCGATGTTGACAACGAGAAGCAATACAGGAACGCGGAAGCTCCGCGCTGCCATAAGCACACAGTTGCGCCTGACAGCGAAGAATGTCGCCAAAATGTTTTCAACGGATCCCCAAAGCGCCACGAGAAAAAAACAGTGAAGAACAAAAACATAAGAAGAAATAAATTGCGCAGTCGCTCACAAGTGTAGCAAGACAACCACTTACTTCTTTCGAGCTTAAACAGGGCGGGAAGTATTTACCATTGTAATACGTCAAGCACCCATGCTCCAGCAAAACAGCATACGTATACACCTGTACTGCTCGAAATATCGAACACAGGACGGCAACGTATGACTAGTAATTAAAGTATAAGAGTTCAAACACGAAAAGTAAGGTTCATTAGGAACCTATGTGAGGCGAGGCTACGGCGAGAAATGCCCCCAATAAAGAAAGCTTAAATTTGAGGCGGTCCTGCCACCGTCTTTTCCGAAGCATAAGCATCTCCCGATTTCGTGCAGCTCCGCTTCATGGCAAAACGGAAATGCAGTAGAATGACGGTAAGCAGCTCACGCAGTGTTTGTTTTATTCGCTTGAAATCTAAGCAAGCTCCACCCACCTAAAGACCTCTCTTCGGGATCACCACTTCGTTCTCCATGATCGCACAAGGGCGGGCGCGATTACGGTCGAGTAGATACGGTATAGCGCGCGAACAAAAAAATAAAATGAAAAAAAAGCACGCAGGCGAAATCACAAGCGGTTCGTGGCGAGGTTATTAACGCCGTCGGGCCGGCGCAATTAGAAGAACCCGACGGATAGCAACAACACACAAATAGAAGAGGCTGTTTGGAGCTAATGACTGCCACAAACCCATACGAGTGTAAGCATAAAAGGCGGTTAGAAACAAATAGAGATCGTGAACGTGAACTTTCACCACAAAAAGTGCAGCTGGTACAAAACTTGCGATCGCAGGTGTATCCGACGGGGGCAAAGCAAAACTTAGTTATACGCTCCACGCCTCAGCCAACAGCTACGTTATGGTATAAACTGGCCCAGAAAGAAACAATGGGAAACAAAAAACGGGGAGGCCGTGCCTCAAATGACGCCCGAGGGACGCGTACGGCGGGAAATGCGTAGTTGCAAACGAGAATGGAGAAATGAACAAAGCCAGTGAAACGAGGTTACACTGAAGCACGAGGCGTGATCGGTGGCTTCAACCTTTGCCTCGACTGCCTTAGTGTAATAACGAGTTTGGCTGCTCCTGCCACTTTGTAAGCAGAACAAAAAAAAAAAAAAGGAAAGGAAAGGAAAGAAAGAAAGAAAATGGAAACAACGCAGCTTGAACGCTGGCATTTGCGGGAGGCTGCCCAGCACGAGGTCAAAGAAACAAGGCGCCACAGTGGATTCACGGCGAATAATGACACTACAAGTTTTGAAATGAGTGAGAAACGAAAGCTCACGGTGGAAACACGAAACTTTAAAAACATTAAAGTTAGGGAAAAAAGGAAAAAGAAAAAATAATGAAGGGAAATCTTCCACTCAGTTGATGTCCCTCTTTCGTAAAAACTAGCATAACTAACACGAAAGCGAAGCACTTTTTCGTATAGGTAGTGGGGGCTTTGTCCGGCGTTAAGAAATAGAAGTGCGTGAATTTACGCATGAGACGTCGATTGGAAAAACATGCATAATATATTGGCAGCAGCGACTTGGCGGCATTTAGGAATCGATACTCCCATGTTCTTCGTATTCTCCCATTTCAGCCAATGCCCCTATGTGCACGGCGACAACACACATTCTCAAGGCCTTTGTTTTTTCTCTTTTTTTTGATAAAGCACGAAGTCGACAATCTCGGGGTGCGTTTCCCAGAGAACGTGTTAAAGGCTTCCCATAGCTAGGCTACAACGGGAAACGAAGCGGACACAGGAAGTGAATCAACAGACCGAAACTGAAGTAAGAAACATTCTGCACTGATGCTAAAGAAATCATAGCGTGCCTTTACAACGACGTCATTTCCGTGACGGAAGTGTGCTCAGTAAGAGACATCGTTCCGGTCATGTAACGGAAATCATATAGGTATGTTATTGGTGGAACCTGGGAACAGCGCTTTGGTGTAAGAAAAGAAAATCTCAGGAGACGTGACGATGCGTCCTCCATGAATTAACACGCGAAAATGCAAGACAAGAGAAACACGAGCGAAATGCGTAGCGAACGAACTATAATCGTGCTGCTGAACCACGCCACCTCAAAACATTGGCTCGCTTATAATAAGGTGTAGCTCATTTTTTTTTTCTTGTTAGACAATTAACTACTGGAGGCTGACAACTGGGCGAATTGGAACACGTTTTCCGCGATGACCGCTCAATATGTTGTACACAATTAAGCTGGTCCACGCGCACGCCGTCAACGTCCACTTAGAAATATGGAATTCAGAATTCCACATCACAAAGGCACGCTTTAATGGAAATTCATTTTATTTTCCCAAATATTTTAAGGAAGAGAAAGGGAACGAGATGTGCAAGAATAAACTATGCAAATCTTGCGATAAAAATGAGAGAACACTTAAGGAACTAGAGAAATTAACAGAAAACTAAGGAAGAAGCAGCCAAATTAGGAAATGGGAAATAAGGAAATGAAAATAACAAAATAAGAACGCACCTCACTGACATACGAAGCCTCGCACTTTAGGAAGCTCGTGTTTCATACCACAGTTCAGTGGACTACTATTTTTTAAATTTGATTACGGATGTTTCTACAGCTGCATAACTGCTTTGCCAAACTAAACGACTGACTGGCTCTCTCTCTCTCTCCCTCTCTCTCTCTCTGGGTCGGGGAGATTAACGTGAACAGCCATGCAACGAACAATGAGAGAAAAAAACACACGAAGTGTATCCGAAGAACGCGAGACAATGGGGGGGATTAACTCGGCACCACGTGCGCCCACTTCAGTGGACCACCGAGAGAAAGACTATACAAACGATGAATCGAAACCAAGCCGATCCGTTTCCCGATCCGTCCTGATTAAGCGCAGTTTGTCGTAACTGAGGCACCGCCGAAAAGCTACAGCTCCCATTAGCATCTCGTTTCGCTTTCTCGTCACAAAATAGAAAACAAAACAAAACAAAAAACGAAAAGAGACGATGAGACCCGCGTGTCGAAACAACGCTTAATCTGCCGGACAGAGAAGCCACCACTAGCGCCGCGGAACAGGCGCAACTGGAACTAATCCGACGGGTAGTGCTCGCTAACTGCGCATAAAATTTGCAAGCCAGAACGCGGCCCCGACGGTCAGCCAACGCAGATGGATCACTGTGCGAAGGACACAGCTCAACAAAGACTCTGACAAAGCTAAAAGAACGAACAGTGCGCCCACTGCATAGTACTTCCACGCGCTTTCAGATGTAGCGGCCGTGGTACACTTCCAAAAAAAATAAGGTAGGCAGGGCGACAGGCGCTCAAGCTGAACAGATTAAAGAAAAAGAAAGGGGCAGTGAAAGGTTCCCAGCTTTTTCTAGAGCTCTAGAACTACACGATTAAGAAATACCCATCCATTTTGGCACTCCGGTGTTCAAATATAGGAACATAATTTGAACTTACGCATCGATAGGGCTTCAATGAACAAACATTTGAGAACGCGAAAGCGCAAGGAAACGTGAAAAACAAAAAGATAAAGATAAATATAAGGAGGGCGGGTACGATCGATAGATAGACGATGAGATTTATTTATAGTGAGAACGTGTATCGTTTCCAGGTAGCGGTAAATTAAGTGTGCATTAGTGCAGAAGGAGATCATGAGAAAATTAAGAGAGTAAGTTGGGAGAAAACCAGAATGGAAGAGAAAGAAGGATGGGGGTTGGGGGGGGGTGGGAGGTGGAGAAATAAAAAGGACAACAAAGAAGCAAAAATAAGTGACACTGCAAATAAAACAAGACCGAATCATTCTCCCGTTGAAACGTTCCCCATGTTCCAATAACTTCGTTATTGGAATATAGAATCATTGGAACATGGAAGTATGAAACGTTCCGTTCCACATTCCAATAATTCTATACTCCAATAATTTCATTAGTTTCCCTACGGGGTCCATACATATTTCATATATTAGTCGTATATGCGCCATATAGTTCCACAAGGCTCTTACAGAAGCGTACGCAATTATTCGAAAGGGCATAAAGGGAACGTTTCAGTAGGGTGGCGACACAACTCAAATTGCATAAAATCGAAAGTAAATCAAAACAACTAAAGAGAAACGTACCTGCACCTGAAAAAGAAAGGACATAGTAGTGCAACACATACGAAGCCATAAAAAAACAATGCATAAGAACATAGTGGGGATGGCAGCCAAAGCAACAATGTTCTCATGTTCTCAACGTCGTTTCTCCCTTGTAATCGGAAGGAAACGTGGTCATCGTAATAATAACTGCTGTGCTTTTACGTGCCAAAACGAAGATATAGTTATGAACCACATCATAATACAGGGGTCGGGAAATTTTAGACTACTTAGGGCTCTTTAATGTGCCAAACACACACACACACTGTACACGGGCCTCTATACGACTTCCGCCTCAATCGGAAATGTTAGCGCCGCAACGGGGATCGAACCCAAGTCCTTTGGGTCAGCAGCCAAGCACTATAAACACTGTACAAACAGCGGTGTAATGATCGTTAGGAAATGTAAAAGTTGCACGTATACGATAAATACGTCCAGCACAAACGTCGACGACGCCATGAGCTACGGGGAAGCGAGCTGTGTTCAGAAAAAGCCTACACGCAGCCTTTCATGCGTAACGTGCAACGTTGTGGACGCTACGCAAGAAAGCCTCTGAGTAACACGTGTGGACGTTCTCAGGCCTGAGCTTAAGTACCGCCACCTTTGACTGTTAACGCTGGCGTTTCGTATCTGCAGTAAGAAAGTGAATGACATCAAACTGGACTACAAAACGGAGCAGCACAACTGCACGCACATTCGACGTGTTATGACCTCGTTAATTCGAGGTCCCCGATCACAAAGCTGAGGAATCATTCGCGCAACAGACCAAGATGGCGCCGGTCGCAGATCTATCATAATGCCGAAACTCCGCAGTTTTTTCGCTCGCAAGCGACAGGGCGGGTGGAGCACGAGCATCTAGAAGAGGCACCGCGGCGGGCTGCAGCAAACTGAAAACCTGAAACGGAGTTGATGCACACGAAGGAAGCACTAACAACTACATAACACACTTCTTTTTTTTTTTTGCTTCCTGACTTACAGCGAACCCTCTACACTTATTTATTCGATATAGAGACAGAACGGTATTGCGCATCTGCTGCTGAAACAAAGCTACTTCTTGTTGCGAACGCAGCTACTGTAAGAACTCACTGACAAGATGGCGCTGCGCAGGCGTCTTTTCAACGGTCCCTTGTTGCCTACATTTGCCACTAGGGGCGTGAAGGCTACAGAAAGCGGGCAAGCATATCTGCCCCAACAGTCCCGTCATGGTGCGTCCCCTCATGGCGGGGGAAGGCATCGAAAGCGTCGCGTTCGCATCCTGCCCGGAGAATACTCAATTTCGCCTCTTCCGTCCGCTAGGCTGTACGTTGTGGCGCTGCAGTCGCGTTGGGAAGTCCCATCGCACGATGCCTATTAACTCAACAGCACAACACGCTGTCTATGAAACGGAGTTATAGAGAAGGCGGAGGCACATGTTAATAGAGGGTTTTAGCTTGTACGTGGACATTTTTACGTTTGTGGGTACCGATTTACGAGAGCCGTTTGACGACGCCAGTACAACTGGTTTCGCCATCTTGCGGCGTTCTGTCGAACTACAATATATTTCAGTGTTTTGTGGTTGCGCTAGTGTTCTCGTCCAAAGAATAACAATGCCGAGGCTTAATTATTACATCGATACCAATAATTTAAATCGGCGGTTACGTAAAACGTCGAGGTTCCAGCGATATAAGTAAGCTTCGTGTGATTCTGCACGGTTAGGATCAGCATCAAAAGGTGGCGCTACCGGCGCTGCCGATCATGTGCACTTTCCCGGTGTCCGCAAACGCAAAAAAAAAAAATACAGACAAACTAAAACCTCTATTTATAATGACACGCACCAAAAACCTGAGAGCAGGCGCTTTCGCTCGCTGACGTTACGACGTGAACATTAAATGATCTTCTACTGCAGTTTCGTCGTCCACGTGGCAGGCGCTTATCTCAACTCAAGCACGTCCATCTGTTTTAACGAGAAACAATGGGCAACGAAGAAACTACGCAGACAACGCACTTCTGCACTCCAGCCCGTCAGCCACACAATGCCCGCCCGAAACAAGCGCGCACGTGTGCAATTTCCCACAATGCCTCGCGGCGACTCGCAGACACGGAAATGCGCATAACGACGGCGTGTGCATAGATCGTTAAGTTTATAATCTAGGGCGCCAAATACTACATAGGAGTCCAGCATCGAACACAGGCCCATATCATTATAAATGATTGACATATACATAAAAAAAGGATTCCTATATTTGCTTCACGGAGCTGGAATGAACGAGGACAAGCGCTGCGCGGCTGCGGACAATAACATAATCGCGTATATAGCGTGCCGGAAAACGATCCCAGATGCTCAAACATTTCGGAGGCCGCAGATGACTATACTTTAGGGTATTTCGAGGTCATTATGTGCAAATCTTACCACAACGCTTCTTCTTTCCCTAGCTCTGTACTCTATTTGCGTTCTTGCTGTTTATTTAGTTTCTTTTCTTTGTTCCCTTTTTCGATGAAGCCACTCCGAAAAAGAGATCCTGGAGATAACGTCAGACGGTCAGCCAATACAGAACGGACCACTAGCTGCTGTTTACTTTGCCGTCGGGAGACAAACATTCGGGTCCATATCAGCGCGTGCATACGTTATGCAAAGGATCCCGATTGGGCGCCCCGAATTTGCATACGGGAACGCTCCGTAGCCGTATATAGGCGACCATAGCGTGACCCCCGACCACGAGCCGGTCAGCGACGAACGAGCCTGTCGTCGACGTCTTACGCAGGGCTGCTCAAGTATGTGGGTCTTAGGCCTAACGACCTAAGCCTAACAAGACTCAGAGTTAGGCCTAACGACATTATATATGACCCAAACACTCGGCTGTGTATCCAAGACGCGCTGCAGCACCGCTAGGAGCCGGGGCTAAAACGCGACCTAAATGGTGACCGTGTTTAATCACATCGTTCTGTACGCAAGACCTATCGATCGGGTTCTATACTGCACTTAGCTTTATTGAAGACAACGCTGCGAGGTCACCAATATACGAGCCAAAGGAAAAAAAAAAATAAGAAAACTGCAACCTTGGTGGACATCTTTAAAGGTCATAGGTTTGGCCATGACGTGACTTTTTGTGATGTGCCTGAGTCGTCGATGGGTATAAAGGTCATGACTCATGACCTGAAAACGCGGCTGCAACTATACGACCAGAAGTCGCTGATTTGTTTTTTGGTTTTTCTTTAGGGAGTGGGCGCTGGTATGGCGATCATGCACGTTTGATCGAGAACTTCGCGCTATCACCGCAGACAAACAAAACATCGTGCTCTCACTCGATAGGTCAATCGCGGCGTATCGCTTTTCATTCTCTTTATTTCGAATGAATGAACCGTCAGAAATAACGCCAAGTTAAATACATTGCAACGTGCGGAGCTTTCGCAAGCCTAAGTCTCTCGGAGATGTTGGCTGTTTTCTTGCAATGTTTTCAACAGTAAGTGCCAAGCGCCTGAGCCAAAAGAAAAAAAAAGAAAGAAATTTGGAAATGACCAAGGGTCATGATTTGCATATATAGGGCGATGAAGTCAGCAATGTATGCGGCGCGTCTGACGCAGTTGGGCAACGTTTGAACGCAAACAGAAAGTGCGATACGGCCGTTTCGAGCTTAATAGAGCCCGTGTGTTTTTTTTCCCCACGGGCCTTTCGGTTTTTCGCGCTGAATATCGATGCGCATACAGCCCTTAAAAAGGGTCGTTCCTCCCTCAGTGGGTATCGCAGGGAAAAATAGTCCTCTAAATGTCACTAAAGGACGACCATTGCCTTCGGCAAAAAAATATCAAGGAAAAACGCGGGACCTGCGTCAGCGACGGCCTCGAATCGAGCAGGCTACGATCAGCGCGATCACGAAATATACAGCGTCTAAGAATGTGTACACAGCTTTCAACATACACAAATAAAACGCTCTTGACGCCACGCACGCTATCACAACAATAACTGACAGAGAGGGAGGGCGTTAGTGTCACCGCTGTCGCGAAGTTTACGACCTATGTCTAGGCAAAGTGTGAAGACATAGTGTACTCAGGGTCAATGAAGACATCAGCGGCTAAGTATTGCGCATACACTGACAGTCGTCAATGCTGTAAAGCTGAATAAGCAAACGAGACAGTGCAACTGTGTGCGCGTACTTCTAGCAGAACCCTTGTTCGGAGCAATTTTTGCTTTTCGTGTACCCTTCTTTCGCAGAGGCTGTACGCCTAGCTAATGTCCCTAGATTTCCCCGACAAAGTGCCTAGGGACAGTAAGGGGTAGCGACACAGCTTGCAAACGCTGCAGAAGCCGCTATGAGAATTAGAACGTCACGCAATAAACCGCGTCGGCATCATATCGATCTAGCTTCTCGGGAAATCGTCGAATGAACTCTTTTTTTTTTTTTCGTTGGCTGGTAGAAATGAATCGTAAGTCAATGTGTTGGCGGCTCAATCACCACTAGCTAAGCCGCGCGACTATTATGCTTCCGTTGCAAATGCAGTTCGTCACGCTTATCCACGCCTCACGTGCGAACCTCACAGCCGTCGCCCTTAAGCGTGAAATGCTTTCAACGCGAAAGTTCTTACAGCAATTTGCATTCCTCAACAGTTATAGTTACATCCACATCATCGAGGGCATAATTAACGTGGGTACTAAGCAAGGGCTCGCCCGACACTACCCTGAGACTGCTTAGCACTACTTACACACTGCTTACGCTACACTTAGACAAGAGCGAAAGGTGAAGTGCTTACTGTAATACACTTTGTGTACACATCCGGCGGCTCGTCAGAGAGAGGCTTTGTTCAGCGTGACACACCTCGATATAACAACAGGGCAAGAACAGCGCCTACAGCATTCCAACAGAACTCCTCAAGCGGTGTTTCAGCAAAGCGTGAACGGCAGGACTTCCAGCAGACTTGAACGCTTATAAGCACATCGTGTGGGATCCGCAATGGCACCGCGAAGGCGCTACTGCTCTATTCGAAGTGAACAATCACGCCTACGTTATTGAAAAAACAACACACCACTCTCAAATTATGAACACATCCAGTGTCTTGCAAAGTTTAATACTCTATAAACTAAGTTGTAAATACAGTATTTTACGACACTTGCTTGCCCGCGATGTAAAAGCTTTTGGCAACAACAACAAAAAAAAATTTACTGAGAACTAAAAACTTCGTATCTCCCATTTTTTTTTTAAATGCACAGTGAAGAACAATTACAGCACATATATACAGATATTTTAAGCGTGACGTAGGAGGAAGACAGTACTCACTTCTGGCAAGGACAGACGCATATGCCACAGCACTTCTCCATTCCGGTGAGATTCTTCTCGGCCTCTTTCATGTCGGCGTTGATTTTGTCCATGTCTTCTTCGATGCGGTCCAGTTGCTCTGCGCACGCGCCGCAACAAGGTTTCGCGCGCAGGGCGTCACGCATGCGCAGAGAACGATCAGTCGCGGCAACCGTTAAGCGTTAGCAGTCACTCTGCGCGGTAAGCGTTCTTTTCTTTCTTTATTTTTTCCCCAGGCACGTGCAAAGTAAAAGCCATTTTCTTCGAGAGTAAATGTGTTCGCGTGCTGTTTACTTAAATGGCATAATGGCATAGTGCTTTCAGGGCAGCCAGGCAACGCATACCAGGGTCCTCAAAGAGAGCAAAGGATATGTCGCACGGGATTAAACTAATGAATTGGCGCAAACACGGCTTCAATGTTGCCATGAAAATGCATCTGGCCACTTCTATCAATGTGAATTTGAGTGCCTACACAATTTATTCCGCGTGAGTTCCGTTTTGTGCGTGTGTGTGTGATTTCAGTTCTGTCACGAAGAGACGAGGAAAAAACACAAACACACACAAAAAAGCCCAATTTTTTACTGCAGCATAAACGAAACACGCTTATTTTATTTTTTTGTTCTTAGTTTCAATTCAGTTGGCTACGAAAAGGTGCACAGAACTGCCGCGCAAGATATCTTATTAACGGTAGCACCAGAATGACGTCACGTTAGACGCGCTACGCACTGCGTCAGTTATACGGTGAATGAGTCGATCTACCTTCACTATAATACATGCATACAATGGATTATCTCATGCAGGTTAGAGTGCGGAGGTCCTATCTCACTTAAACAGCAGAAAGACGTGACGCAATGGACTGTCGATTAAAGAGAAGCTTAATGACCCACTTCAGACAATTACAAAGTGTACAAATGATAATCGTGCTTCACTTATGTGCGCAGTGTTTATCGAATGAAGCTGCCTTACCTTAGGCATTTACTGATATGCCATCAGTTGCGAATAAACAGGTCGTGATCAATGTAAAAAAGAAAAAAGAAAGACCTTGGTTGCCTGTCTTGTAGTACGCCTGAAGCGTTGGCAGTGTGCTCTCAAAGGACAAGCGCAATATGCCATTTTATGGAGAAACACAACGTTCGCATACACAAGCTCGCGCGAAGTGTGCAGAGCGGCGTCAGCCATCAATCCATGTTGAAATTCTAACGGCGTCAAAAATGCCCCTTACATTTAAGAACTCGACTTGAATTCATTAGCTGCAGGTTAACAATCCATACATCACGTGACTCATGTTCTTCACTAGGCCCGGCCGTCGCGCTGCTATCAAATTATTTAAGAACTCGACTTGAATTCATTAGCTGCAGGTTAACAATCCATACATCACGTGACTCATGTTCTACACTAGGCCCGGCCGTCGCGCTGCTATCAAATTACAAAAATTAGCTGATTACGTATCTAAGAGCATCACAGTTCCCGGACGCGCTACCCGAAATCTCGACTTGTTATTGCTCCTTACTGCCTCCCAGAATGCATCACCAAGCTTATAACCGGAAACAAACAACACATACAATTCGCATCAGACGCTGCATGTACCGTATATCCCGCATACACTGCATGTAACCTAGAAATGTTATCGCTCTTTACTGGCTCACATGCAACATGTATTCAAGAAGCCTAACGCAGTACACTTACACACACGATTACTACATGGGTGTACTGCATTTGGGTGGACACGGTAAATGTCCCTGTTAAAACTTGAATCACCTTGCGTTTATGTCCCTGTTAATACCGAATCACCCTGCGTTTTTAATATCAGGCAGTGTGCGACGGCGCCAACTTGTACTACCGCTTAAATGCTCCCGAAACCGAGGCCGCACCGAGCCTTCATTGGCTTTTTTTTTTTGTCAAGCGAACAAACACGTGATCGTACGTTTTAGCTAATTAAGAGGTTTCACCGCTCAATTAGCGGCAGCTTACTTTGGGTGCACTGCGTAACACTGTTCACTGGACATGGTCACAGTGCTCGTTATAACTTTTTTTTTTTAAATGCGGCATTACGCAACATACAAAACGGGCGCGTAATGCTAACTTCAATACATTCAAAATCCTTACCGCCTTGCTTGTCGAGTTCTACAATAGTTTTGACGCCAGCGTCCTGTGCCTACAAGTTTTCGAGGCGGGTGAAATTGTGAGACGCAGCAAAAAGAACGAAACAGCCGGTGAAAAGCGAATTTTTTTTTTTTGAACACACAAGCATTGCAAATTTCACGGAATTATGACCCACATGTATTTTTGTTTATATTGCATAGAGGAGTTTGCGTAGGCGACGTTCAAAAAGCCATGCAAAAGTACAAAAGAAAACGAACAATACAAAAAAAAAAGAAGCACATTAAAAATGCGTCAAGACACAGCAGCGGGTGCGTTCAGGCAAGAAAATAACAATTGTGAAACGCAGCCGGGAAAGCAGGTTGTGCACACCCAGGAATAAATAAATAAATAAATAAATAAATAAATAAATAAATAAATAAGAGATACGGTCAGGGACGAATGCCCAGTGCATTCGAGTGGCAGGCGCAGTGCAGGTCCGGTGCGCAGGTGTAATCAACGGTGGTGCAGAACACGGCACAGGGCAGGAACCAAGGTGCGACGAGGTGAACCATGGAAAGAAATAAAAACAAAAAAGAAAAAAAAGAAAAATAAAGAACCGAAAATGAGAAAGCGAAAGAAACAAAAAACAACGCATTCTCCCAGAACAGATTGGCATCGCAATGGCCCAGCCTGCGCAGTGCGTAAGTACTTCTTTTTTTTTTTTTATTTCCAGTAGCAGTCGGCGCCATTACAAAAATGTAAGAAATCCAGGCCGATAAGGCAACGCAATCTGGGACCATTTACGCAACGGATATCCCGCAAGAAGAACCAATTTGTAAATGCCTCCGTACAGATAAGCCACGTGTATTGTGCCGTGTTAAAAGTTTTATTAGACTGACAGCGACTCGAGTTGAAATGACGGCCCCCGTGTAACGCTTGCGCAACAAAAAGTATCGCAACGCGATAAGGAGCAGCGCCCATCAGAAGAAAATGCGAGGTACAAATGTGTATTGCTGTCGGGTGCCGTCGGCTACGGAATTTTCGTAGCGAAGACGAAACAGCCGAACTTTCCCCGTAATTTAGGAGAAAAATAAGTCTACTCTCGCACTACGCAAGCAGACCCTAGCGGTGCACAATGAAGGAAGAAACAAACAAAAAAAGGTGCAAATGTCAACGCACAAAAGAAAAGAGCAAGTTTCAACTACGCCAAGAAAAAAAAAGAAAGGTCTACTAATCGAACAGCAACGCAAATATAGCACAGGCGACAAAACACATAATAGGCGCTCGACTACAACTACACGCACGCAAAAACACGAACAAAAGATATAATACGCCGGCAGGTGAAAAGGTGGCAGTGCTCGTGCGGGTCAGGAAAAAAACCAACTCCCACAGATGACGTCACGTCGGCAGTAGCACGACGTCACAAGCATCCATCCTTACCTCCTTGTTCGTCAAGAGCAACTAAAGTTCGTATGCCAGCTTCCTTGCTCTGAGAGGGGAGAGAAGGTTGCGACCAATCGAAGAAGGAGAAATGGGAGGTGGGAGAGAGTAAAGGCAGAGACAATTAGTAAAGGGACAGTGGGGTCACAAGAGGCACAGGGTAGACAGTTTTTTTTTTTTTTTTACACTGGGAAACACATAAGGCGCAAAGAGTTTCACCGACACTGTTCCCGAAAGGAAGCTACGGCCCTAGTTGGCACTAATCCAAAAATAATAATTAAAAGCACCCTTAAGAGTATGAGTGACTGTGATGAATCTCTTGAAGTCAAGCCTCGCTAAATGAGAGAGTTGTAGCGTACGCCCTGATTCCTTGTCATAATTTCGCTACAATGCAGTGCTTCACAACGCAACTCAAGCTGCAACATAATTCGCAGCTTCCAGAGCCCACAGTTGGAAAATAAAGAGCTGTTTGCTCAAAAAAGGGGTAAATGCACATGTAGGTGTGAAATCTGAAGATAATAAGACGACGTGACTAGTGTCTCTTGAAGAAAACCGCACACCACCACGCCCAAGATGACAGCACTAAACCGTCAAGATTCACGCAAGATTCAGGACAAATTTTAATTACGGGCTTCAATACTTGTAGCAGTTCTCAACACAGAACTGCAGCAAACATTCATTTTTGGAGGGTATACTCTTAAAACGCCATTCCTTTGAGCTGATTACACGCTGCCTGCATTGTGTTCAATCCTGAGACAATGCACAATAAGGTCTAAGCAAGACCTCAAACGGCGTTTCGACATCGACGCACGCTTCGTGTATCGACGCACACGATCTAAAAAAGCGAACTGAAGCCCAAAAGAGTTGCGCAAGACGTCCCAATAATGACCCTGATGATGAGCACGACTTCCGGGGCAGAGGCGCGTGCAATCACAACCCTTCGCACCATGCACACAAAGCGTTCCACAGAACGGCGAAAACTTTTCTCTTTTTAAACGGCGTTTACTGCTGCCAATTTTGGTGCTGTCGTACATTATACCGCGCCCTTACTTTTGCGCCAGCACGATTACGAATCGATATTTGTCACCATACGGAACCCGCACATCTTGCGGATCTGCGGATCCACACGGCAAACAAGCGAGTTGATTACATACCGAACAAGCTTCCGATTTAGACAGCCGTCAAAACTAAAACATAGGGTGCGAAATGCCGAAGATGGTGTCAAAAGGAAATTGCGTAATTGCAGACTGTCAGTGTCTCTCATCGCCACTCGTTCAATTTGGTGACGAGCAACTGAAGAGGCAGCTATAGGCTACTAGGACGCTTGGTTTACCAATTTGTATTCAACTGATGTATCGGCGTGCTACCCAAAGATATTCGCATACGCAAAGCGCTGAGTCGAGTCCGTTACTGTTTTAAACGCGTTCAAACCTTTGTGATCGCTGAAATATGTACGAGAGATATGAAGAAGCCTTCTCTTAATATAGTTACCGTAGCAATTTTACGTGGTCCATATCATATAAGAACCGCTCGTTACGTCCTGACTACGTTCTTGTGCACGATGCGTCCGCTCGGGGGTGCCAGCGAAATACGCCCCGACTGTTCCTCACAAACAGGTCAAAAGAGACGGTCTTCCGAGTTAGCAAAGTTAATAATAAAAATAAGACCAACCGAACAATAACATTACAATAACTTGCGGGCTTTATAACGCGCCAAAACCATGATATGACTATGAGGCACTCCGTATAGGGAAGGACATTGTAGACCACCCGGAGTTCTACAATGTCCTGTTCTACAATGTCACTGTCTGGCCCGTGTGTAGACCACACGGGCCAGACAGTGATACATACGTACTCTAAGGCACGCCAGTTGCAGTTGCAGCTGCGCAAAACTAAAAAAGCGTAAGGCCACGCACACACTACAAACCAGAAGGTTCGGCAAATTATGTTACGTTGTCTATCAAATGCCACAGCGCGTGCTGCATGCAAGACAAGACGGCAGAAAGAACCTGGCGGGTGTACCAATCGACCAAAATGAGGAATTGAGATTATATATATATATATAACGAAAGGGAAGGGGGTCAAGGGCTCGTTTTATTTGTCAGAAACAAGTTAATGAAACAACAAACATTGAAGTTTGTTGTTTAATTAACTTGTTTCTATTATATATATATATATATATATATATATATATATATATATATATATATATATATATATATATATAACGCGTTTGCGTCACCTCCGTTACGGAAATGACGTGGTGGAGTAGTGGTGGACTCCGGCATTAAACACTTTCCTTTTAAAATGGTACTGAATGAGCCCTACACGATTAGTGAGCGGCACAGTACGGAAGCGTGCACGAACTGTGCGTTATTTCCTGTAGCCAGACATTACAAGGTATAGACTATTTTATTGCAACTGTGTCAGTGCCGCCATCTTGGCCTGTTAACGTTGCCATTTCGTGTCTGTAGAGTCCAAGTGGGATGATGCCACCGTATAGACTAACACGCAGGAAAAAAGAGCTCTGCCTATTCATTCGACGTGCTATGACCTTGTTAATTTGAGGTGACGGTGCAAAGAACGTGAGATATCGTTCGCGTAACAGCCCGAAATGTCGCAGCTCCGTCCACGGGTTTTATATAAAATCGTCTATACGTTATATAAAACCTCTATACGCTATACGCGGGAGCGCGTCATCCAGTTTAAGCGGCAGCTGGCGCTAGCTCCCCGCAATTTATCAGCAACACCGCAGCCATCCGTTCTACCTACATACTTAATTCGTCCTGTACACGCTTCGCTCGCAATTTATGGCCGCGCAGGAGTCAGGTATAGTTGAGCGTAAGCAGGGCGCACAGTGAACGCGTACGCCCGACGCACAATGCGAGAAGAGCCCATTAATTTGCGTAAGTCAGGAACGAATGAAGATTTGTAGCGTGGAGCCGTGGCTAGGAAGTCGGGTGCAAACATGGCGCCTAGACCATAAATTCCAAACGCCGCGTGCAATAAAATATAATGATGCTTCGCACAGTGCGCGAGCTCAAAAGCGCCAATGATGAAAGCGTCCTTAATTATTTAAAAAAGACATCTCGCATAAGCCGTAATGAAAACCGACGATCGCATTTGAGAGGGCCGCTTCACGGCCTATACGTGCATAGAATGTATTACAGAGGAATCCCTGCAAGGTTTAGGAGCATGCCAAAAAATTTATTTAATGGTAGCGCCTCGGCGTCAAATTTTAAGCTCCTGCCTGAGCGCACGCAATGAAGCTAAAAGGAACGAGGCGTCTGAAAAAAAAATAATTAAAATGATTTGTCCGAATAAATCGATAACAAAGAGTCATTCATGGCAGCCGAGCTTACTAAGTGTGCCTATATGTTGCTTTCTTTCCAAGATAGTGTATCGAGGGCGTACAAAACTTGCCACAGCATAAGCAAACAGGCTTACCAAAACAGAAAAAAAAAACAAAAAAAAGGCAAGGGCGGTTTTTCTCATCGACACATTAGAAAGTAAAACAAAGCAAGAAAGAAAAGAAAAAGGAACCAAAAAGTACAGTGCAAAACACAATTACGTAGAGAGGCGAAAATAAAAAAAAATGAACATAGGATGCCACCGCCAGCTGTAGAATTAAGGACAAGGAAGAAAAATACGCTCAATACTCCGTTTCACACACCGGGTGCAGCGCTGTCAAAGCTATAGTGCTCGTGTTTACGCTGTGTACGTCCGCGACCAAAACAAAGTAGTGCGTTGCTTGTGGTGAGCGAAAAACAAGAAATGCCTCGCTGGCAGCCTTAAAACGCAATACACTTTTTCATCAGCTCGACAAAATACGCTCGCATCACTGGGGAAACAATCGAAACTTGCTAGTTTGTCGTTTATGTTTTTTGTTTATCAGAGCGATACACCTCTCTCTCTCTTTTTTTTTTTTTTTTTGCTTTGCGGACTACTTGCGTAGCCTTCACATCGCTGCGCCTGACTGCACCTGATGTATGAGACGAAGTGTAGTTCGTAAACAAACTACGCCGCAGCTTGACAGCGACACAAGCTTACGCGGGACAATGTTTCTCGAGGAAACAAGTTAGGTGACAGCTCCACCGTAGCAAATATTGTTGTGAGAGGAAAAGAGACGGGCAAAGAAAAGGCAAGGAAAACCTAAGAGGAGGCTGCTTATTAAATATCCTGACACCCCGGAGCGGTATACTGCGCCTCACACAAGCCAAGTAGAGCGGGAAGAACAAACCCGTGAGGGGCAAGCAAGCGCTCTCGCATTTGCATAGAGAGCTATACGCAGTTCTAAGTGCGCCAGCGCGAGCTCTCTGGCGCGTTATTTGTACCGCGCGTACACTGTGCGTGTAAACTAATAGGACAGAGGTGCGTGAAACACGAGACGCACGACAATTCCACCACGTACCAAAACAGCTAGACACGTGAGCAAAAAAACGCGCGGCTTTGGGGGAGGCTTTTCTCGCGAAACGGAAACGAGCAATTTACTCTCCCAACGGCGCATACTGCGCAGACGCAGAGGTTATAATAATAATAATAATAATAATAATAATAATAATAATAATAATAATAATAATAATAATAATAATAATAATAATAATAATAATAATAATAGCACGTTTTACGTCATCTACTTTTTAAGCCCTACGTTCGCACCTATATTACTCATAGAAACGGTCGTCGTACTTCGAATGTATACGTTTGTTGTTTCGTGCTTATCTGTACGTGTCAACAACCATCCCAAAGGAGGCCCCGTATGTGGTAAGCAACGCAGCTTGCCAATTTTGCCGCTGTGTGTTGAGAAAACTGTATATCGCATTCCCTTATAAGTGGAAACGTGTATACGTTGGTCAGACCAGCCGATGTATGATTGACAGGCTTCGCGAGCACCATACTAATGTATCCAATGGCGTTCGTGGTCATCTTAATTCTAATTGCACGCAATGCGATTGTCGCCCTGACTAAAAAAAAAAGAAAGAAATGTTAAGTTTGAGCCAGCAGCAGCAAGCAACTGAAGGGAGAAATTATCGAGGCCCACAATACTGCCATGAGTGTGTAAGTGCACAGTCGTTTTATTATCTCACAAAGAAATTTAGTATCACTCGGCTAACATATATTAAAAAAAAAATTTCGTCATGCGCTGGCGCTATCATTTAATGATGACCACTGCTTTTCTCGATTTCATCTTATGCTTCTATTCTTTCTATGTCGTTTTCCTAGCTTTGTATTTCCCTGTGACACGGCGCTGTTACGTATATACCTATATGCTTCTTTCGCCAAATAAGGTCAGTTGATAGTTCGGCAGCTACGTGGTGTTGCGCTTGCTACACTTCCTGCTTTCAGCGCTGTTTTCTTTTGCACACTGTGCAACTAATTTTTTCTATCCCTAGCACTGTTTACCAAAGCGTTGTTCCTCCGACGTATGGTTTTATAGGAGCTCTCACTCACAGTCTCGTGGCCTTGAGACCTCCTTCGGTATCCGTATATAACATATGCAATGTATCCGGTGCATTTCTAATAAATAAACCAAATAAATAAAATAAAAACAAGGACAATGACCATCAGCCACACCATAGTGGACCGCAACGTTAACTTCGACCAGTGTGGTTCCTCAACATGCACATGAAAACACGCACAGCACACGGGCCTCTCGCATGTCGCAATGCTGCCTCGGCGGCCGGGATTCGAAAGCTCGTGCTTGTGCGTCGCCCTAAAGACGACAGAAGAAAGCCGGAGGAAAAAAAATGCAAATAACCGTCTTTCTTTAGAGGCAAAATCTTATGAACCTGACGGCACGTGGCACACTTGACAAACAGAATATGCTAGGAAAAAGAAGAAAGAAAAGAAAAAAAAAAGAGGGAGGGGGCTATTCCGGGGAATAGGCGCACAAGACGCCGCCGGAATCGCGAACGACGCAGCATAAATCTGAGGAGACGGGCTGTCGACCTGAATGGAGTTCGCTGGCTAGAGCTCGTTGTCACAGGCTCAAAATTGCCGCTTTCAACAGAGGCTTTCTTTTTTTTTCTTTTCTTTTTCCTGGAATATAGAGCGGGAGAAGCGATACTGGAAATGTCGAAGTGCATGCCCTCTTATGGGAGAGGAATTCGCTCGGGGAGAAGCGGGAACTGCAGAGGAAACGAACATGCCATACTGACCGGAACTAGTGGAATAATAAAAAGAGATACAGCGAAATGAAAGAAAGAAGGCAAATTAATGTGAGTCGAAGTCGGACAGACGAGCTGAGCTTAGAAACATTTGTAAATTGAACAGACAAAAACGAAAAAGGGAAAAATGAAACAGAAGACGAGGGAGAACTTGCAGACGAGGAGCTTTCCAGCAATGTTCCGCATTACTCGCTGCAGGATGACGCTTTAAAAATATATATATATTATAGGGAAAGAAATACCGAGTGCAAGCCAATCGTTAAAAATGCAAAACACGTTTCGGCTACACTGTTGCTCCTAGTTACAAATGGCTGACTCTCAACAAGGCCTCTAAAGCAAGGCCAAATCATTTTTTTAAAATATTTTTACGTTTTCACGATCGTTCGATATTCTCACCGTAATTTTTCTCGACCAAGCTGCTTTCCGTCGCACCTTGGCCTTCGAGTATTAATTCATATTGCGGAAGAAATTTCAGCTGCCTTGCTCCCCGTATATCACCAGCACTAGAAAACGTTGGCAATGTGCTGGTTGATGTTGCTTTATGTCAGCCAAATCTTCGCTATAGAAACGGCTAATTATTCACTAATGCTCGCTCGTTATCCCCCGATACAACCACGACATTAATAACCAGAGTACCTTTATAGGCATTAACGTGTGTTGCGCGTGTATGCGTGAGGCAGGGGGAAGGGGTGAGAGAGAGAGGGAAAGACACTGGGTGTGTTGAAGCTACTAGCCGAGATGCAACAATACCAGCAGGGAGAACTTCTGTTCAATCTCAATCTAATGACTTTGCACCAGCTCTTTTTTCTCCAAGTACGTTACTACTGGCTAAAGTAGGAAAATTGAACAACACAGCCAAAAAAAGAAGGCTACAAATAAGTTTAAAAAAAGGAAGTGGGCGCCCACGAAAGGAAACAAACAAAAAGGCAAGAAAGAAACCAACAGGAAACGGAAATCCCTTCGGTGCAGACGAACCGGAAACACGAAATTGTGGTCGTCTGGTTGCCCCAATCCCTCGAAGGAACAAAAGAACTAAAAAAACCAAGAAGAAAAAGCGAGAAAATGTAGTGCTACGGAAGGGCTACTGCCTATATATGGAAGGCGGATGGGGTGTAGCTGTAACTTTTCCAAGATGGCCGCGGTGACGAATGCGGCCTGAGAGCGGAAGGAGTTATTGCCAAACCTCGCCACGGCGAAAAAAAAGAAAGACATCTGATTTGCCCACGTGTACTTGCACATTATGCTCGCCCTTTCTTCCACAAACGCCGAAACAAACGGGCTGCCACAAGCTCTCGCAGCGCTAGCTCGATTCAGGTGGCGGTAATGGGCCGTAAAAACGGAGGCGGCAACCCATTAAAGGAAACACTGTGTTCATATAAAACGGCTCTATTTTACGGTTTTGTCTTTTTTTTTTTCTCTGCGCAATGGGGAGCTTAAATGGAGGGCTTGACGCTAAATATATTTTTAAGGACGTGAGAATGGCGGGCGTGTACAAGTACAGACTGTAAATTTCTGCAATACCACCTGAGAATGACGTCATCGTGGATTTTAAGTCGATGTAGGCTGTTTAGGCGTGTATTAATTGCTGATTTATATAAAGCGAACGTTGTTTTCCGGGTCTATACCTCGTGTATTTGCATTGCTTAGCGCGCAAATTAGAATATAATAGTAAGCAGGAACGCACAAAATAACAGCTCCTCGTTTACGAAGGCTTGAGATCCCATCAGTCCCTGAAGAGGACGTTTTTTGTTTTGTTTTCAGTGGTCATCAGATCAAGAGACAAGAAAAATAAAGTGAAGGTGAGACTGTTCTGGGCCTTCTTTTATTGCCATTATTGAATTGCTTTCTTATCGGTCTTTCTCTCTTTCTTTTTGAGTACCCGGAGTTCCTTTACATGTACTGACGTCGCGCAACACACAGGCCTACATAATTTTCGCTTCCATCCAATAATATGCGACCTCCTATGTGCGCAACAAAGAAACTCCATGACGGCAATAAGAGAAGCTCCAGGAAAGTCCTTACATTTTTTTTTTCTTCTCATGATCTGATGAACTCCGAAAAAAGAATATAGAAGTACTTTGGGCGACTTGGTGACTAAGCCTGCTAAAAATGTACAGGCGTTTGTCTGCCTCTTTCCTGTATCTATAGATTTCTTTTTCGCGTCTCATTCGTTGCGCCTGAACATGTTTAAAAAGCGACCGATCTCGTCTAAAAAAAAAAAAAAGGAAAAGAGTTAATCTTAAAGAAATAGCAGGCGTTTCTTGGGGTCTTTTTTAAAAGCAAGGCATTTTGAACGAGCTCTCGCGCTGACATGTTCAAATCGGGCTTCTATATATACAAAGGCGCATCTTGGTGGCCTCATCATTATCAGCGGCACGCATGATCGGACGGTCCGACATGGCCTTAACGGGTCGGAAAACGTGTTTCGACTTCTGTCGATACAATTGACCACCGCGATCAAAACGGATTCCACTAAGTCGCCGACGACTTCGAACGAAACGGCGCATTCAATTTCCATCGGACGTCGCAAAAGTAAAGCCTGCTATACGAGGGCGCGGTAACGGCATGCCAGTACACTGAACTGTTTAGTGCTGCTTCATGCGCTTTTCGGGGAGACAGCTTTGCAAGCGAAAATGCGAAGCGACGTCCCTAACAGGATGAGGATTTTCCCCTCTTTCATCTTTACCTCTCCTTCACATTTTTGTTTTTCTCTAGAGGCGCAGGTAATAAGAAAAATAAAAAGGCTAGTGCGGACCTTTTGGATGTCTCGTTGTGTCGTCGCAAAACCTAGCTAAGGTGGCTGCTGACCGCACAAGGTCCGGTCAGCAGCCACCTTAGGTCAGCGCCACATTGCACTGCTCGTAATCGCGTGCAATGTGGCGTATACGCACGCACAAATACCCGAGAACAAAGTGCAAAGCTTTTGAAAAGAAAATATTGCACGAAAACGGAAACCACAAATCGTTTTAAAGGGATACTAAAGTGAAAAGTCTGTGGTTTAGAACGATAACTTATATTTCGACAACTCGGTTGCTGTTACTTTCGACATCTTTTATGTTGAATGATCAAGTAGGTAATGAATTCCAAGGTTTCAGTTTGAAATTCGCGTCGGAACTTCGCTACATAATGAAGTCAGATGGTCGATTTCCTTTTCTCTTTTTTATTTTTTCGTATTCTCGCCGTGTTAAATCTCTTGACTACCGTGAAATACAATGCAGGTCTTCCTTACCGATATATAGTTACGTAGGTCTCAGCAGACGCCGTCAAAGACCTGTGACGTCACGCGTTTTAGTGCTGAAACGTCAAAGCGGCGTAGCCACCCCTATTTTTTACTTTTCTTTTTGGTGTTTCCTACATT
This sequence comes from Hyalomma asiaticum, assembly GCA_013339685.2. Classification (NCBI taxonomy): domain Eukaryota; kingdom Metazoa; phylum Arthropoda; class Arachnida; order Ixodida; family Ixodidae; genus Hyalomma; species Hyalomma asiaticum. Next base: position 30,345,384 of record CM023487.1, on the reverse strand, counting down.
ACCGAGGGTGTTTTCCTCGCAAGACTGGTGTTTTTGGCACCCTGAAAAGCTGACCTACCAATCCGAAAAAAATATTCACTTTAATGGCCCTTTAAGCACTGATTGAAAGAGCAGCTTAAAATTGCATCTCGACTTATGAAAACTGCCTGGACGTAACAGCCGCTTAGATAAGAAGTTACAGTAGCGATTAATGCATAAAGTGCCACTGGAATAGAAGACAGCAACAAAGACTTCTCATGCGATTAAAAAAAAGAGAGAGAAATGCTTTCGATGATTCAAAGGAACTATGGCTTAACAGCTTTTTTGCCGACGCCAAAAGTGAGTTCGCGAATCCGTCTGGCGTAGATCATGCGAGGAAAAATAGGCACAGTTGTGGTTATTACATGGGCCGCACTCTCTACCGCACGAGGGATAGCCACTTAGAGTAACCGCTTTGCTGAGGGGAAAAAGAAAAAACGCAGTTTGGTGGTGCACCCTTATCCTTGGAGTACATACGCGAGCAGATACATTTGTGAGTTCATGTGACATGACCGCAGTTAACGGAGTGACCAAAAAAAAATTAAATGTTATTAACGTTAATGAATAAGGTGCTAGAAGCAAAAGACCGCATAACTCGTGCGAGCCAAGAAAGTTAAAGAAAAAAAAAAGTTGAGGCAGCTTTATTTTTTCCGAACCTTCTGTATGCATGAGTGCGTGACCTGCATGTACTGTCGAAACGTACGGCGACATGCGTGAACAATAAAACATCAGCTCGCAAGACACGACACCCACTGCGACCGCGTGACAGGAAATTGACCCGATCATTCAGGTATAAAAGAGGTGCAGCACGAACTTTCGTGGCTATAGACTTTTTCACAGGAGGCCATATGGAACACCGCTGCATTGGACTGTAGCACAGGAGTAAAAGGACCGTTACTTCTGCTTTCCCTCTGTTTTCGCGTGTGTGCGAGTTTTTTGATGATGAAGTTCCATCAACTCGCCCAAACTGCCACGTCACAGCCTCGGCAGTGCTCTTTTTGGGTCGTGACGAGAGCTTAGCACAGCCCAGCAGGGGTTATGGCGGCGCCCATGGAGCCTTCTGTGATAAGGTGCACGAGCGCACAGTACAGCCTTGACCTCTCCCCGACAGAGCATTCGATAAAGGTGATGAAAAAAAAAAAGGACATTAAAAAGAAATTCACGCCTACCTTGTGTCCTTAAGGGACCTCTAAAAGGTAGTTAAATAGAGAGCAAAAATACTGCAAGAGCTACAAGAAAACACCTACACGACGTATGCTCGTTAGGGGTCGTTTCCTTCCGGTATAGAGCGCTGACAGTGCGGTACTTTCGCGAAGCAAAAAAAAAAAAAAAGGTGCTCAAACGACCCGAATCCACCGGATATTGCCCACAGTGTAGTATAAGGTGGTGGGACGGGCTAGCCCATACCTGCAACTTTCCAGTAGGCAACGAAGAGATAAAAGTTTTTCTACTTTTCAAGTACCTAAACGCAAAGCCGGAAGGAAATGCTGACCCAGAAGGGAAAAAAAAAAAAAAAAAACTGCTCGTCCAGCAACACCGACCTTCCGCCGATAAATTCCTGAATAATATTTTCCGCGTAACATCCCGAAGGTGAACCAGTAATCAGTAGCCCTGCCTTAGACGTATTTCCAGATTATTTTTTGTTCTTTCTTTCTACGCTACTGAAACCACACCGTAGGCAAGAAGTGTGAGGCCCCAATCGGCTACGCAAGCACGATTATAATGACCGGGTAGTTTAGGAGTGCCTCGGCTTGTAATTTCCAAGCTTCAATATGGTCGAGCTGCGAGGGGGTAATATGCCCTAGAGGAGACCCTAGAAACTGCATACCACGTGTTAGATAATTGCAATACAGGTGTACCCTAAGGGGGAACACACACAAGCACTGAAAAAAAAAAAGAAAGAAAGAAGAAGAAGAAGGCTATGTAAAGTACAGCAGAAAAAGATAAGAAAACAGAATGATCACTTACCTCTTCGCATAGTGCTATCATATTCCGTGTCCTCTCCAACGACTGCAAGCGAGAAAGAAACACAGAAAGAAGACAGTTAGATACGGAACACCACAAATGGTTCAGGAAATGTAGAAAAAAGGAAGCAAGCACAGTTTGAAAGACACGAGACTGCGACGGTAAATGATAGAAGGTGAATGAATAAAATGTTACTCCTGGAGCAAATGCAAGAACGCCAATAACGCAAAGGCGCGCAATCAATCAATCAATCAATCAATCAATCAATCAATCAATCAATCATGTAATAAGTGCACAGGGCTTCGAAGTGCTGTTAACAATGGGGAATGTAGAAGCCATCGATCAGCGATTAAATGAAATAAAGAAGCGACTAGTCTGAATAAAGACAAATAAAGAAGCGATGTTCACGAGTTCAGACACCTTAATGATAGCAGTGGTATGCATGTTCTTTGTGGTTTTATTTATTTTATTTTATTTATTCGTAAAACGCAAATGTTATGCGTGCAAGTATTTCTACAGAAACCACACCGAAAATCGGCATTTTCGCCGACAATACAGGAACCGAAAGATTCTTTCCGGCAGTGGATACGGGAAAGTGAGCGCATCGCATAAGCCGCACGCAAAATTGGAACAAGCAAATGACTAGTAGAACAACTTTCGCCGTGTTTACTGTATGGGCGATGACGTGGTCATCACGAACCAACAACCGCGCATCATAACGAAATGCAGCCGTTTTGTCAATTCAATTCCTTCGTCATAGCAGTCCGCTTCGGCTACGACGTAGTTCAAAAATGCAATGAAACAAACCAGTGACCAGCGACGAAGCGCGAAAAGCGATACCAATGACATGTAAGGATTTGTGGGGTTTTACAAGTGAAAATCCCGATATAATTACGAAGCACGTCGTACAGGCAGGAATCCGTAAATGTAACGCGCACTGATAAAGCATAGCCACGGCGGTTGCATTTCGATGGAGGCGAAATGCTCCTGCCCGTGCACCGTGCGCTGTCAGTGCATGCGTTATAGAACCCAAGGTGGTCGAAATTTCCGGAGCCCTCCACTACGGCGTCTCTCACAATCATATCGGGGACGTAAAATCTCACGAAACTATTGTTATGATGGCGTATAGCAAACGGGCTTTATTTTCGTATTCGCCGCATTTTCATACGGACGGTACGATTTCGGGGCGATAAGCTCGATTTCTGCGTTGCAGTGAAGCTCGTATCAACGAGATTCAGCTGGCCGGACACGTAAAAGAAAATTCCTCCAACGTAGGAAGAGAGCAGGAACCATGTGGAAAACGAACCAATGATGCTAAGGGGGGGGGGGGGGGGGGGGCAAAAACATAATTAGACTACATATAGCACTTCCAGTATAGAAATTCTCAACCCTCCGTCGGCTGCAACAGGCCGTGAAAGTGTATATATGGTTACGTTTATCTATGCGTACGGTGAAAAGCTTATGCGAACAACAGTCGGTATCAATTGTTGTTCTTTGTGCGTAAGCTTTCCGACCTGTGAAGGAAGAGTCGAAAAGCATCGTCTGCGCTGACGACGCTGGATCCTGCACCACACAATAGGTTCGCCATTTCGAAGGTTAACAAGTAAAGAAGAAAAAAAAACACACTCAGTTCTTACATGTACGGTAATTAAGCGAACGAAATTGAAAGCGCATCGAACAAGGGCCCGGCACGAAGGATCGGCACGGATCCGCACCTGATCCCCAAAAAGTGTTCATTTGGTTTGCGAAAACGAGAAACGGAGAGAGACAAAGAACAAGGGAAAGATGGCCGTGCGCTCGAAAACGAGCAGCGTTCATTAAGGGGCTTAATTAAAAACAAGGACCCTAGTGAGCGGGGGCGCCGGGGCTTCCGTGCCTGGAGTTCCACATACCTTGTATGTAAAGGGCGATGCCTCGATTATACGTGCCTGAAGATGGCACGCAAGGAAACAGGTATAAGAACGAAGGAAAAGAATGTTGAGAGTCTGCTAAAGCACAAATCCCAGTATAAACAAAATGAATAAAATTTCGTGGCTTTCCATGAGTGCATGGGGGCGTTGAAGCGACATCGCTGAGTGCGCGCATATTCCGCTGTGTTTCTCGGAGCTCGTACGCATCCACGCACTGGATCCAAGAAGGCAGACACCTTCGTACAAAAACAAATATAGAAAGAACTGAATCTCAGTTTCAGAAGGACTGACTGTTAGCCGAGTTAGTAATTCCTACTAATGCAAGGCTGTATAACGTAGGATATGAATGCCAAGGTTTTAGCTTTGAAATTCGCGTTCAAACTTCTGAACCTAATGAAGTCAGAAGGCCGATTTCATTTTTTTTCTTTTTTTGGTATTCTCGCCTGATTCGGTCCGTCAAATGTCCTGAAACTCCCTGTGTTAAGCCCCAGACTTCCGTGAAACGCAATGTACAGGTCTTAAGGATAAATAGTTATGTAGGCCTCAGCAGATGCCGTCAATGCAAGGTTGGTAATTCATACTAATGTAAAGGTTTCGTGTATTTGCGTTTGCTTCGCGCACCTTTGCATTAGTATGAATCTGAGCCTGGTGGAAAGGAAATGTTGGTGAAAAAAGAACGCAAAGATGAGGTTGACAGTACAGGTGTCGCTAGCGGCGTCAGAAAGAGGACACTATAAAAAACGCTGAAGCTCGTGTGATCAAATAAATGACGTAGCCAGGATGCCAGGATGTAGAGGATGGAGCAATGCGGCAAACCCAACATCCTGCTCTGTTAATACTAGCTTGCGAGTTTATCGGTAGTAGTTTCTCGGGTTTTACGTCCTAAAGCCACGACATGATTATAAGAGACGCCGTGGTCGAGGGCTCTGCAAATTTCGACCACCTGGAGTTCTTTAACGTGCGCTGACACCGCACGGTAAACGGGCCTCAAGCATTTTCTCCTCCATCGAAACGGGGCCGCCGTGGTCGGGATGCGAGCCCGCGACCTTTCCGGTCCGCAGTCAAGTGCCATTGTCACTAGACCACTCCGGCGGGTAGATAATGGAACCAGAATCACACGCGCGTGTTAAGTAATAGCTTATACCCATTATGTAGATTGATGAATATTAAAGAAAAAAGTTTGAGACAACGAGTTCCACTAGATACCGCATGCACAGTGAATTGAGGTCGTTTTTGCTAAACAAAAGTGCACGCTATACCTGGGTTGAAAGTAAAGCACACCCTTGTTCCGGTTGAAAGTAAAGCACATCCTTTTTCCAACGGCTCCTGCTCCTTCCCTCTACCAATCGCTCTTTGATCCCGTCCCATCCATTCGCCCAAAAGCACTCAAGGTTATGAGAACGTCTCGATCAAAACACGAGCTTGTGCGAATACATGTTTCGTCAATCATCGAAGATGCACAGCGAAAGGAACCGCAGGAACGCCATAACCAGAAAACTGCCTTTTAGTAACCTGTAATACAGTAGAAAAAAAAAAAGAAAACGAATGAGGCCCCCGTCAGTCAGCACACAAAAGCCGAAGTGTTCGTCTATAAACACCATGCGCTAGCACTCGGGCCACGTGACTACACCGTAGCGCACAACACACGGATGCTCTCCTCCTGGAAACTAGGCCAAAGAAAAAAAAAGGTAAAGAAAGGAAAGCTACACAACTAAGAAACGAAGATCGATCGCGAAAGTCAACCCGGTACCCTGCTCCCGGACTGCCCCGGATACCACTCCGTACTTCCCCCCTTTCTCCACTTCCCAACTTCCTGCCAATGCTTTCGCCATCAGCGATATTTCAGGAATTCAGAGCTCGTACACACCACTCACGCCAGAGTGGGCCCGTCCATCTCGTAAACAGCCCTAGAGGGTCCACAGTGAAAGAGAGTTCCGCGGCTCGACTACCGGCGCTGCTAGAATGCAAGCACGTACACCCCGTGCGAGCTGGAGCGCCTGTAGTATAGAAAATGCTGCCTGCATGTAGGCAAAGGTCGGCGCACGAACGCATAACATTTGCGATCAGGAAAGGGTAAGCTTGTGGAGAAAAAAAAAGAGGAGGGAATTGAACGCTGGGACGGGTGAGAAATGAAACATTTATATAGACGAAAAACTACGCGGCTTGAAATTACCCGACGACGCTAATCTCTCGTTTATTCTGGAGTGAGCAACCGTAAATCACCGTTCCGGTACGCCGAGCCAACGCCTGGCCGAGCGCGAAGCGGGCAGGCGAACCATGCTTGCGATCAACCACGCACGCCGCATGCAGGGGGCGCCACCGTCGGTACGTGGCGCGAGAATTTTAATCACGGTCGCGCGCTCTTCAAGAAAGAAACCGTATATGCCCTTCGTAGGAAGAGAAGAAAATGAAATCCCGATATGACTAAGAGGCACGTACAGGGGTCCGGCGGTCGCATTTTCGATGGAGGCGAAAATGCCAGAGGCCCGTGTACTGTGCGTTGTCAGTGCACGTTAAAGAGCCCCAGGTGGTCCACTACGGCCTTTCTCTCCTTTCTATCTCTCTCTCACTCCCTTTCCCCTAACCCCCCCGGGTCGCTAAGCCGTGCTCCCTACAAGGGCTGTAGAAAGTAGCACTCTTTCCTCAACAAACCACAGTCATTCGGCAGCCGTTGTCTCTCAGTTCTACGCCTGTAATGTTCAGCGTCATCGTACGAATCCTGGTATGACTTCTAGGGTTTCTCCGTTATATATATATATATATATATATATATATATATATATATATATATATATATATATATATATATATATATATATATATATATATATTGAAGCTTGCACTAGCGGCGCAAGGTTAGCGAAGCTGTTGGGCATGTGGGTGCTACCGGTTTGTCTCAAGACCAGCCAAGTGCCCGCCTTTTTCTCCCTAAAAAAAAGTGGTTACAAATGTCAAAAGGCGTTTGAGTTCGACGGTGTTATTTATCGTTCGTGACGACGTCACGTTTAAACTAATTAGTAGATACGCTTAAAGATGGGAAGAATTCGTTTTCAGGGCTTCTGCGCAGTTTATCACGCAGGCGCCTCATGCTAGTTTAAGAACTTTCGTCACGGCAGTTGTATTCATATTCTGGAAGACGAGAGCCCTCGTGCAACTCGATCGTGTAACGACGCACACAGAATAATAATGACAGGTCAACGCCGCCTGAGACAACAATTAGGCAGCACCACATAAAAAAAAGCAGCAATTAGAAGAACGCTCCAGGGAGCCAAAGAAAGTTTTTTTTTATGATTTTAAGCCTCTATTACGTTCATGGCAAATAAATCGGAGCTATCAAATACAGTGCTGCAGTAAACAACACGCGCGTTGATGCGACTAGACCGCACGACGGCATATAAGCCGAACAATATGGTCATGCTTCAATAGGTTATGCTAATGCTTTCGACGCGCTAGTGCTAAGGAGCTAGCGTCGCAGAAAGTCCGGCGTCAGAGCCGGCGCAGGCATCAGCGGTGGACCACCGCTTCCCGGATCACCCGACCACGCAAGTACTTCGCCTTGGCGCATGTGCGTTACTGAACAAAATTTTATTTCACAAAGTTAAATCCATCGGAAAAAATGTAAACTACGACTTCAATAAAGTGTACACGCATTACACTTCGGACTGTGATTTGAATGCACGAGAAAACATAATTGTGCTACGAGGAGACTCCAATACTTCCAGCATTTTAAGAGAAGGCGATGCGAACTGGGTCCAATGTCGCTATTGCGTTGCACTTTTAAGAGCAAAACTTGAGCGCCCTCCTATTTTTTTGTTGAAGCGCGTGAATCGCCATACAAAAGGCTTTATGATACTAATCCTCATAGGGTAAATGAGCACAAATTAGGGACTAAAATGTAAAGACATGACTTGGTCCTGTCCTGGTAACTCAACGTAGATGTTATTGACTTGCGCACAAATTAGAGATTAGCCTCTGAAGACACGACTCGGGTCACGTCCTCGTAACGCAACATCCAGGGCGTTAGTCACGCTTTCTTGGGCGGTTTGACGAACGCGGTCACGATGACGTCAGCATGTCCAAGTCGAGTCATGATTTGAAGTGACGCTGCCGTTCTGAACCGGGGTAAAGCATCGAAGCTACACCGATGAACAGATCGCTAAAAACGATGTTGAACAGGAAATGTCGCCGGAGGCAACGTTTCGACAAGTGGACTTGTCTTCTTCAGTACGTCGACTGCTATACGAAGCTATATCGAAACTATACGTAACACTGCCGGCGTCACGTGAGACTGGCCGCGCGCAAGTATGGCGGGAAAACGCAGTGACATTTTATTCGACCTTGCAGCAATCTGCACATTGACTCGGGCTGTGGAGATCTTACAAACGCAAAAAAAGGCGGCAATTGCCGCTCCTATACACACTCACCAAGCTGCCATTGAAGAACCGAGTTAGAAGGAAACACCCGAAATCAAACATTCACACCATTGCAACACAGTATTTTCATTGTTCTAGAAATGTAACGTCGTGGCACGGAGCTGCAGGAAGCAAGATCTCTGGAAGAGGAGACCTATCACGGAAAGTGCCCACGAGAACATTACATAGCTGCCAACACTGGTGAAGAAGACAGGAAAAAAGAAAAGGGAAACAAATAGTTTCCGCTGCAGCAAAACAAAATCAAGAAAAAGGAACGTGCCATTTTTTTTTTTTAGGGCACGACTTAAGATTCCTACGCCGCTGCAAACGAGAGGGCCCCGAATTCCAGCCGCTCTCCTGCCACCAAAAAGAGAGCTCGGGCTATAATTCACCGTAAGTGCGGCTCCCGACCGAAGTCAAACCACCAATGGACAGCCGGTGTCCAGCCAACGTCCAGCCAATATCAAGCGCACGGAGTGGACGAGAGAGGGCGAAAAGCCGAGGTCGGGCCGGTCCATGTACACGAACCTCCATCCTAAGTGCCTAACGGTTCTTTTCGTTTCTACATGTGGCCACCTTTCAGGAGCTGCCACATTTACCTTACGATCGTCCAAGAACGACTAACCCCCCCCCCCCCCTCCCCCACCCCCACGCCATATTTTTTTTTTTTTTTTTTCCACCAGGTCTTGGACACTTCTTAACGGCGGATGGACCCGCAGACACACCGGCGAGGAAATAATGCGCGGACAATTTATAAGCCCTCTAAAGAGAGGCGATCTGCGAAAAAAAAAAATATTAAATAAACAAACACTCAGAAAGAAACACACGAAAGCGGGGGGCACGGAAGTAAAGCAAGCCCTAGTCGAGTCCAGGCACGCCCGTAGACAAATTCGGCATCACGTCCTTTCCTAGCCTGCATTAGCTGCGAGGAAACGACAAACAAAAAAATGTCGCTGTAGATGGCGGGGCCGGACATCAAAGGAAGTACCCGTCAGAGATGTGCGGTCGTTTACCGAAACCCGACGCTTTCCTTTTCTTGGAGACCGTTTATAGAACCGGACACTAGCGGTTCACTTACGAAACAGGCCTCACATCTCCTTGAGCTCCGCTAAAGGAATCCGCAGTAAGCAGTCAACTGTCGTGCAGTTCAGTATTGCACTGCGGCGAAGCAAACTCGTGAAGCAAGGTCGGCCCATCCGCAAAGCGTCGCAATTTTCTCCGCGGCTTCTTTTTCTTTCTGCCAGTCTCTCAAGATGGGGGTCTCATCAATGCCAGTCACGAAATCCACGGAAGAATGTTTTTTCTTTAATTTTTTTTCTTTCTACTAGCTGCGCCCCCCCCCCTCTTTTTTTTTTTCTCGTACACGCAACCTTTTCGCTGTGTGCGCCTGTAATACCCAGCGAAACATTTTGCTCTCCCGGACGATACGTGGAATGTTTACGGCAGCAATATACTACGTCAGAACTTTTACCTAACGTGGAATCACTATCTACATCTCCGACGTGGAGTTTTCAGGGCGCTTTATTTATTCGGGCTCTCGTTTCGAGAAAAACCGTCAGTTGGGAATCAGTGCCAGTGTTCGTCATTTACTGTAAACATTATATGCGTTTTTCATCGCGATCTTTGCTTCGGCGATAAAGAGCTACAAGAAGTTTAACCTGGCTATTTAAAACGGTTTCTGGCACGCGAGATTCAACACAAGAACAAGGATAGAAATGGCGAACCAAAGCGGTATTTGCAGCCACAGTAATGCCTCCGTGCACTTAGGGAGCGAACGCATTATAGGAGCATAGCAGCGTAGTAATTAAAGAGCGTAGAGCGGGAGTGAAAGGAGGAGTGGGAGGGCAATGTCATCGCGCAAACTACACAGTCATCTCACACACACCGTGACAGCACATAGAAAACAGGAACTGCAGTAAATGTGCGAGAACTGTCCGTATTTTAGTAAGTAATTATACTGCGCAATTTTGGGCGTTGATTGACATACGAATAATTACATGGCAAAACAACCCCGATATAATTATGAGGCATGCTGTTGCCGAGGGCTCCGCGAATTTAGGAGTTCCTTAACGTGCACTGACACCGCACAATGTACACGGTCCTCCAGCATTTCTACGTCGATAATAGGACCAACGCCGCCTGGATTGAACCAGCGCCGCCATTTCGGGACAGAAAAGAGCGCTGCGGCCACTGCATTGAAGCAAGGTCTGGGTGCGGGCTAGTTGGTGTTCCGCTTTGACGATAACAACAGCGCGAAATTTCTTGCACAACAGACAGATATACAAAGACGAAGACAAGCGCTGACTTTCAACTGAAGGTTTATTGCGCAGAACAAGCATATTTGTTAAGTAACCGAAAGATGAAAATCAGCATGAATCAGCATTTCTAACCAGAACGCAAACATTCCAGGTAAAGGGAGTAATACCTGCTTTTCAGAAAAAGATGTCGGGTTTCGGAGTGCCAAAACGAGAACCAAAGCTGAGAATAATAATACAATATAAAAAAATGAGAAAAAGGAAGCGCCGTACACTGCAGTAACCTAACAGGATTTTGTGAAGGCCGACCAAACTTCATTACGGAAACTTCTAGCTCCTCAGAAGCAACGTACAAGGACCGGAGTTCGCAACGCGTACACATTCACGGAAGTAAAGGACATTCCGAACGAACAAAGAGAGAAAGAGAAAAAATGGTGGGGGCGGGGGGGGGGCTGTATAAGCCCAATTCCCTTCGGGCCAGCTTCGCGGCTTTGTTCACTGCCGCAGCACTGCACGCTTCTCCTCACGGTATACCACGCTGCAACACACTTCGAAAGGTGCAGCAGCAGCAGTGGCTTTCGAAGACACAAGCGCCAGAACATTGGAAGCAGGCCTCGCAGTACAGCGAAAAACACCTGAACTAATGAAAGCCTCGAGAGGCGAGATAGCCTGTTCTTTTTTCCTAATTATCTTTGTCCCTGCACTTTCCAAGTACTGCCTAGAAGAGGAACCTCCGCATTCAATTATTCCATACTGAACTCGAAAGTTGGAGGAGCGGGGGGGAGAAAGTGACGGAAAGAAATCGCAGAGAAGCTAAATTAGGTTGCCTTTGGGAATTCGGCAGAGAGCCCCTTCCCCCCGCTACCCCCCTGCCCTCCTAACTAAAGAAAAAGAAGAAAGGAAAAGAGCAAGGAAAAGCTCACTGAAGACAGAATGACCGGAAAAGAAGTGAAGCGTTTCCTAATTTCTCGGCCTGGACGCAGAAAGTAGGAACGCAAGGCGCAACATTCGTGAAGCGGAACTGCCAATTTTAAGATCTATATACACTCTTTTTCCCGAACGTTTGAAAATTAGTATGCGTATTGTGGAAGGAAAGTTTCCTCAGGCGTTAGTCCGGAACGAAATACACCGCCGTCGCGTTAAGGTCGACGTCATCGACTACAGTCTGTTTCAGTAGTTCCGTGCAGCACTGTGGAAACTACAGGCCCCTTCGGCCAATCAGGGGGGACAAACACGTGTTAAACGTATCCCTCCGCGCCATGACATCTGCCAATGGTGGGTGCTGCAGTGGCAAGGGCAGCCTTGGAAAGAGGAGGAGGAGGACGGTATGAGGCCCTCATTGGCAGGAGTGGCTCTCAGCTGCGTGTGCCATCTATGACATTTCGTTTCGCCTCGGAAGAATTCTGCCCCCCATGGCCTCGTACCCTTGGCTCTGGTGCACGGAACTAGTGAAACGGACTATAGGGCCCCTCTCTATCAGACGAAAGACAGATGCAGACGTCGGCTCACGATCCTTTAAAGATGTACTTCCTCCTAAGACACTTCAAAGTTGCGAAAGAGTATTGCGTGGAGAAACGGGGAGCTCTGTCGGTTCGGAATTACGTGTACGGTGAAATTTACGAGGAAAAAAAAATACGAAGGAGTAATGGCTCGCCACCTGAACCGTGATATTAGAAGGCGGTCTCCCGAGTTCCAACTATGAGAGTGTGTAATTGCGTCTACTGAGGTAAGGTTGTATTTATGACGTAAGAACTTTAGTATTACAGCAACGAGTGTACCGTGCTAAATTGCAAGCATCCCGTAGGAGCGCGTACACTGCTACTACGAACAGGATAGCATACTGAAGAACCTTAATAATAATAATAATAATAATAATAATAATAATAATAATAATAATAATAATAATAATCCACGGACTTTTACGCGCCAAAAGCTAAGAATACGGGTGATTTTTTAATTTCGACCCCAACGAAATGCGGCCACCATGGCTAGAATTAAATTCCGCGACAGCGAGCTTCCTAAGAGAGCGCCTTAGTCCAGAAAATGCCGACAACCTGGAGATTTTAAAAAAACGTCCACTCGTATCACGGATTACGCGGGTGTAGAAGTCGGTGTACAACATTTCTCGGCACAAAAGCTTCGCAGCAGAACACTGCATTAAAGAGCAGTATATCATAACGAGTAATTGTGGATAGACATTCTTATTCCATTTTTTATTTATTATTACGACGAACAGGACTCCTGCAGCGAATCTAGAAATACATGCCCCATGTAGGTATTTGCAAGGCCGAGCAATCCGATTTAGAGCCCTGGAAATACGACGGTTTCTTGCAACACCGACGAACCTATAGAAGGACAGGAGGTCAAACAGGATTAAACAACCATTAAAGGGTCCCGTCATCCCCTGGGACCTGCATATCGAATGCGTAAACGAATACCAATACTCTTATCTGCCTCAACCACATAAAACCCTCAAGTACTGCGCAATACTCCATGCGCACATTAATGTGAAAGTGGAAGAAAGGTCAGCCAGTTGGTTTGGCTGAAGGCCCGACTAGCCATTACTCTCGACCTAAAGGGTCTATCTATTTCAGATCCATGAAGCTTTCATGCGGGGGTTCCCAAAACCATCAGTTGGGAAATTTCCTCGTTAAAACAGATAAGGGACTGCTCCTGCTGACGGAACGCCTCCCAACGAGGAAAACAAATAACGAAGAGAAATGACTATGCAAGGCTATTAGTATTTATAGAGTTGATCTGATACCCTGTGGATCCGGGGAGTTAGAATTGCAGGGAATCTAAATGAAGTAAGCATGGTATCTCTACTCCTATGGTTAATGGTTGAACCACACGTAACCATCCATGCGCGAGGTGAAACAAGCAGACGCTCCCCCAAAAAGTTAAGCAAGCTAGATGGGGTGCCGTGAACTTATGTTGCCACAACGTGATACCCAGGTACTGAGACGAAGAAAAAAAAAGAATAAAAGAGGGAGACAGTATTATAACGACCTACAGCCCATCTCCTCGTTAAAAGATGTAAGATGTATTACACGGATCAAGGGTTTCGGTTAGGCCTTCAAACCCCTCCTACCTCCATGTGCCCCTTTAACCGAACTCATTTTGTGCCGTACTCTTTTTCTTTTCCTTCAGTTTCTTTCTAGTCCGCATATCGCGAAAGGGCGGTGTCGAAAACATGGAGTCTGTGCCCTATTTTAGGCTCCTAAATCATTCCAGGCGAAAGCCGTCTCCGATGTTGCACAGGCTTCGAAGACCAGTTCAACATTTCTGCCGTTGTAAAGCTTTCCAGTTTCTGCTTCTGCTAACCAGAGATAGTCGTCACTGATGGCGTAAGGGTCCAGATAAAACAGTTGCAAAAAAAAAAAACAGAATAAAGAGACAGACAAAGAAGAGCAGCACGCGATTCAAATGGCCACTCGCATCAAGCGAGGAACGCTAAAGAAATTCGGCTGTATTCGCGTGCCACCGGAGACGCAACAACAAAAATATTCGAGAAGGCTAAGCGGACAACCAGCAAGGGACAAAATGTGATCAACTGCGCCACACACGACGTCTACATGAACAAAGGAAAAAAAAAAAGAAGAACAAGGTACACATAGGTCTACAAATTATTTTATTATAGTTCATTTGTACTCTTAACTTAAAACCTCGCGACTGTTACCTCGCCACTAAAATTTGCGTATCGATTATATCATAGTCAGTTCCACATATCACGTTCGCATTATTTGCAATACCCACCTAAACACCTATTGCGACTGAACCATTCTAAATAAATCCACCAACCTTTAAGTCATGTTCATATTCACAAACATTCCCTTTTTCCGTCAGCTATTTATCATTGGAATAGATTAGCTAACAATATTGTGTGTTGTAGCACCACTGAATCATTCATGAACCTCGTACAGTGTGTCGATTTTGAATCACGAGTTGCTGACAACAGATGTATATTGTACTTTTGTACCCACTCCTGCATGGGCCGAGAAGGGCCTACAGTATGTTCAAATAAAAAAGAAATATAATCTATCATTCTTTAACATTTGTTTGTTCCTTACATTGCCGATTTCTCCCTCTTCCTTTGTATTAGCTCAATTTTTTCCCCCTTAACCGCCGGCTTCAAAAAACAAAGGAACAAACAAAGAAAAGAGATGTCTTCTACGCGGAACGGCAATGAAGTCGCACGAGCGAGAACGTACAAAACCAAAAAAAAAAAAAGTGGTAAAGAGAATAGACTACCAGAGAGGATGACAGCCAACAAGCGCCTTACAAATGGAACGAGGGAACAGCTGCAGTACCAACTTCACCCCACCTTACAGGCCTCCCAGGAGAAATTGAAGAGCGCCTCCAGCAAGCCGCCTCCATTGTGGATGCCTATGCGGCCCAGTGCGGGTTGCTGTGCGCTCCATCGAAATCTGAATTTTTGCACATCAGAGCAAACATAAAAGACAGGACGACCCTAAACTTGACGGTATCAGGAGCATCCATTCGAGAGGTTTCCGAAATACGAATCCTTGACCTCCTGATCCACAACAGAACCAAAAACGGAACTACGCTAGACAAGCTCCGGAAAATTGGGGAACAGGTAGGGCACATGATCTGCCGAGTCTCTAACAAACGCGGGGGGCTACGAGGCAGGGACGCGCTTAGGCTCGCCCATGCCTTTGTAACTAGCAGGATTCTCTACTCAACGCCGTACTTAAGAATGACTAAACACGAAGAGAGCAGAGTCGATGCGATTCTCAAGAAAGTAATTAAACGCGCTCTTGACTTGCCCATCAGCACATCAAATCAGAAGCTCTCTGCACTGGGAGTCTTCAACTCTATACAGGAGCTCATAGAAGCACATCTCACAAGTCAGTATACGCGTCTTAAGCAGACGGCCCCCGGGCGCCGCCTACTGGACCGCCTATCGATCAGACACGAATGCGAAACTGAACACACGGAGCGTATCACTGAACTTTGGAGAACCAAACTCTGGGTATCACCGCTTCCCCGTAATATGACTAGGGAGGCGCACGAGGGTAGAAGGCAGGCGCGCGCTGAAGCGCTCGAAAAACGGCTTGGCTCCCGTAATGGGGTCTATTACGTCGATGTGGCCGGACCGTCGCCTAGGGGTTACTACACGACTACACGGCGGCGGTGGTCCATCAAGGAACACAGGTGGACGGCCTCACTTTCAAAGCCACAAACTCGAACCAGGCGGAGGAAGTAGCCATCGCATTGGCGGTGTCCCATCCTAGATCAGAACAAATTGTGACGGACTCTCGAAGAGCCTGCGAGAGCTATCTGGCAGGGGAAATCTCTCCGCTAGCTAATAGACTATTGAAGTTGAGTATCAGGGACCGCGATCCCACCCCAAAACGTCTTATATGGACTCCAGGACATCAGGGTCTGCGGGGTAACGAGGCTGCACATGCAGCGGCCCGCGCGCTTACCTCCCGGGAGACTCCCCGTCGCCCTGATAGGCCTGAACGTCCCACACCTTTAACACGGTTCCGAGAAATCAGAGACTACTACAGTGAACAACGCCGCTTATATCCCGCACCAGTGAAGGGACTCTCGAAAACGGAGGAGCGCGTCCTGCGGCGCCTACAGACAAACACGCTGCTCTGTCCAGCCGTACTCAAACATTACGACCCGAAAATAAGTGGGCAGTGCCAGTACTGTGGTGAAGTGGCCTACACTTACCATATGGTCTGGGCCTGCCAACTGAGCCCAAAATTAACCCCCATCCCCAACCCAACCAAACAGGACTGGGAGGCGACCCTGCTCAATAGCTCAGAACTAGAGGCACAGCGAACTCTGGTCCAGCGGGCTCGGGCGGCGGCTTCGACTAATGACGTCCCGGACTAGGGATGTCGACCAGCCCGGTTGGGATGAGGGCTATCTAGAATCCACATATACAATAAAGGTTTTTTCCTCCCTACAGGCCTCCCATGCCTATATGTCTGCTTTAGAATATACGTGCAGCAGTGTGGAAGCTACAGGCCCCTTCGGCCAATCCGGAGGGCGAACACACGTTAAACGTGTCCTACCACGGCTTGCCATCTGCCAATGGCGGGCGCTGCAGTGGCAGCCGAAGCACTGGAAGGAGGAGAAGGAAGATGAAGTAGCGGCTCACAGGTCCGAACAATGACATTTCGTCTCTCTTCGGAAGAATTCTATGTTCGGTGCCCTCATAGCCTCGGCTCTGCTGCATGGAACTAGCGAAACAGAGTATAGCACCACTCCTCTGAAGATGCCTACAACGTCTATACAAGCTTGGGAACACGGCAGACATTTTCTTCTTTCAGCGAAAGCCGTATACCTCTTAACCCGGAGCAGAGACGAGAAGATAGCGATTCTCCGTTCTGTGAAGCACCACGCGACGGGTATAAGAAGTTTAGGAAACGGCGGCACGCCTAGGGGAAGGGGGCAGTTGGCGCGGGTCTAAGAAGGGGGAGCGCGTGGAGCGAGTCTAATTTAATTACACTGCTCTACTCGTAATTTCGTCTGATTTATATTTTCCTTCGTCCGCAGCGAGGCGGTAGCCCGGGGCCGCCTCTCGGGTTTTCCGCCATTGTGGAGTTCAAGCCTCGACCCCCCCCCCCCCCTTCAACTTTCATTAAGAGCCTCCCCTAGCCTTCCTTCCGTCCAGGTCTACAGAACGCCACAAGAGACCGCACGTGGAATCCAGTAATGTCCTTAGCGGGAGAAGAACAGAGACCGGCGCGCGGCAAAGATGCGGCAGACTCAAAGCTCATGAAGCACAGCTCAGTGAAGGGATTTAAGGACGATAGTCTTTCTTGGGGATACTTGAACGCAGACATATTGGTCTGTCTTTTTGTTTGTCTGCTGTCACACGATTCAGCCACCCGGCCAAAGTTTAAACACTTGCCTAATGCCCAGCCATCTTGAACTGGTAGCTGCGTTCATACTTGTGAACACTGTCGATCAAAAAGCAAATATTACGCATATCTGAGGCGCAACGTGAATACGTAAGTATTAGGTGGTGTGTTCCTTTACTAGAAAATACATAGATACGTAATTCTAAAGACTCTAGTGTTTGTTAGGCTGCGCTAAAAATGCGGCCCTATGCACGAAAAAAGCGTCTGCCGACTATTTGGCACTGCCACCTGGCAGTTGCCCAGGGATTCTGCACAAGCTCATGTTTCCCGACCGCGCTGCCAGATGGCGTCCATATCTCACGCACTGTAGTACGGCCGGTAGAAGACTATCGTCTTTCGACGACATTTCCAGCGAAGCACGCAGATACGCGGCCAATTTTTTTGCCTTGTCAAAATGAAGGGAGATGGTCTTCATATAACCTACATTGTGCAGAAAGAACGGTGATGGAAGAATGTAATTATAATGGTAATCATAGCCGAGGCTTTACGTGTTTATGTGGAAAAGCCACGATATGATTACTAGGCAAACCACGTAGTAGAGGGCCCCGGAAATTTCGACCGCCACAATTTCCGCCTGCGTCGAAAATGCGACCGCCACGGCAGGGATTCGAACCCGTCTCTTCTGGGTCAGCAGACCGAGCCCCGTGACCACGGCACCAGCATGGCGGCATATAATTGTGAAGACACAGGTGATGACTAAGCGCACTTAGCTGCAACGGCACCTCAGATTTCGATACACCCTGAAGAGAAGAGTGCAAGGTAACACACAAACTGTTCCAGCAAAATGGGACTAAAGTTCCCCCCTCCGCCTCTTTCTTCCTCAAATGCCTAATACTGAGAAAAGATCAGCTGACACAATGTTGGCCGGCTAGTTAGTTCACGTTAGTGATGAAAGAGATGCGGGGCGACTGAACACGAACGAAGAACACATACACACTGCGCCGTGTGTCCTTGTGCGTTCTTCGTGTTAAATGGTGCTGTGCCAGCTTTATGATGTACGAGCCCAAATATTAAAAAAAAAAAAAAGCCAGCGACAATCCACAGCAGCGACCCCACAAGCACACCACATTTCCATAAAGACGACAGCGAGCGCTCGCGAATTTAATACGGAAGAAATGTGCCAAGCTTCATTATCCTGCTATCAAGTATACGGCCATCGTCGGCCCAGTAGAAAGTGATGCTAACTTTCTGCCTGCCTCCAGGCATCGCTGTCAGAAGCGCACTTGCCCTTGAGGGTGGTCGAGATTAATGAGGCGTGTATGTATAAGCTCTACATGTACGACATCTTCTCTAAGCGAAATCCCATGCTTTGTCGGCAAATCTGAAATATTTCACGAGGCAAAGACAACTATTTTTCTTGAAGGAGCTAACTATTCAGCTTAAAGGGTGCAGGAATCCCGAAGGACGCAGCAGAATTAAGATGTGGAAGAAGACTTTCCGAGCATAGCCTCTAGCATACGTTTAAACAACCGAAGTTCCTCCTATGGTTTTTTTTTTATATTCTTTTTCTCCAGCAGTCATGCTGACGACGCCTAGGAAAGGGAATGCGGCAGGAAGCACCCCGAAGGAATGTGTACACGTCAGGTTGAAACCTTCATCCAGGCGGTGAAAAAAAAAAAAAAACTGCGGGTCTGACGTCACGAAAGTGTAGAGGAAAGGCGCGTCAAATAGCCAGCATGGAAATTTCGAAAAAGAAGGGAAAAAAATTGAAGGAATTCTCGAGACTCGCCTGCGGTGGACTTTTTTCTCGGAAAGGATGATTAATAGTCGTGGCAAGGTTTTCAAGGGCTCACCGGTTCAAAACAGCGAACAGCCAAGAGAAGCGCGTCTAGTGCGGAGACCTTGTAAGAAAGTGAGTGACGTCATCGCGCGTCTCATCATTACAATTATCTTTTGCGATCTTAACGGGACCATTATCAGTTACCGCCCGAATAAGCTACCGGGTTCTTGAATCACGTAAGTGCAACTAGGACAGGGCTTGAACAGGCACCCACACCAATCATTCGAAGCGTGCTAGCTACTAAGCCGGACGTGGTTCGAACGTTTTAAATGGACTCAAACGTTACAATGGACGCAGAATGAAATGTCTAAACGAAAAGGAAATTGTAGCGCATAGCGTCTCGGCAACGCAACTGGATAATCAAAAGCAACGGCAGCGTACGATCGACAAGAAATGAACTAACACTGATATAAGCGTGATATGAAAAAACCAAGCGGTATACCTTAGAAAAAAAATCGCCGCGGAGTCATTACGCAGAAGCTATATGAAGCCAGCAACGACCTAGTCGCACGCGATCGCCTCAGAGCGCACCAAATGTCGGTCAGATATGAAGAATCAAAGAAGTTTCTTCTTTCGCCCTGCAGTCAACATGCAGCCGCCGAGGCCGGCGCATTTTTTGTTTCTTTCCACGCTCTACCCTTATAGAAGTACATTAGGAGAAAAACACTTAAGACAGCCGCATTACGGTACAAACACAACGTCGTCACGAACTCTTTCGCTGGCTGCTTTAACAACTCCCCTCCCTCGTTTAATGCGACACTGAAGTGAAACAATGAGTCGGATTGAATTGATAAAAAATTCTTCACAAAAGAAAAAAAAAGGGAAGCCGCCGCCGTGAACTTCCACAGCACAGCTTTTAATATTGCATCAGAAAATGAAGGTCGAAGTTTATCACCGCATACGACAGCGGAATATCACAATCCGACTGTCGAAGTGACGTAATTCCGAATTTTACGTTCCGCATGTTGTCCGCACTGGCTCGGTTGCACTTCCTATAAGTCGGTATCGACGAAATCGCTGTCACCCCTAAATGTTAATTTCGTTCATGTCTGCCGATAATCGATTGCGTGTGCCACAGCAGAGGCGGTCAAAATCTATGACGTCAGCAACGAGTTCGTTAACTCTGTCAATTAAAAGAGAAGAACGAATAAAACGAGAACAATCGCCATGACGTGCGTTCGGTTTTCCAACCCAGTGTTACCGGATGAGCATGAAATAAAATGAAATTAAATGAATGAATGAATGGATGAATGGATTTCTTAAACGGTAGCAACATAGAGCAGAGAAGAAATGGCTGGGCAAAGGAGATTTCTCTAGAAACAATTGTACAGTAGAAGAGGACGAAGAACAAAAAGGTGTTAATTGAGTAGCAAGCATCTCAGTGATGACCATTATACGAAGCAACTAATCATATTCAATGGAACCAATACTATATAGTAACGGTTTCCTTTATTGTTCTGCTCGATATATTACATGCAATGTACTATCAGCTCTAAGCACAAGCGTCAAAAATCCTGCCGAGAGAAAAGAAGATGCTGGTTCAAGACAAAGAAATAAAATATTGTTTAAGAGCTGTAATTCAGGATCTCATAGCTATAGAAACAGCTCAACTACGAAAAGAGAAACGGTACCACAAGCGCTGTGCAGCATTAAGCCATCAATTTCTAATATAAGACCATTCCGCACGTTATTACCACGATCGCGAACCCCTAACAGGCAAGCGGACGTGAGCACGAAGAAATCTAGCGACTCACATCGGGCACGTACTAGCGCTCACAGAGGCATTTACGAAGAAAAAAGATAAAAAAAAGAACATCAAAAGAAGCAATCACTACCACAAGCAGTTCATCCCTGCAAAAAAAGACTAACCAATAAACAAGTAAATGGACAACAGTAGCTTACAAAGGCATGAACGTGTAAGTACCTCTATGTGGGTCTCATCTGCACAGACTGACACAGACAGACAGACAAAGAAAGAAAGAAAGAAAGTGAAAACGAGCGTAGTAGGTCAGAACAAACTAGGTAACGAACGGCGCCGCGGTCTGTTTGAGACGCAAATGTGGCTTCCCCGGGTTGGCAAGCCACGAGCGAATTAAAATTTAAAGAGCTTAGTTTCGCACCGGGAAAACCTACTATAGACGCCCGCCAGCGCATTCCGGCCGATTACGCGGAGCGGGCAATGAATCTTAGTTTACGTGCATAAGGCCTACCGAAACACCGGCGGTGCACACGCCGTAGATATATATCGCGGGCTATAGCTAGACGGTTCCCTATTATGGAGCCACTCATAAGAATGTATAAGTGGAAAACATATCCTACACAATACTTTGCCTTGGCGTAGAGCTCGTATGGGTGAACTCAAGTTAGCCGTCCAGCCCATCATCTTAAGTGCCCTGGGCTATACACACACAAACCCCTCACAATGCAGGATATAAGTGCATTACAAAACGTCAGAAGAGTGAGCATTACGGTTACCAAAACGTTGTGTTAACGAAATCTGCTTTGAGGGGATGGAACGAAGCGAGCTGGTTATGAGTTATGCCCGAACAGCACTGGCCCCAATGAATGAATCATTAACTACTAGTAAAACAACAGACAATTGAAAGCCCATCTGTTCTGCTCTGTTCGCATTGACGACGACACAAGGGATCGCTTTGAAGTAGCCCCTTGCGACCTTGCTAATATACAAAACTGGTGCCTATCAGTCGTGGGCGCTTCTGTGAACACGTGATCGAACGATATATTGTTACGTGACGCTTAAAAAAATCCACGCATATCCACGGAGTGAATGATGATGAGTGGGCGAAGCTCCGGAGGTTCATCGTAAATCGTGCCGAGCTCCGGATTAATTTAGCCATGCTTCGTGCTGTATGGACAGACAACTGAGTTCTCTAGAACACTGTGGTATTCGTTTCGCATCTTCTACCTTCCAGAAAAATTGTGAACAACTACTTAAAACTGAGGCTATTGCGATGTAATACGAAACGAAACCGAAACTGAGTGATGCCGGAGTAGACGAAGAGGAACCGGCGTGAACTCGTGACACAAGAGCGCGTGCCAGCGCTCGAGGCAGCTCAGCGTTCGATGAAGACGAAGTGGCTACGACGGACAACTACGGCAGACAAGCTTATAATTATATACACTCAGTGATCGCAGAAAACTATTCGTTTAACCTAAATTTGATTATCAAATTTGTATTACAATTTTTTTTAATTTTTTATTAGTAGTTCTCTTCCATACAAATCTCTTTTCCGGTTCATGGCCGATCCCCCAGAGTGGGTTGCGCCAAGGTACCCAGGGACCAACCAACCAACCAAGCAAGCCTACGCCTTAAGGAGCTTCGCCCCTAAAAGGCTGACCTGCAGTGGCATGTGCAGTTACGTGGATCTGGAAGACACCCAAGAAAGACGACGATGATGAAGAAAGATGACGATGGGTATACGTGGTGCGACTTCAGATCCCTGCTGTAACCACACATGCCACTGCAGGTCTGCGTCGTTAAGCGTGAAGTAACAAGATTAGTGCACTGCATGGCCAAAGGGAATCTGCAATCTGGTTTACGATACAGATGGAGATGGCGCCTCCTCTTCTTTTCAACGAATTACGTCACAGCCACGTCAGTTGAGGCAGACAGAGCATTGGCCGAATTTAGGGCCGCGAACTGCAATGCATTATTTATTCGTTTTGAAATCGGCAAATAAATAAGAAGACCTATGTACCTATTTTTAACGACACAGAAAAAGAAAAATTCAAGCGACGTAGTGGGTTCTCTTAGTCTTGTAATTTCTCCAGATGAGAGCAAGCGACTTCGAGCTCTACTGCACCCACCAAGTGCCACTGATTGTGATCGATCGTGATCGATGCTGAAATAAAACTAAACGATTGGAATTCCCTGGTGCGTTAAGTGCAATAATATTCGGCTGACATGTTCAAAGGAGCTTCCAACACTCACTGGCACCGTTTCGTTAGTATGTTCAAAAAGGACAATCAAACAAGGACGTGCTACATATTGCAATATAAAGTTCAAAAAGGATGCCTCAGTAAGAAAAAAAGAAAAGAAAGAAAAAGGAAACGCACGCGTTTGGAACAAAAATCGAACCCTTCCACCACAACTACAAACGACACGTTTCGATTTCTCGACCATGTTATTTTTTTATCTTCTACTTTGGCACGCAGGCACGTGTCAACACTTAAGGTTGTTTGCACCGCACAACATCACGTATCCCGGGTGAATAGGCGCAAATGACATCGCCTATTCACCACATCCAGCCCCTCGCTATTTTGCATACACGGCACACGGGGAAGCCCAGGGACCACCTTGGAGAAGGACCGTAATAATGCCACAGCTGGTCTTGCGTACACGGTCTTACATTTCCGCTGCAGTTTTTCTTTTTTTTTTTTGGCCGATGCACTCAAGAGACGGGATACGGTGAAGACTGTGTGAACAATAACGAAAAGTAAAGAAATAAAAACGCTTCGCGTTTTATGGGAACAACGATCAATGCACGGCGCATGCGCCGCGTTCACCCCGCTCCCCATATACTCTGGAACACGAGGCAAACATTCTTTTTTCTCTTCCTTTTTCCCCCCCATATGCTTTTCCTTCTTCCCCTGCGAAGTACAATTCACTCAGCCGGATTGGCGGACAAGTTTCCTTATGCAGTCCATTTCCCTTTCAAGAGCCGCCCACTACGACGTAATAACGGGAGTACATAAAGAAAGCACACACGTGCGACCCGGATAGGGAAAGGAGGGGGGGGGGAGATGCAGCGCGTTGAGCGTCACTCACCGCACGTGCAAATATGATCGTAGCGACGGGAGCCGAAATGGGGAAGCGGTAGGGAAAGAAGGTCGCCAGACGCGGAGTGTTTGCCGTGCTCCCCGAGTAACGCGGCACTATACTACAAGCCCGCTGAAGGTCATTTTCCTTACAAGTTCTATCCATTATATAAAAAGAAGCAAGGCATATGGGGAAGAAATGGGGAACAGTTCGCTTGCCGAGGACTTCCCTAAACCTCCTTTTGTTTCTCTTTGCCACCAGAGACGGGAAGAGCCAGTGCCTGTTTTCTTTTTCCTTTAGCAGTTTGCTCCCTGCCACGAGAAAGAAAAGGGAAGCAGAGGGAAGGAGCAAATCCCTAGGATGCGAGAAGGGCACTTGAATGCCAGAGGGCCAAGGCGGTTGCTATACTCCAAAGCGCAGATTAATGGACCAGTTGGTACGAAATCATGAATCATGTACACCGTACAACGAAGAAAAAAAAGCGGGCAGTCGTGTACCGAGAGGTCACAAAATACTGTGGAACGTGTAGAGACGACGAACCGGAGTAATTATGCGGGATACCCACAGAACGCCAGAACGTTGAACTAGCAGGTAGGCATTCGTAATGAAAGAAGGTATGGCATGCAGAACATGGAAACTGAAGGAAATTGAACGGAAATCAAAGATATTGCGCACAAGACCTATAGGTCTTCTTGTACGGGGAGCACCTTTGATTTCTCGGGTTTTACGTCCCCAAACCACGATGTGCTTATGACAGACGCCGTAGTGACAGGCAGGCAGGCACAGAACTTTATTTTGGTCCTGAGAAACTGCAGTTGGACGTCCCCTTCTAGGGGGATCCTGTAGCAGTTGCGGGCCGCTCCCACGCAGGGACAGGAAGACCGTGGCCCTCCGCCCTCTCGCAGGCTCTCTGGACAGCCCGAAGTTGAACCGAAAGGTCGCCGCTTCTCAGGGCTTCCTCCCAGTCCTCTTCTTTGCTGAACTCTGTGTCACGTAACGCAGGACATTGCCAGAGCATGTGAGCTAGTGAGCAGTAAGCCTCTCCGCAGTTCGGACAATGCGGTTCAACGTTGGGCGAGAAGTTACTAAACCTGCCTCGCGAAGGGAAAGACCCCGTTTGGAGCATCCTGAAGGCCGAAGACTGCGGACGAGTGAGTTTAGGGTGAGGAAGTGGAAAGACCCTCCGAGAGAGATGATAATGAGTCACGATCTCGTGAAAAGTGAGGAGCGGGTCGTTCCAGAAATTTCGATCACGTGAAAGTTCTCTGACGTGCACTGACATCGCGCAATACACAGGCCTCAACATGTCGCCTCCATGCAGCAGCCGCGGCCGGGGTTTAATCCCGCGACCTTCTGCTTGTTCAATAGAGTTACTGACTTTTGTCGCTATAGGAGTCGATGACAGATGAATTGGTGGGCCCTGTAGGGGTCTACAAAAAGTTATCGCACAGAACAGGCATGTCGAGAAACATCACCTCGTATGCCACGTGGTGCACTGTAAGCAGGGGTTCATCCAGCACATCGAAAAAAGAGGGGTGGTGGTGTATAAATCCCTGGCTGTTAGAAAGGGCTTTATCGCATTTATAGGTGAGCCATGGGAGCCGTGCGAGTCAAGTATTCGAATAAGAAATACTAACTCCATTACGCAGTAAACATCACCGCGAACCGAACGAACGGTACAAGGTGACATTACTCTGTTTTATTGCGTCAAGCTGGGACTTAAGGATAGAAGAAACCAGGCGTAAGGAGAATCCGAATAACAAAGCACCAGGGTAGATTTATTGGCAAAAAGAAGTACTATGGGAATACTTAGGGAAAGAAAAATAAATAATAAATGCAACGTTCAAACCGCAATTTCTAGATTTGACCCACACGATACTTCGTCTGATCCCTGGCCTAGCACAAGAATTTCACCTAATAAATTTGCCAGTTTCTGAGAGAAGCAAGATGTCCAACTTATATATATGCCGTGTTCGCAGCCTTGATGTCAAATCGAGCCTAAAAACGAAATTCCTCATGCCATTAAGTTAACCCAACGAATGCCTGTGAAGCTTATTCCGTCATTCTGTGAGATGTAGTACGTGGCACATTCCTTACATTAGAACAATCGATATCTCAGGAAAAAGACGAAAATGCGCAATACCTCGCAGTATTTGCACCTGCTCCTATTAAATTTATTTAAAATCGAGCAAGCCTGCAGCAAGACTCCCCTTCACAGCTTAGCTACGAAAGAGAGAGGCATACTATGCACACTGCATTGCTGAATCGGCGCATATTCATTTGATTCACAAACAGCGACGCAGCTCTTCCACGCCAAGGCACCATGCGATTCTGTCTATGCCGCCAAACGCAGGCAAACGCAGGAAAACGCGACACAACTACCACGGGCTCGAACAAACATAGAAGTTACAAAAAATAAAATAAACAAAAGGGAACGTGTAGCTGAAGACATAGTTTTGAGGGGGGAGCAAACAAAGCCGCGTCGCCGCTCTCACGGAAGCAGCACTTTGCTTTCGGGAGCATTCATTCGTCCGTGCACTCGGCAAGCTCTCGGTTCGCGCCCGGAAAGAAGCAGGCAGATGCGATGCTCCCACGGGTCAATAATGGCGTCGCACACACGCGCCCTCAACTATGTACTAGAGGTAGCAGCAGCTGCTGCTGCTTGCGAGAGAAGCACTCTATATAGCGGAAGCCGAACAAAAGCTGCAACAAAAAAAGAAGAAAAAATGAAAAGAAAACAAGTTAGTTTAACCAACAGTCCCGGGTGAGCTGCAAGTCGATAAGAAAGTACGCACATAACTGCCAGTCATATAAAGTGCTTCTTTTTGTTTGGCTTCTTCCTTTTCGTGAAGAAGGGAGCCGTTTATCAAGTATCGCATATCTCTGTTCGCTCACACTTGTGTAGGCGGCACATTATCATGCGCCTCTCCCGCACAGTGCCTGCCATACTTTATACACCTAGCATTTATATCGATCCATGAGGTGAATTTTCGGCATGGTCTTCGACGGGCCCCTCCCGGGTAACGGTGGTAGTTCTTATAAGTATGCCTATTTTTAATGTGGTCGCCGCGTTATGAGTACAATGTTGAAACGTTGTGTTCGAGGCTTGTTACACTTATAAATGCAAAAGATGTCACTACGAGCTGAGCCTGTCGTTGAATTGATGCCAGGTAACTCCGAGTTCGTTCATCGGTTCGGTCGCTAATTCGGCGTGTGCCAAAAACAGTCTGACATTTCGATAACTGCAATTTTTCGTCAAACCCGGAAGTTACATCCTGGTTTGACAACACAATTCTAACGCGGAAAGAAAGAGCGTCGATTTAAAGGCCAACTGTGGCGATTCTTCGAGGTCAATGGATATCAATGAAATTCGTTTGGGTATGTTCCTTGACACACATCCGTCATTTGTGCGAGGTCACAAGTTCGAGAGATGCACAGATTGCTTGAAATTCAATTTTTACTGATTACGTCACATCGCCTCCCTGACTTACTGAGATTATCGGCCACACTGTGTGTTGACGTCATTACAGGCAAAGCGACGAAACGATATGATATGACGAAATGATATGACGTCACTGCCAGGTTGAATTTCGGTTTCGATTTTCGCGCTTTCTTGCTCACTGAAAATTTTCGCATTTACTAAGGATTTCCACTGTCAGGAGTGTGGCAGGAGCGCCCAGGGAGCGTAGAATTTCCCTACCTTGCTTGACATGCTAAAAAAATCGCTGGAGTTGGCGACTAAGCGGTGTAGTCGACAAAATTACAAGAGATTCGACAAAGCTTCGATCTTTCACATATGGTGGTTGGTACTCATGAAAGTTGGCGAACAATAAGCGTTCACTAGCCACACAACGGATCATGGTTCCGTATTTCTTCCGGAATCCCGCAATGCTTAATGCTTCGCTGTCACGGTGCCTTGAGATTTTGATATACGTAGCTCACAGGAAACCTGACGCCTCACTTGAAGTGAAGCTCTAGACAGGCTGCAGCGAGCTGTATTTGAGAAGAGCTTAGCAATTAACCAATCAAAAATTATTTACATAGCGCAGTCATTATGTCATAACTCGTACGAAAGTACGTAAACCACTACTTCTTTTTTTTTTTTTTTAAAGCAGAAGTGTGCTCTCATGAGCAGAGATGAAGCCCTGTAAAGTACAATTTCGCGTTTATTAATATAATTCTTTTACACTGAGACTTGAGTTTATTAATATAACTGAAACAACTGAAAACCTATTTTCTTATCAGCTCACGACTCTGTTTCCATTTACACGTTTTAAGCAACTCCTGCGCCGTTTGCCTTTCTTTTTTCTTTTTTAAATCTTCCGCTTTTTAAACTTTTCCTACACCATTCGCAGCCACAGATGTCTTTCGATCAGCTTGTTCAGCGCTACTTTACAGTCGACATAACGAACAGAGTGCATACAGCCCCGTGATGTTCAACCTTACATCACGGCTTCCTTTGAGCGACCTAAGCGCAAGAATGTTTAACGATGCCCACGTACTCAACTGTACTATACAATTGTTCGCACGTCACACGACGTCATCGGCTAGCCGATACCTCTCGAACAACGCCGGCTAAGGCGAAGTGTACAGCGTGAGAAATTCGGAAAAAAGCACGCGCCGTCCCGCATACGCGGATAAATAGACGCAGCTTATATCGCACATCAACGAGGCGCTAGATTGCTGCGATGATCTAGAGGGGGTAAAAGCACTGGATACACAATCTAGGATACATTCGTTAAGAGGGCAGGTCGAAGAACTAAAGAAAAAAGAAAAGAACCAAAGTTATCACCGGGTGCCTTACAGCAGCTGAACGGTACGTGAAGAGAGGGGAACATTCAGAACGAATCGTAGTTTGAGACGAGCTACGGCTCTCTCGGTTCGCTAGACTCTCTCGTCGTTTCCTTCAGAGGCGGCACCACCGCAAACCAATCAACGGTCGCGATCGCTGCAGCCTGTACGAAACGTCTACAACAAGAGCTTAACGTCGCGCATTAGCCGTGATGAAAGCAAAGAGCAGTACACAGACCCCTATCCTTCTGAAAAGAAAGAAAGAAAGAAAGAAAAGAAAGGGGAGATAAATCGACCATTTCCAGCACTTCCCAACTCCAATTATCACCGAAGATCTCGCACGAGTCATAATCAAGGCCTTGCTACCGAGGACAGCCGCGAGTAGGAGAGATCGGCCGATTGTTCCGGCGGCGGCATCGTTTATGCCGCGATTCCTTCGAAGAGCTCACCGTGCGCGCGGTTCCAAAATACTGAAATTGAGCAAAAGCACTCCCCCATCAGGATGTCCTACGTATGAGCGAGGGGGAAAAAAAGCGAGGCTATTTGGGAAGACTGCGTAGTTGATCTGTTTTTGATGTGCTTAGTGGTGTATAAACTGGCCATGGTGTAACAAGTGTGCCTTTAGAAGATCATAAATTATACTTGTGGTTTTACGGCCATAACCACGGTATTGCTATGAAACACGCCGAAACGGAGGGCTGCAGAAATTTTCATCACATGGGGTTCTTTAACGTGCACCGAAAATGCACAGAGTACGCGGATCTTGGATCTTCGAGAGAATGAGCAAGGTTGCGGTAGAGTAGATACAAGAGTGCAATACATTACGTGAAAACACAAATAACTAAGGAAGTAAGTTTCGAGCGCCGGAGTAAAATCTTCGCTTGCGAAAACGTCCCGTGTCGCTGAATTCCTGCCTATCCTATCAGGCGTCTGTCTGGAACGCGATTCACCGACAAGCCGTACAGCACTTCCAAATAAACGACATGTACTAACGCTGCATGCTGGCCTACAGAGCCATCAAAGAAGACCACTGACGGACGTACTGTCGCCACAAGTCCTACCAGTCGTGACGAAATGGGTCATCTACGCCCGCTCAGAACCAAAGCTGACTATTATTAAAGCAGAGAGAGAGAGAAAGAAAGACGCGGTGACCGCAAAAGGGGTCAGTGCCATCGCCGGCACCCGATCCGTCACTCTGCCAAGCGGTCCCAGCGGGTCACGATGCGTAACCCTGACGCTGACAGATCTCGTGACAGCAACTCTCTCACGACGCGGTTGAACCTAAGTGTCACCACCTTCTCGCCTACCTTACGCTCTGACCACCCTTAACTTCCCTGTCCCATCCACTCTTCGATTCTTTCTTGCACGTCCCATACGTGCACACGACACAGTCCATTCACTCACTCTTTTCGCCACTCTGGCTCCGAGCAGCAGAACGTACGGCAGATCAACACCAATCAGCCGAAGGGCCGGGGGAGAGAGAGAGAGAGAGAAATGCACGGATGGTTTCCACAGATGACGTCACCAGCAGCAGCCATGCGCTGGGCGTAATGGCACTTCCTACTGGTCACGTCCGACACGACAGTGTTCCTCGAGGCATCCCGGGGAACGTGAGCGGGTCTCGAAATAAAAGCGGGCCGCATCGAAGGGGCTGGCGCATTGCGGAGGCAGGAGCAATCATCGTTGGCCCGCACGTCTGTACTGCCACGCGTCAACGAAGAAAAAAAAGATGCAGCGTTGAGAAGGCAGCAGACCAAGAATTCAGCCACCGAGACTCGACTTTCCGGATGGGACCGACCGCGTTCGACGTGTTGCAATGAAAGCTAGCTCAATGACACACGAGTGACTAGTAGATCGATCGACTGAATGGTTTTGACTGATCGGTGTGGTGTTTGGCTGACCTTATGACCATGATAAATTTGGAGCTATTACGGCTAGCCTGATACTCGAAACCCCCAGAATTAGTACTGTACCACATTAACTGATACAAGGGTCGACTTACTGAATCTCCGAGTTCTCGTGGGAAAGCCGATGGTCTAAATAATTGACAACTGCACATCAGCGGGGCCGAACCTGAGCTACTTTGCAGAAACAATCATTTTGTCTGAAGCCTTGCTTACAGTGAGGCTAAAGAATACTTTCTCAGCCACTGAGTTCATTTGGGGCTTCGCCTATAGTCTCGTCACGTAGGAGCTTTGGCACCACGTGACGGGAAAGCAACTGCGCCCGCCAGAAATGGAACCTCGCGATCCCCAACTCGGCAATATGGAACACCGCGGCGATCGAGACACAGCTGGCGTAAAACCGCACTCCCAGTCGAAGCGGGTGAATCGAACGAAATGATGCGCGTAGTCAGAAACTATAGACATAAAAAAAAGTACTACGTCATCGCCGCCTTCCTTGGCCATGTGAGGTCTTTCCCACTGTGATTACCGACAAAGGTGGAGGCCGACCTAGGATAATCTTCACTCACAAGGAAGCAGAGGGTTGGGGTATTAGATTACCCCCGACAGGTTCGAAGCCTTCGCTCTCCCACCGATGAAAACACCATGGTTCCAGGCCACAGCACAACGAAGCCCAAATTGCTTCCGAGACATTCTTCGCGAGCGAAGAAGGTCGTCTCAATTCGACCTGTAATTAGCTCGTATAGCCACCGCGCACTAATTAAAACGCTCGGCTTAAGCCGCCACTAAGCTCATAGTGAGTGCTGAACTATTGAGTCTATAAGTGTCCTAAAGTGAGGCGTCGTGAACTTCAGGTTAAGTGTACCATAGCCCGTGTTGCCATAGCCTCGTCCAAGGATTAACTACGCGTCTCCTGCGTAGATACCACGATATAGCATCGGACAGGTTGGACAGTTTGTAACCAAAGTGTGCGAAGCAACGTCGTAAGAAGACTGTTCGAGAACTTCACCTTCGGTTTCCCACCCTGACGTCGTTGACTTCTCTAAGCTCAGTACGCGTCCAGTGAGTGGATGGAGGACAAGAAGACTTAACAAAGTTCAGAGTTTCGCCGAAACACGAAGCTCTAGGCACCGGGAGAGCGTTTGCGCATCCTTATAAAGGGCTTTGCAAGTGTGTAGGCCTTAGTGAGCTTGCAGCCTCAAGAAACTTCTTGTCTCATGCATGCGGAGCAGGCGTACTTCTTGTCTCATGCATGCGGAGAAGTAGTTTCTGAGAGCAGGATAAGCAAGAAAAGAAAACAAAATTAATCTCATGAAGAAACCATGGATATGGTTATATACGAACCATATACATCGAAGATGATCAGAAAGTTGGATGAGCAACTTTAAAATTACAGCCCTGTTCTTCGACTTCCGCTACGACACGTGCATATCTACGAAGGCGAGCTGCTCACAAAAACCAGACAATGAATGAATGAATGAATGAATGAATGAATGAATGAATGAATGAATGAATGAATGAATGAATGAATGAATGAAGTGCTTGTTTTCCCTCTCTATCGCTCTAAGCATACACGCTCACAGGAATCACGCTAAAGGGCCTCTTTAAACAGCAAATTACTCAGTCAAACAGTTTCCTGTTTCCACCGATTTCGCGCCGTGACTGCCTTTAAATCGAATCGAACCGATCAATAATTCAACCCAGTAATAAATTATTCAACTAATGCGACTCGAGAACACTGCTTGGGGTCTTGTGAAGTGTAATCTAGGAAATGCAAACATCAAAGGCGCATTAAGGCAACCCAAACCGGTATGCTATACAAATGAACGCGAGCTGGCTGTGGAACCATGTAAGCGCAAACGGCCCTTTGGGTAGCTTACTGTGTATGGTGTACACGAAGTCAACTTCCTGTAATACCTAACGTTAAGTGCAGCTTCTACAAACGACGTACACGAAAGCTCTTTAAAAGGGTATCGCCATAATGAACAGCTTTAGTACGCAGTGTGCAACTTTAGTTTGTAGCCTGTGGCTTTAGGCTGCAGCGCCAAGCACTACAAACTAAAGCTGCCTCAGTTCTCACCCATCAAACTTCCCGCAGTACCTAACGAGATCTGCAGCCTGTAGAAACGACGCAAGCCTGAAGTCGTTTCAGTTTCAAAACCGTATACCGGTAACAAGAACGACCTATGGTTTACTCACATACGCGTACGCCTTACAGCACTGCACGCTATTAACTCGGCGGCAGGCCCGAAGGTCGAGAGGCGTGATCGGGTCACTGCGCTTACGATGATCCCGGAGGCGGACACTTTCGCCGGCGGACGTCGGCGCAACGAGGTACTGATAGAGGTCGCTGCCGTACGTGCAACTCAGCGTAGCTGTACGCTACGCCCCGCGGCATATGACATAAAATAAAAGCAGGAACGAACCAGACACAGAAATGACGTAGACTTGCGTACTGCCCTCGGAATACGGTCCGCGACAGATCGCGATCGTGGGCGGGCAGCGGTGAGAGGATATGCTGCGGCCCCATACCATACACGGCGATGCAGGTACTGTAATATCAGTCCGCCGCGGTGGTGTAGTGGTTACGGTACCCGGCTGCCACCAAAAAAAAAAAAAAAAAAAACGCGGGTTGGATCCCGGCCGCGGCGGTCGCATTTTCGATAGAGGCGAACATGCCAGAGGCCCGTGTACTGTGCGTTGTCAGTGCACGTTAAAGAACCCCAGGCGGTCTAAATTTCCGGAGCCCTCCACTACGGCCTTCCTCTACCATCTCTTTCACTCCCTTTCCCCCCACCCCACGGACGCTTAGGCGTGCTCCCTACATGGGCTGCAGAAATTAGCGTCCTTCCCTAACCGAACCACGATCATCATCATCATCATCATCATCATCACTGTAATATTATATCAGGCTCTCACACTGGCGTTCGTTAGTGCGTTCGTGCGTGCGCAGTTGAATTCAATCACTTTTGCAGTTCTTTGAAATACAATTCACCATTCTTGGAACAGTGTATACAGATGAAATTTTAGCGTGTCCTAACACGTTTGACTTATATGAATAGGTCAGGCCTAAAGAGCGGGGGCTGTGACGTGTTCCCGGTCCCTGCAGCCAGTAAAGCCTTTGGCAAAGCCTTCGAGATACCCTTCAAAATAGGAGCGATCAACTGTGCGTGAACACGATCGCCTGCTACTGCCTGATCCAAGGCTAACGAAAACATCCCTATAGAAACACACAGAGAAGCGGTGTTAGTCGTCACGAACATCTACGTGAGGCATTCATACGTGCATGGCCTTTATGCGGCAGCTAAAATGTACTAGGTTTACGGGATGAGAATACAACTTTCCCGTTCCGTTTTCTATACGTCTTGAATGCAAAACATACTCCGAACATTCGCAGAGGCAAGCAAGGGCAACGTACACCGTCCGTGAAACTAAGTGGGAATCCGAGTGACTCTGACTAAGTATGGGGCCAAATTATTGCAGGATCAATACTCCAAGACTACCCGCCGTAACAATAGTACTCGTTTGATCACCAAGTAAAACCGAACCCGGTTTTTTTCTTGGTAAGGGAGGGTACAGCGCGCGTGGGTATGCTAGGACTTTGTTTTTTGTTATTGATTTTCTTTTTCGTCCATACTATACAGTATTTGGAGAGGAAGTAGGGCCGCGTGGGAAACTCCTTCACTACCTCGTTAGTCTCATACCCAGTTGCCTTATGCTTTACCCAATCAGTGTGGGCCCATGGGCGTATTTATAGAAGAACTCCCGAGCAGCGCACCTAATTCAACCTTTCCCAAAAGCGAGGAACGCTATTCCATTAATTTCTTCGGCGTAGTTTTTCGGAATTTATCGAGGGTAATGAAACTAAGAAAGAAAGAAAGAAAGAAAGAAAGAAAGGAAGAAAGAAAAAGAGAGAGAAAGAAAGAGAGAGAAAGAAAGAAAGAAAGAAAGAAAGAAAGAAAGAAAGAAAGAAAGAAAGAAAGAAAGAAAGAAAGAAGAGCCTAGTTTGCGTAATACCCTGCATCTCGGCACTTTCTTTGATTACGCTTGAAGAATGTTAATCAAGGAAATGCCGATGCTGCGCAAACCTGCATGCGTCACTTGCAGCGGGGAAGTGAAGGATTTCATTACGCGGATTGGCACTCGTATTCAAGGGCAATATAATGGGGACAATTAGGGCAATCACACGATCCCTGCCACCAGTGGGGCAAAAACAGCAAAAAAAAAAAAAATGCATTACACGCATAACGAGCGAAACAAGGATTAGTATGAAAGCGCTAACCTCGGATCAAAATCGAAGACGACCAGTGATTTAAAATCGACTTAGCGAACTTCGCTTGCCTCTCTGCGCAATCAACACCGAGATAACAACGAGGAGTTGGGTTAATTAATGTTAACAAGCTGTCGCGTCAGCTAGTGCTACAGCTACAACCACGCGTGTTATCTACCAGTCATGAACTGGTTACGCATGCAGGTCGCCGACGTGGAAGTTGAGTACAACGGGGCAACCTTGAAGATAATCAGTGATAACAGAAAGATGACATTATATATGGCAATAAGATGAAGAGTTAGCAATTCGCTCTTAGAACAGTTCTGCAAACGTAGATGACTGGATATTTACACCGTAACGGTCGAATCCGCACGTACACAGGGTGTTACACCTGTCTTCTGCCTGCACGCCTATAGGCTGTAATAATATCGTTTTTCTTTTTAACCTTCCTTCGCCTGCAGAATCGCTTCCGAACACACCTTTACTAAAGCGCCGGAGCCGAAATGAACACATATACGTAAGGGAGTATACGGAAGAACACCGAGAAACAGGTAATAATAAAATGTGTTATGGAACAAGGGATACAGAGAGAGAGAGAGAGAGAGAGAGACGATTTTCTAATGGACACGTTCGGCGTGAGATAATGCGCGCGTCCAGACTCTGTACTCTCGTGCTTAATCGCACAGAAAAAGAGTATTTCCACTCAGTAATCGTGTAACCGAAGCGACGGCCAAATTGTCTTTTCGAGAGAAACGCCATAGCAAGCAAAGGACTCGAATTTGATCGGCGTTGTCTGCACCGCACCCGAAAGTACATTTAAGCGAGAGAGAGAGAGAGAGAGAGAGAGAGAGAGAGAGAGAGAGAGAGAGAGAGAGAGAGAGAGAGAGAACAACAAATCGAGAGCTGTACGAAGGAAACACGAACGGAGGCTTATTACAGTCAAGTGCTTTTAGAGCAAAGAGCTCGGCACTTTCGAAATACTTCGTTGCATACAGGTCCATTTCGTTAGGAAACTCGCGCAATACACTGTAAGCAAAAGTTGCCCAATATTTGGGATTTCGCGGCTCATGAGCCTTAAAAACTCCCTTGTTTTCAATATTACTACGTCTTGTTGAGGTAAAAGGAGCATATGACATAGTTTTACTACCACCTGTTAGAAAGGTAGTAAAAGGACGCTATTGCCCTATTTTACTACGTAGGGGGTTTTGTGTCACGTGATAAAAAAACCCCAGTCTAGAGTTTAAAAGCCACGTGATCAAAAACTACGTACCACGTCACGTGGTAAAAAACTCCGAACTGCAGTGGCGCAGGGGTGGAGGCCGTGATAGCCCTCGAATGACTGTTTAGGCCTAGCCACATGGTGCGCGTTTGCAAGCAACTGTTCGTCAAAAGCGTCGGTCGCGGAAGAGGGGGCGCGACGTCTCGGGGCGTGAGTGTGAACGGCGTGAGTGGGATCAGAGCGTACGCGTATCGGCGCGTGCCGATACGCGTACGCCAGCGTCCGTCAACCACAACGTGTTACCGTGAGATCTTCGGCAGCTATATCTAGTGACCGTCGTTTCGAAGGCACCACCGAGTTCTGGGAGAGCACGGAAACTACGGTCGCAAACCTTCCTGACTGACCGCATCGTCAACCAGTACAACGACACGGCGAACTACCCCGAGTGTTACCAGTGCGGCGTGGTTTTGTGCTGAGTTCGAGCGATGCTCGCTGTCCTAGCGCCGGTCTTGATGGACGGCGGCCAAGTGAAAACGCACTTTCGAGTATCTCTGCTCCCGCGCTTGTGCCTGTGTTTGTTGCGCTCTCAACGAGTGAAAACGTGCTTCCAATGTTATAAGTTCGAAGGGTGAGTCCTCGTTTACTGCTCAATAAATTGAGTGATGTCTGCATTTTGCGTAAGCCTAATGTTTACCCAGCCACAGTAAACCTCGAATGAGCTTTAAAAACAACTCTATAAAAAAAGCTGAGAAAACATTGTATAGGCAGTAAAAAATTACTCCGCGTATACTCGCTGAAAACCTCCAGGGGGGGTAAATAATTACTGCCGTTTCTACGTTCAAAAACTCGGTGAGCGTGAGAGTAAATTTTTACCTTGACTGTTACGTAGTAAAAAAAAACCCAGAAAAGGTTGTGCGCTAGAGGACAAGCTGTTTACTCCAGTTCCTGGTTATTTTTGTTTAGTGTGTACGGTCGCAAAATAACCTGAAACGTAAAATGTTCCTGCGTCACACGTGTCAATTCGCGGTATAGAGGCGTTCCTTGTAAAGGTACAGAGACCGTTATAGTACGACGCCCAAATGTTTTATTCAACACGAGAAGGTAGGACAAAGTCTATCCTCTCAGTGGTTGCTGTCCGGAACGAGCCGGAAGGTTACGACACATCGATATATAGGCCTCGAAGTTTCAACCCGTCACAGGGATACGGACGGAACAAAAAAAATAAATAAGAAAAGCAAGACGACGCCGGGGAAGCGGATTAGAGCGAAGTGTGCAGCGTGGGTATGACGAAGCGCCATACGGAGACGAAGCCGATCCAGCCACCGAGCCAGCCATCGAGCCAGCGTGTCCAACGAGAGTGGCTATAACCGCGACGACGCCAGACAACGCCGGTCAAGCTCTGCTGACCATCGATTGATTCGTCGGCGCTGCTGCACGAGGCACCAGGCAACCCAGTCGGCGAGGCACGCAAAGGGCACGTTGCCGCTAACGCACGCCAGCCGCGTCGGGGTTTGCGAAACGCGCACTATATACCGCCGCCGTTTTTATAAATAGAGCACCTGTGCCCTTCGTACTTTTTATGCCCGGAGAGTTGATTCAAGGCGGTGTGTCACCTTCATTTGGTCTTTGTTACCGAAAATTCGCGATATAGGTCCCATATGGCCTACAGGGCGAATTGACAACCCACAGCACAGATCAAACTTCCATGGTGTTGGCTGTCTAATCGGCTGGTGTGAAAGACGTAAATTTGTGTCAGAAGCGTGCAAATGAATGGCTATTGACGGTGATAGCAGTAAATCGGATGGGAGCTGCTTACAACGGAGATGTCGGCGCTTGCGTGGTGGAGGCGCAAATTATGAACATACTGCGAGGACCTTTCACTGGACACCTGCCTACGCACGCACGCACGCACACACGCATGCGAGAGCACACACACACACACACACACACACACACACACACACACACACACACACACACACACACACACACACACACACACACACACACACACTTCTCATATCAACACAATACGATAGGCGTCGCTACCTGCTACGGGAGCGAGATGATCCAGAGAAGATATCTTAAGTACCATCCACCAGTGCCTGGAAGCGGCAAATTGTTCGGGAAACAGTGACATTGTTAACGCAGTGGGAACCGCGACAATACGTGTGAGAACGCGCTCACATCATCTACCAGCGACGTTTTTACAGGTGCCCCATATTGTACCCGACTTGTAGTGGCAAACATTTCTGACGTACCCGCCTGGCTTCCGCGTTCGCGTGGGACCCGTCTAACCTACAATGCCGTAATCGATGAACAGATCGCTAAAAACTACGACAGAACAGGGAATATCGCCGGAGCCAACGTTTCGACAAGTGGACTTGTCTTCGTCAGTTTGACGGCAAACTGACGAAGACAAGTCCACTTGTCGAAACGTTGGCTCCAGCGACATTCCCTCTTCTCCATCGTTTTTAACGGTCTCTTCACCGATTCGAGCCTCCATCTTCCCCTGAGCTTCTCTTCTAGTTTGGACTACAAGGCCGTGGAGAGGCTGCTCGGTCGTTTTATTGAGGGCGAGATGTGTTACCTAATCTCGCGTAGCGTCCACAGCAGGTGCGTACAGCAGACCCAAAGGCGCGGTAAGTGGCCGACACCCCAACAAAAGGGCCCCTAGACGACCACGTCTTACCGATACTTTTCACGTCATATTACGCAACTTTCTGCCCAATGCAGAAAACAGTGAAGCTTCATGGCAAACGGCTGAGGGAGCAGAGACATTCCAGCGTCTCTCACACCCCGGCACTGATTTTATATATATATTTCGAGCACTTGCCTCACTTTTCGAAACCTTCTTTTCTTTTTTCTTCTGTGTGTTGACGTGTAAGTGCGCCCTTAGAACTTTGCTGGAGTCTTTCCACCGAGTTCGCGCGGCAGAAATGAAACGGGGCGATATTCACAGTACGTCTCTGCAGATCTTCAAAGGACGTTCGCAGCTATGCGTTCAAAGCTAGGAAAATACTTGAAAATATTACTGACACTGCGGCTTTCTATTCGCATACACTTATCTCTCTCTCGCTCCTGCTCAGCTTGCGAAATTGGTCATTCCGCCAGTTTGTTAAGGTATGCGAAGCTATGAAAAGATGTCGCAGACTCAGCTCCACCGGGCTGTTAAAAGGGCAAAGACTGCGTCAGCGGAACGGTCTCCCAGTGTTCGGTTGTTCCCGAAAGGTTTTCTGAACACCCTTATGCACAAATTTTAGCGAAACAAGGTCATACACCGAGTTTTACACCTGAAACGCCTACCTAGACACGCTGACGAAGATAAAATGACAAGGAGGAGCAAAACGAAGTTGGTCTATATTGTCACGTGATCGTCACGATAAAGGACGCAGGAGACTTGAGACCGTCGACAGTTAAACAGTTTGTTGGGCTAAACCATGCCAATCAAAGAAAAACCGAATCACACAGCGATACGACAGCGGCGTGAACAGGCGTCGGTCGACGATAACAACTGACCAACGGTGAAAGTGCGTCGGCTTTTATACCTTCGACACAGCGCGTTCTCGTATTATCACTGAGATTCGAGAAAGCACTCAAATGCACCCGTCGGGCATGCAAAATTTGTAGTACGTACCGTCCACAGCACTCTCGAAGCAGCTTGCAAGCTAAGCGCGGCGTCTGCTGCTCGTCACAAGACAGTGACAACGGCGCTTCCGTATACAAGCCAAAACAAGCGCGCCTGGTAAGTCTTTCTTCCCCGTAAGAATATTCTTGTACAAGAACTGGCGGCAAATTATCAAACAATACAAACACCACATTAAATCTTCCGCAAAAGAAGAAACAAAAAAAAATGAAAGAGGAAAATGCCGACATCCCATTATCCCTGACCAAAAAGGTGTCTTCGATGTTTAAGTGTGCTTCGTGCAGTAGACAGCCTCAACTATAGATTCGGATATGTTGCTGAGCTCCAAATTAATTGACCAACACAGGAGAGCATATTGACGTTAGATTCCTCCACAGCGGCAACGAATATCCCCATCGACGCTATTAGGATGAAACAGTTCAGAACGGCGTGCATTAACGCAAGAGCCTACGTCTCACTAAATGGTCCTGTTGGAAGATGTCCTTGAACGACCTTGGCGTCGTGACCAACCGTACGGTGCAAAATGGAGCGCGATAAATATGGCGTGATCCTAGGAAGACCAGAAGCGAGGACAGAGCACGCAAGCCATGCATAGCATATCAAATGTATTTCTTGACACGTCATTGTGACGTTACTATTGTACAAAAACCCACACCTTATGTAACGTCCCATCGGGGGCTGTTGGAGGAAATAAAAATGAAATGAATAAAGAGTTCCCGCTCCTCTGAACCGGCGCAGTGACACTTTGGTTCCACATCACGTATTCTGATTCACTTATTCGTGTAAACTCTAAAGGCCCTCACGAGAAGGGGTAATTAAAGAATGGGGAAAGGCATACAATCACATTAATAAATGCGATATATATATTAGGACGAAAAACAATACACTCCGCAACGTTAAAAAAATAGTAATTAAAACGCAAGCTTCAATACGCAAGTTACCTCTTCTTTGCGAACCCGCGAAACTAATTTCCTAAACGTGGCACCGTACAGGTCACGGAAAAAAAAGAAGAAAAATAAAAAATAAAATCAAATAAAATTAAAGCCAATAGAAAAACCCGAAGAACGCAGAAAGTAAAAACAAAAATAGAAACCCCTCCGCCAACTTCGCAGCGCTTATCAGCGCCACCGAACTCGCGCAATTCTAAAGAGAAACCACCCGTGCTACGTCGGGGTTTGCGCAAATCCCCAGAGAGCAACTCCAAACCACCAAAAACAGGCTCCGTATCGCAACAGGAGCCGTCCGTTACTGGCCCGTGGGCTCGTCTCTCTATCTCTCTGACTCAGTTCCCATTACATGCAGTTTGTGGTTCACGGTTTTACTGCGGCATAAAAAAAAAAAAGAGCGGTCTCGCACGCTTATCTGCCTGCTTTCGATACCTTCCCAACCATACTAATAAACATGCAGACGCATTACCTCCACAAACAAACGGCCCGCCTAACATTCCGTGCTCTTCTCAAATTACCCAGCCTCGCAATCCTACTGTCAATGATCGTGATTTGCGGGGTTTCACGTCCCAGAAACTACGCAATGATTATGAGAGGCACCGTATATAGTGGAGGGCTCCAGAAATTTCGAATGCTACGGTGCCTTACGGACGGGTAACGGTCACTGATCATGGCTTTCATCCAGCGATAGTCAGTTGACGCGTAATGACCTTCGGCGTGACCCTTTCTTCTGGTCCTCACGGTACACGATAGAAGCAGCTGCGAGTGCGGCGTCCATGATTTTCCTGTAGTGTGTCCCTCACTTACGCTGGCTTGAAATTTCACTAACAGACCCTTCTCAAAAGTGTAAGTCTACAGCTTTCATAAGATGCATTGTGCTTAACTAAAGATGGTGCAGGTCAGTTATGCAAACAGTGTGATAAACGTAGTTACGCTTTATCTATGGCGCGGAAAATGTAGACTCCACCCTCGCTATATAAACGTGTGCTAAAGACAAGGCCCAGCACGTGCCGATAGAACTTTGTTATACTTGAATAATGTCAGGTTCCTCCATTAGTTGGGCAAAATCGAAGTGCAGGGAAGCGTGCTTGAGAATTATGAAAAGAGTCAACTGTGACTCATATAAGGAAAAGGCGCTAATTTCTACAGCCCATGTCGGGAGCACGGCTAAGCATCCGTGGGGTTAGCGGAAAGGGACTGAAAAATAAAATAGAAAAGAGAAAAGCCGTAGTGGAGGGCTCCGGAAATTTTGACCACATGGGGTTCTTTAATGTGCACCGACATCACACAGTACACCGGTCGCTAGCATTTTCGTCTCCGCCAAAAATGCGACCGGTGCAGCCGGATTTGAATCCGCGACCTTTGAAGCCGCAGTGAAGCACCACAACCACTAGAACGCCGCTCTCCGACTACAGTACACACGGCTACGGTCAGTAGAACAATGTCCCTCACTTCCCAATTGAAAGAGATGGTCGAAGTCGTAATGTACTAGGTGGTTCGGTTAGGGAAAGGACGCTATTTTCTGCAGGCCATACAGGGCGCTCTGCTCAGCGTGCGTGGTGCAGAGGAAAGGAAATGGAAAGAGTGGAAAGGAGGAAAATGCCGTAGAAAGGTAAGCAACAAAAGATTTCAACCACCTGCGGTTCGTTAAAATGCGCCGACACCACAGAGTACACAGGCCTCTAGCCCTTTTGTCTCCATCGAAGTTTCGACCACCGCAACCGTGACTGGACCCGCGTATTTTTCATAACACTATACAAGCAGCCTCCACCCAATTAGCCTAAACAAGGAGCCCACCCTTCGGCCACAAACACACGCCGCAACAGTCCAAGTTGTTCAGGCCGTTGCTGCTAGGTCAATCTCTCACCCATTAGCTTCCCCTTCCCTTAACCTGCATACCCTTTCCACCACGAAACCCCCCTCCCTCCCTCAGCCGTCTGAAGGAGGCGACGTTGTTTAGGGTCGCCCATGGCAACGCGTCGCACCGTGACGCGTCGAAAACGCCGGCCAGTCGAGAAAGCGGAGAATCACCGCCCGCAGTCCCTTTTATGTACAAAGCAAAACGCGCCAAATGGAAATCTCACCTCGTTCGCGGTTACCGCGGACGCTTAATCATTTTTTTTTCGCTTCCTTTCGTTTCATTTCTGTATCCTATCACGTCGCTCCGGGAACGACACAGATATAAAGACAAATAAAACGCGTGGCTGGCTTCAAAGACTGGACAATAAACGACGCTTAAACATTTGCAGAAGCAAACGTCCCGGATCTGTAACTATGGCATGCGCTCGACGATTTACATAAAAAACAAAAACAAAAGCGGGCCTGTCTTTTCTCTCTCTCTCTAAAACTCCCTCCAGTCTCTCGGATTACCACCTCGCGGTATTAAAGTTTCATAACTTCCAAATTGTCCCACAGACATGCCTAAAACAATGCAAAAGTACTTAGGCACAGGCAGAAAAAAAATATCAGATTACTAAATGCAAAACATTCCAAATATTTTACCAACTTCTACTAAATACTAAAGAAAATATAAATTACTAAATATTTCCTCATTTACGCATGTAAAAATTTTAAGAGTTACACACGTTACAACGAAAATAGCTCAAACATATAGGAACGTGCGAATAATAATCTGTGCCAACGAAGCGCGAGGGAATAGCGCAGCGCCCCGCCACGGTGGTCTAGTGGTTATGGCACTCGGCTGGTGATCAGAGGGTCGCGGGATCGAATCCCGGCGGCGGCGGCTGAATTTCGATGGAGTCGAAATGTTGAGGCCCGTGTACTGTGCGATGTCAGTGCACGTTGAAAAACCCCAGGTGGTCAGAATTTCCGGAGACCTCCACTACGGCGTCTCCCACAATCATAGCGTGGTTTTTGGATGTAAAACCCCCAGAAATCAATCAATACGGCAGTGACAGAACGAACCGAATAAAAAATATTTTCCCACTAATTCTCGTGTGTTGAAGAGCCGTTATTGCGTGGTTTTTGGATGTAAAACCCCCAGAAATCATTCAATACGGCAGTGACAGAACGAACCGAATATAAAATATTTCCCCACTAATTCTCGTGTGTTGAAGAGCCGTTATTGCTGTTTATGTATACGCATGTTCGTGTACTTATAGCTTTGCAATCAGAACAAAAAATGGAGCACAGAAATGTTCGCGAAGCGGAAATAATCACGGTATAGTCGGTGAAGCAACGCTTTCAGGGCGAAGAAGCCTGCTGAGCTACACACAAGCTCGCATGTTTAATGTCCATAATAAGCCAGCACAAATTAACCTCACTCTGGAGTAAATTTAGTGCAAAGGTGAAAGACACACACACACACACACACACACACACACACACACACACACACACACACACACACACACACACACACACACACACACGGAGAGAGAGAGAGCAGCTGATGTCGTTGTGATCTTTCGTTTTAATTCTTGCTTTGGCCGCTGCTCCTTTTCGAATTTATTTATTCATTTTCGCCTAGTTTGTCCCTGGAGGGTTTCGGTCGTTTCTCCGCTACGCCCATGAGGACGGTCTGTGCGAATGCTCCGGAAATTTCCAGCGAGTCCGTCGAAAACTCGGCTTGACAGACAGACAGACAGACAGACAGACAGACAGACAGACAGACAGACAGACAGACAGATAGATAGATAGATAGATAGATAGATAGATAGATAGATAGATAGATAGATAGA
Organism: Hyalomma asiaticum; assembly: GCA_013339685.2. NCBI lineage: Eukaryota > Metazoa > Arthropoda > Arachnida > Ixodida > Ixodidae > Hyalomma > Hyalomma asiaticum. The sequence continues at coordinate 30,300,884 of CM023487.1, read as the reverse complement.
TAGATAGATAGATAGATAGATGTGCGCGCGTGCACCCCTACTGTGCGTCTGCGTACGTGTACGGATGCTTATGTGTACGTACAATGCGGGCCCCTATACCACACATCAACGCGCGCAAGCGCAGGACAGACCAGCGCATGAGACGAGCGAGAGAACGCAGGATACAAACAGCACGCTCATGCACGCCACAACACACATTAAGCACAGTGAGTCGATCGTTCGCTGTACGAGCACCACCGTGTATAGATACAGTCGCAGTTCATTTGGCTCGGAAAGCGGAAACGCCCCGCATGCGAGCAAACAAAGGCGTGTGTGACTAGGGAGCTTAATTCGCGCCGAGCCGGCACGCGCTAACCGAAAGCAAGCGTTGTTTCCTCGTAGGCTTGTCGGTGTATCATCGGGACTACTTCGATGTAGCGCGGAACGGCACGCGCACGCGAGAGGGCCCTGCACAAACACCAGACGGCGCTGCGTGGTGTTTGTGTGTGCGGCCTCTCGTGGTATGCGTGTCGTTTCTGCTACATTGAAGCAGGCATAGGGATTCTGTATAGACGATGGCAGCGCGTGATGGAGGCCAATACCGAAGGCCGGAAAAAAAGAGCCGTCCGTCGAAATAAAACGGCTCCTTTTTTTCTACAGCAGGACTGTCGCTGCCGGCATTGTAGTTGTAGTAGTAGTAGTAGTAGTAGTTAATTGATTTTCGGGGTTTTACGTCTCAAAACCACGCTATGATTATTAGAGACGCCGCAGTGGAGGGCTCCGGAAATTTCGACCACCTGGGGTTCTTTAACGTGCACTGAGATCGCACAGTACACTGGCCTCAACATTTCGCCTCCGCGAAATGCAGCCGCCGCTGCCGTGATTCGATCCCGCGACCTTCGGATCAGCAGCCGAGTGCCGTAGCCACTAGGCCATGCATGCCCAATATGCACATAAATGAGACACACACCCTCCTGAAAATGTGCGTTAGCAAACAGTCGGCCCTGGAGCAGGCCAACCTCTCCAACGCCCATTAAATATTGATCCGAGACGCCGGCACGTTTCTCCAATAACAACGACGCGGTGGGGCACCTGATTTTGGAATGGTTTCGCTTGATTGTTCCTTGGTTGTCGTTGTGGCGATATCATGTTTGATACTGATGAGGCATTCCCATAAATGTGCGGCCAAACCAAACATAAACTGCTATAGTCGAACTCAGTACTCTGCCCTGCATTTCCTCACAATTAAATAATAAAAAAAATTCTGCCCTGCGTCTTCCTAGTCCTCGTGTTACGTGTTTGCGCTGGGGCATGTTTCGATATTACATTAACGTTACAGGTTACAAAATACAGTGGAACGGCAAAAGTGAGGTAAAGATGAACGTACGATAGACATTACAAAGTTACCTTTCTCTATCACCTTCGCCGCACGTTAAAACGAGCCGTCAGGAGCGCCGCATATGGTGGTTTAGAGCAAAGCAGAACAGGGCGCACGATTCAGCAATCACATTTTACTAAAACTGCGAGCACACTTCCGGTATAGGTAGCTTAATTACACAGAGAACCGTGAAACAAGCCGCTCGCTCGGCAAACAATACGCGCTGGCCTCCTGAAAGCATGGCGCATTTGTGTACACACTATACAGACACAGTTTTCAGCAGGGCGTCAGAATGAGGGTTCCGTGTTTCGCAATGCCACGCGCGCTCGCCATTCAAATAAGGAGGCGTCGACACTTCGGAGGTGCGAGCGTTGCGCACACAGTGATTGCACATTGGCACGTGCGGAAGCAAATAACGCGCCAACATGGTCTACACGCTGCGGTAGTATACAACGCAGCGCTATCGTTGTATGCTACTACAACAACATGCTCAACCTGTATATAACCTGCACGTCTACATGGGCAACATGGTCTACATGTATGCACCCTGAAGTAGTATAAAAGGAAAGCGCGCAGCGCTTTCATTTCATACTATCCCAGCGTGTAGACCATGCTGTAGTAGTATAGAACGTAGCGCTTTCGTCATATACTACTACAACAACATGGTCTACATGTATACACAATGCATGTCTACATGGGCAACATGGTCTACATGCATGCACCTGGAGTAGTATGCAACGAAAGCGCGCAGCGCTTTCGTTGTATATTACTGCAAGGTGTATAAGCATGTGCATGGTCTACTACACCCTGGAGCACATATACATAAGCCCTGCAGTCTACATTCCGCAAAAGTATACAACGAAACCGCGCACCACTTTCGTTGCATAGTTGTGTTCTGCACCGTGCAGTGGTATACGACGAAACATGGTATACAATGAAACATGGTCTACACCGTGCAGTACTATAGAACGAAAGCGCTGCGCGCTTTCGTCGCTTTCGTTGTATACTACTCCACGGTGTAGACCATGCTTTTCTTTTTTTCATTGGCAGGAAAGCCTAAATCGCGGTAACCACGCTACTCGAACGCGTATGTCAACGCTAACAATAACAAATGCTCAGCTACGGCATCTCTCATAATCACAGCTGGTTTCGGGACGTAAAACCCCCAGGAATCAATCAATCAACAATAACAGAGGCTGCTGTTTTACGTGCCAATATAAGTGCAATATGATTATAAGGCACGCCGTATAGTGATATAACTACAGAAATTTTTGACCAGCTGGGGTTCCTTAATGTGCAGTGACATCGCATAGTATATAAGTACACCGACCACTGGCATTTTCGGCTCCATCGAAAATGTCGCGGCCACGACCAAGGGATCGAAACACGCGCGCTTCGGATCAGCAGTCGAACTCTCACCGCTACTCCACCATATCGCGTACGAGGAGATTTGGTCAGATAATTGTAGATAATTGTAGCTACATGATAATACGACACTAATACATTAGTTACAAGGGTAATTTACGACTTGATCGGACGCACACTGCAATCACAGATGTGTTGCGCAGATAAAAGCTATACGAGCGGTATTCCAAATCGAGATCCGCCGTGGTAGAAGCTTTGCAGATAAGGCGTGCGCTACTAAAGTCGAAGACGCAGATTCAATTACAGGCCATGGCGGACGCATTTCGATGAGACCGAACTGTAGGAACACCTGCGTACTTATACACAGGTGCAGGTTGAAGCCCAGGTGGTGAAAATTAGTCAGACATTCCTCCCCCGGCCCCTACGGCGTGCGCCGTAATCATATCCTGGTTTCGGCACGCGATACGCTAGCAGTTATTATTAGACGAGACTAAGGAACGCAGCTGGTACAGGTGTAGCGATATATCATGCAGAGTTGGCGACGAAAGGGACAGAGAGAGAGAAGAAAAAATTAAGTCGGGACATGAATGCTCGTAGATAAATTGTGCATCCAATTGCCTAAGCCCTCTTTTGAACTTTGATATGTGACTTTAACAAACATGTTCTCGCAGGTGCCATAGTTCCGAAGTCGTCATTCCTACGACTAAAGGCGCATGCACGCACGCACACACACACACACAAATTCCGAATACTTTTTTTTTCAATTGTGTTTTTCATTAAATTCTCTTTTTTCGAATACTTTCCCTCATTCTTTTCATGTGCACTTGGTTTTAAGCCCACCTTAAGGTGGCGTGGGCGATTCCCACTTTATCTTAATGTCTTTTTCCGCACCAGGGGGACAAATTTAACACACACACACCACACACACACACACACACACACACACACACACACACACACACACACACACACACACACATGCGCGACCACGACCCACATCCGCACAGACGCGCAAAGAGAAGGGGACACAGACACGTAGAAGGACACAAGATGAAAAGTGTCGTGTGTTAGCATTTCACTTCCGGCCGCTGCAAAATAAGCGCGACAAGCACCCCGCACTCGAAGAAACAAACACAGCGACACAAAATTCTGATACGGGCAAGTACAGCGAGACACCACGCACTGTTCTGCAGAGAGGCAACCGTTGGAACAGTAATCAGCGAACGCTGGGTTTCAGACGACACCAAGCGCCCAGAATCGAGGCCATACATTACGCCTTCCGTATATATAAGGCGCGCGTGACCGCGCGGTTTGGAAAACTGCATAGCCTAGACTTTCACAAAGGACCGAGAGACGCGACGAAGAAGGCGCAGTTCCCCTAGCGTACCAGTAACGCTAGCGGCTGCCTCGAGAAGCTCTCTAATTAAAAGTTCTCTGTCCCAGAACACCCAATTTGGTCGAGCGTTTCGAAGGCTAGAACACTCTCTATAACTGCACAAAGGCCCTTACGGCGCGCGTAAGGGCCCGATATACTTAAGGAGCCAAGTCCCGATGACTATGCCTTCCTCTTTCACGCTTGCCAAAGCGCAATACGCTCTCTCCCACACCCTCTTCCTCTTCTTTTTCACGAGTCATTAGAAAGCGGCGTTCGCTACCAAAGAAACGCTGAAGTAGACAGATGCGCAGTGAACTGTTTGCAGGCCGCCTTATATCTGAAGTGTTGCGAGGCTTAATCGCCTGCGCGCTCTAATTAGAAACGTGCTTAGTCTAATAAAAGCGAGCTATACGTTTGGCCGAGACGTTCCTTCGACGTGGGAGGAAGAAAGACAGTTCATTTGTCGCTACACTTCTCACTGTGGATTCGCCCCTTGATTTTCGACTCAATCGCAACTTCCTTCTTCAGAAAAATGGTAGGAGGAGTCACCGACCTTCGCGAAGACTGTGGAACAGCGACAATCTCCCGCGGTCTTCGCTGTAACTATAACAGTCAGTGTAAGTATAACAGCCTCGCTTTTATAGTTACACTCACTGCTACCGACTGTTACACCGACTGTTACAGCGAGTTGTCATAGTTACATCGAATGTAAGTTACATCGGCATTATAAACTAGAAGGCAGGCTAAGGGAAAGATGGAGGCTTGAATCGATGAACAGATCGCTAAAAATTACGTAGAACAGGGAATGTCGCAGGAGCCAACGTTTCGACAAGTGGACTTGTCTTCGTCAGGAGGGCAACCTGACGAAGACAAGTCCACTTGTGGAAACGTTGGCTCCTGCGACATTCCCTGTTCTACATCGTTTTTAGCGATCTGTTCATCGATCGGTGTTATAGTTACACCGAGTGTTACACCATCCAAGTGAGAACGTTCCCGTTCCCGTCAGCCTCTGCGCTTATTGTTGCGCCCATAGGCACCGGTGTAACTCAGAGAAGACCCACGTGCGTGCCGAATAGCGAAAGTGAACTCTCCTTGTGTCGATCGTCTTATTGCTCTTCCCGTTAAGTGCGCCACGTTATTACCACAATGCGCGTGGCACGCGTTTCTTCGAGAACGGAGTGCAAAAAGCGGCCGATCGGAATTTCCCTTAAAAACCAGGAAGTGAAAGACAAAAAAGAATGTTAAAACTGCGCGAGTTTTAATGCGATTGACATTTTCTCCAGGAAAGAAAATTTTCGAGCGGTGAATCTTTAAGCGTGCGCGAGAAGGACGCCATGCTTATTTTCCCTTTTATTTTCTTGCTCTTCTTCGATCGCGGGGAGCACACCATTTGCCGGGGAGCACACCATTCGCACTCTCCCTCCGAACAACCGAACGACCTTCAGACCTCAATTACGCAGATGGAAAGGAGATAATAGGCACGACGGAAGGAATTTGCTTTTTCTCCAGGAACATTACTTGAGTACAAAAGCTCGCAGAGGCCTTCTAGCTCACACGCACTCCTGCACGAGCAGAAATTCCTATCGCGAATTCACTATGCTCGAATACAAACACCTAAACAAGTCGATATCTTCAGAAACAACAAAAGGAAAGCTGGCGCATTAAATAACAGCGTTGTGAAAGGCGGCCCCAAATTCTTCTAACCGCGCCGCGTTCAGATACGCAAATACCGTAGCTTCGCTGTCCACTACTGAAATTCGATCGCGGAATTTAAGGTACGTGAGGCCGGTGGTACATTAAAGCGAGAAAATAGAAAAAGAAAGGCTGATGAAGAGTGGCAGGCCGAGAATTAGAATGAATCTAACGATGTCTAATGGTTCTTGCTTTCTTTCATTCCTTCGCACTTTCGCGAACTGGCAACCGGTGCTAGTGGCCCCGTTAGGTGACGTTTTTAACGTTGTTTTTTGCCCGCAGCACCACGACAATCTTGCACAGTTAAGCAAATAAACAAAGCAAATAAAAATGCAAAATAAAATCGATGGAACGCTGCTAGAGAAACGGGAACCGAAGGCTATTTAAATGTATTAAAACACGCAGGAAGTACCATATTTAAAATACATAACCGATTAAGGCAGACAGGAAGGAGAGCGTTGCTATTAGTTACCACACATTAAACAACGCTAGTATTACGCGACTAAAGACGGTAGGCTGCACACGAAATGATACATATAAAACCAGGCACCTTTCATCTTCTCGCGTACATCTTCTTCGTACATACAGTCTTAATTATGGTTTTCAGCGACAGTTTTCATTTTCTATAGTACTTGGCTGAAACGTTCTTTAACTTATACCTTTGAATATTGAGTTTTGGTGCTTATAAAAACATGTCCAAAGAAATCATGATTTACTCATTATCGAACACTTATAAATAAAAGAAACGGCGAAGGGTTAGCATGTACGCATTCAGCAGATACCAGTACGACTAAATGCACTCAAGTTAAAGGAACACCACTCGTCTCCAGCCCACGTGTAAACAGGAAGGCACGCCATACATCTCGGTTCCGCTATCGTTCCAACATTCTTATCGCGCTTGGTTTAGCAATAGGATTTCCTCACTAACAGGACACACGTTACATTAGAACCCAGCAAGTGCACGAGGTTCAATTCCATCGAGGACCATCCTGCAATCCGCTAAGCGATAACGCCGTTCACTGTACACGCACCACTACGCTTGTAAACGAAAAACAATCGGCAAAACCTTAACGCGTTCCCTAGCTACAGATAGAGCGTGGAGAACTTGAGACCAGAAAGGGAAATGGACAAGGAAGCACACGGATGGGAAAAAAACTGCGCGATGGTCACCTCTAAGTAAACTAGGTGCTACAGACAAAGAAAAAAAAAACGACCGAAACAAGCAACCAAGCGCACAATTAAACGAACAAAAAGGGGATGACGGGAAATCTTCCCAGGAAAAAAAAAAGGGGGGGGGGGGGGGGCATGTCATGACAGCATGGTCCGGTGACGTAAAGGAATGGGAGCGTTAGAGAGACGGTAACAATCTCGGCAACGACACGAGACACACAAAACGGGTAGTGAAAGAAAAAAAAAAAGGGTAAAACAGGGAGTGAGGGAAGCACCGAAGAGAGACATGGGGAAAAAAGGGAACAAGGTAAAAGATGCGACAGAGGCGGAACGGCGACGAGGAACAATGGCCATCGAGGTGTCCCGAGAAAGGAAAGGAAAGGGACCGTACGCCACAGCGGACACCTCGAGTATAAGGGGGACAACGGGTTCACCAGGCGCCGGAGGCTTCTCGCCGCACACGGACGCCTACAATACAGAGCCGATAGGAAGCGCTGTTTATAAGTGCGTGGCCGAACGAGGGGACAATGGGAGGCGAGTGCGGGACGCCTTTTCTATACCGACGTCAATCGAGGGACACGGGAGGAGGAGGGAAAATGCTGGGGCGTCGTTGCTACAATTGCTTGTCACAAGAAGGCGCTCGCTCTTAACGCCCACCGAAGGAGGCTATACAACGAAAGTAAAAGAGAAAAAGCCGCTTTCTCGGGACGCCCAGCAATTGGGGGTGCGTGAATGAGTGAATAACGACGAGCAATAAACAGGTCACCGAACAAGGAACAATAACAACAAGTGTTCATCATTTGAAGCGTCCACTTTTCACCTGGAATACTGCTTTGGTTTTTGGCCGGTTATATAGTGAGACAAAAAGGTTTGCATGTCTTCAACGGTAAGATAGTGTTACGGTGTACGGGCGCTGCCCTCACGCATCGTTGCTAAACATAATATCGCGGGTTCCGAACCATGCGATCGGGCACCTGCGATTTTGTCTTCTAGCGTTCTCTTGCTACGGCACACAGTACACTGTGACATAAATCCCTCGAGGGCAAAAGCCCCGTCCCGGTGCTGTCTAAGGTGCAAGACCCAAGTCCGAGTGGTAGTGTTTGAGCCCGGACACGTGTACCAAATTCTGCAGCCGGGGCTGTAGAACCTGCTAGGCCAGCCACTGGAGGCCTCTGTACGTTAAGTTAGTGAGGCCTGTCACAGTCAGAAGACTATGACAGAGCACGTACGTAAAGGGCAATGTGCTTTCAGCGAATGTGTTGGAGGTAGGACAAAATTAGAAACAACATTTTCTTCATGCCAAGTGGCGAGTGGTAAGACAGGAAAATAGGGATTAAATGATAGGAAAGGAGATGCTGGTGGTCACTGCGGATACTAGAATGGATTGGTTGATTCATTCATTCATTCATTCATTCATTCATTCATTCATTCATTCATTCATTCATTCATTCATTCATTCATTCATTTGTGGAGTTTTACGTCCCAAAACCAGCTGTGATTATGAGAGACGCCGTAATGGATGGCTCCAGAAATTTCGACCACCTGGGGTCCTTTAACGTGCACTGACATCGCACAGCACACGGGCCTCAACATTTCGCCTCCATCGAAATGCAGCCGCCGCGGCCGGGATTCGATCCCGCGACCCTCGGATACTAGGAGGATGGACGAAGCGTGCGAAGGCGCACAGAAGTGAATGATGCGAATGTCCCTAACTTGCGCACAAGATTACCTAGTGTTCACTCCATGTACGGTATGGTACTGGTATCGACGTAATAAGTTTACCACGCCTGCATACACACAGAGGAGCTCAACAGTAGTGTTATGTAGCGGCCATGACAGTGCGTATTCGTGCGTTACGCTTCCGCAACAACGCAGCAACTCATAGTCAGGTCTCGAACCCACCACATGATGCTTCGAATCGAACTGTGACAGAAGATGAACAAGACCCAGCTAGCCACCTCATCCATTATGAATCTTGGAAGTTCTCACAATCAATTATTTGTGATCGAAAGCCTGTCCTACACAACGCCTGCGCGGCCTTTTGCCTAAAAATATGGGCCTATGATATCGCAACAAACAACTCCAACGTCGGGTTAGACATGTTTCTTAAGCGATCGGTACGATCTGCTCATATTTTAGTTATGCATACTACCTTTTTCTTTCCTTGCTCGTCTACCATCCCAGGCGTGGTCCTTGGCATCTTATCAAGTCTCTTTGCCCACTCCCAGGCTCCTATTCTGCATGCGTCAGCGCCAAACTCAATGCAATGTTAACCAACCATCACGGACCCTGGAACACGCTACGCGCTCGCTCCCTGACGCAGACACTTCCAACAGCGAGTGCATAAAATGATCAAAAAAAAAAAAAAAAAAGACAGCGACATTCAATGACCGGAAAGGTCTGGGACGTCCATTACCCGGCCCCCTTTTGAAGAGCGTCGTTCAACCATATTTGGGTTACATTCCACTCACAATTTATTCGACAGTCCTTTCTTTTTTTTTCCCCCCCTCATCTATCCCCTGCTTCAAGATGAATGCCATCCATCAGCGAGGCCACTTCCAACTACTCACAGCAGCGACGTGACTCGGGTTCAGAGAACGGCCTCATGTATAATCAATCACCAAACGGGGCGAGCATAACGTATTCATCCTGCATCCCTCGTACGTCGCGGCTTTTCCGAGCCCCATGCATGGGGAAGCACGTATACGCATAACACTCGGAGATGCATTCACGCGCTGCGTACTATAACACCAATAAACGAGGTACAAACAAGCCCCGTAAACATGGTCTATATATAGACTATTGGACATTGGCAAATGAGCGTTTGTAGCGCAATGAAATAATCCGTTCCGGTATTCCATCCGACATTTCCACACCTCTCCGCGCGTTATCAGTTAACGTTCCATGTATTTGTCGTATACTTGTCATATTCTTCCGTGTGAGTCTACGGTAACAAATGATTGATTTCTGGAGTTTTACGTCCCAAAACCAGCTGTGATTATGAGAGACGCCGTAGTGGAGGTCTCCGGAAATTTCGACCACCTGGGGTTCTTTAACGTGCACTGACATCGCACAGCACACGGGCCTCAACATTTCGCCTCCATCGAAATGCAGCCGCCGCGGCCGGGATTCGATCCCGCGACCCTCGGATCAGCAGCTGAGTACCATAGCCACTAGACCACCATGGCGGGGCTACGGTAACAAATGAAACTATTGGAATGGCCACAGGGAAGGCACGAGGGCCCCCTGGTGGGAATGCCGGGTTTCGAGGCGAGTATGCCGAATCGTAACAAAAGGTGTGACTTCAATTTAGAGTGAAGAATGAGCAATACCGAAGCTTCTTTGTCAAGACGTACTGGAGAGTGGCCCCCCTCCGATCATATTATTCTCCATAAAAAAAGATTTACTACGTTTAACACAGTACATAGGGCGCAACGCTCAAACCTGCGAATGGCAGATGTAAGAAGGTTTGCACCCTTCAAACAGAGGCCTGCTAAAACTGAGTAGACCGTTCCAAACGGTAGAAACTCTAGCTGATTGTCTCTAATGGAAAAAGAAGCGAACGATGAAAATATGTGAAAGCGAGAAAAAAATATCTTCGATGGCCAAGAAGACTGGTGGCACTGTACTGCTCTACTGCAAAGTTTGTTTGATACATTTGCCCCAGTTTATGGTAGCGTAACTGCTGCACGTACAGTGCTCACGGAATGAAATGGGACATGAAAACATTGAGTTAAATCAACTAAAATGTGCAACTGCTCGCTGTAACCACGTCGTCCAGCTGCGAATCTGACCTGTGAGGGTAGTGTTCTTTCTCGTGCAAATATACGAACCCATTTTACACGGGTGCTACACGAATTGTAGATTGTAGAAGCAAAAGTATCTGCATTACGTAGCCCTAACTTTACCCATTTCAATCCGTGAATACTGTACAAACGGCACACAGGACAGATGGACAGCAAAAGAGCACGATATACAGAACGCCTCTAATACCACCCAGCTCCGGTGATCTCCAGAAGAAAAGAAAGATCTAAAGAAATCTGCGGACAACTCTTCTGCGACTGTGCATGTCAACTAGATATGTCCGTTTCGGTACAACAGAGGGCGCTATTCCCAAGCAAGAACAGAAATGAGGCCTCCATGACGTCGTAACCGCTGTCATCACAGACACGTGCTTCAGCTTGAAAACAACGCCTAGACCTTGCGTGAAAGGAGTAATACGTAATCGTACCGGAGGACGATCAAAGACAGCGCAAGCCCACACGCGTAATCGAAGGCCAGCGGAAGCGTCAGAACCTGCCCGTCGAAGCACGGTCGGGCAGACCGAGTCCCGTGGCAAAGAAACAGCCAACGGCCCAGAATCGCGAACACTGCAGATATCAAATGCCGCCGTACAGGCTAAATCTTCTCCGTAGTCCCCCGCCGCCTTCGGGGCACGGCTGCAGCCTTTCAGCCTAACAGACTCAAGCCCGCTTCCTACTTAGCTTCACGGGGAGCTCGCAGTGCTATGCGGTGAAGCGGAATGTGCCTGCCTGACTTCGTTACCGGAAGGCCGGTTCGAAGAGCAGCCTCCACGCCTCATCGTCTGAAGGAGGAACAAGGTCATTTAGAGAATGGCGAGAGAGGGGCAGACGGAAACATGCGTTTCCCTTCGCTTCTTAGCGCTGATGCCGCAACTTTCTGTTCGCTTCCACTATGCAGCAAGAAAAAAAAAAAAGAAGGAAACCTAGGAGGCAGCATCAAGTGATACGCTAGCCTAGACAAGTAAAGCTCCTCTGACACCTACCATTGCACTCTAGAGACATCGCGCGCGCTGCCTCTTGGGTAAGATTCGGCTGGCGCACGCGGTTGCCGGACCAGTCGGGATTGCTCGGTACGTGGTAACATTTAGAGGGGCCTTACCGCACATAAATATGTAATATACCGCTCGCATATCACATGACCTAGTTCCTTTCCACTTGACATTTCTCTATTTTTTTAATGACTAGGCTTCGAGATTACAGCGTGACACACTCTCCTAGTTCTTTTTTTCTTTCTTCTTTCCTTCTTCAATGGCATCCACTAACGAACCGGAGGCCATAGTTCATGGTTTTTTAGCGGTGTGGTCGTACAGCTGTGCAGTGATCGACATTTGAGATGCGAATAAGCTAAGGTTAACAAAAACGCGTTCTTTGGTTCAGTTTTCGTTTTTGTCGCTACTATTAACGACAGCTTAACTTCATGCTAGCGTGCTTGAGCCCCAGGCAATCGTTTGCAAGCCCGTAATTAGCGAACGTCTTGGCAGGGTAGCGCGAAAAGAACAGGAGCGTAGTATACCAGTAAACTGGTGTGAATTAAGTCTGCGTGAGTGCGTGCATGTGTCCGTGTGTGTGTGTGGACCCATAATGTCGTCACCGACAAAGAAATAGAAGGAAATACGCGAATAAAATACGCAGAGGTGTTTTCCACGGCACTGGGAAGCTACGTAAGCAAAAGTTCTATCTTTAGAAAGTATGTTACATGCCACTCGCTAAAAATAATCTGAAGGGAAACATACAGCATCTCGTTTGTTCGTCTTCAGTTTTCTTTGTTTTACGACTGCAGACAAGAAAGTAGAGGTCCAAAAAAAAACGGGGGTTTACATTTTTTCTAAAACACACGACAATTGTTTTCGTCAGTTTTTCGGTGCCTATGTTACTCCTTGCAGATCAAAGCAGTCCCGTACTTCACGACAAAGGCACTCCTGGCGTCGTGCTTCAATCCGCTGGCTCCACCAAATGAACTTTCACCGACAAGAAACCCCACGTCAGCACTGCTCATTGATAACAATACTGCTTTCGCGTCCACATTCATCCTCGGTACTCTTCGAGCAGGAATTGCATCTTCCATTCCAACGGCATCGTCGCGGTTACGCGTATACACAACTCCTATACACTACAACCCATTACGAGACACGTAATTCAATATCGCGCGAAAATAACGGTACTCGAGCAATTCACTAATGAACGGCACGTTGGCCGCCACTGCTTCCTTCCGGCCACGAGCTTTCCAAACTTCCGCCAAGCGAAGCTTGCCACGACAAAGCTCCTTTGCATCCGAAGCGTTTCTGGACCTAACCGTACGCCGAGGCTGAAGTGTGCCTCAGAAATAGACCGAAAGGAAAGGGACCTTGGCACCCAAGGTGCGCACACGCAACGTGCGCCACAATTGAAGATGTTGAAAAGGGTTCTCAGATAAAGGAAGTCGCTCACGCGGCAGATAAGCGAGGCAGATAAACGAGGCACACAATGCCCCCTGTGGGCGTCTTTCGTTGCGTGCCCATTCAGCAGAACGCGCTCGACCATCGCGACTGGCGCGAAATAAATTGGCTCAACTTCTCAAAGACTAAGCGGACTCGGTTTCGTGAAGGTGCGAAATGAGAGCGGACTCCACGACAATGGCGAGAAGGCGCTGTACGCTGCGCTGGTGGGCCACGCATACGGTGTACGCTCGCGCGCACCGAAGTGAGCGTTAATTAAAAATTCGGCGACGTCGATGAAGGAGCCTTCGAGTGCCGCAGTGCTCCCCACGATGCAATTGTCGAAGCCGCGCGAACTGCATTTGGAACATGTTCGAAGATAACGGTGATGATATCAACCTGCACAGGCTTCGATAATCAGCCCCTTCTTCGATAATGGAGATGGGGGCCACTGGTGGCTGTGCCTTACTAAAACGATCAGTGTGGTCGTTCCAGCAACTCCATGTGCTTCCGTGAGGTGCACACGGAAGGTATGGCAAGTATACAATTAGCATATGGAACTCATGTGCTCAGTGCTCAGCGAATTAAACGCGTTACTCGGAGCGCGCGGAAACCGATGGTTTCTGAATCGCCGCTTTGCGCTGGGGACATAGAGTTACTGTATATGCTACCTTTAGGTAGCATATACAGTAACTATGTCCCCAGGTAGGTAGGTAGGTAGGTAGCATATACAGTAACTCTAGGGGCACTTAGCTGATTAGCTGTGGTACTCAATAAAAGCGAGAGGTCAAAGCATCGTTGCGATTCAGTTTGGTCCTCCTGTGTTCACCCAGCGAAGTCCAGTAGCACAAAATGCGCCGACCGTCAAGCAGTCCGATTATAGCGTTTCGTTCGGTGAGCAGTGTACTACATTGTACAGAAAAATGTGGACTTATTGGAGTGCGGAAGGGAACTTTTCACTATGGAGGCGTTGGAGTGCGCTATCCACTGAGACGAGGTAACGCGTAACGCCCAATCCATCCAGCATTGTAGTGGAATGCCGAACTCGCCGGAGTGTTTTACCTATATGACACCCGAAGGACACGGGTTCGACTCCGTCCGCGGCAGTGGCATTTCGATGGAGCCGGAAATGCTAGAGGCCTGTGTACTGTGGCATTTTCAAAGCACGTTAAAGAAATGCTAAGTCGTCGGAGTTTGCGGAGCAATCCACCACGGCTTGTCTCTTAATCATACCGTGGTTACGGTACGTAATACCCCAGCAATTATTATTATTATTATTATTATTATTATTATTATTATTATTATTATTATCACCTATTTGACAGCAACAGATCTTCTTCGGACTGCTACTATAGTGCTGGACTTGTCTCAAGACGCGCGAAATTTCATACGAAACGCCTTGTGTATAGTGGAGCAGATTCTCGATTGTGAGAAACCTTCGTCTAATGAGCTATAGCGTTCTCACAAAGAAAAAATGAAAATGACACCATCATTACGCATTTTTTAAATGTTAGGGACGACTCAAGCGCCGACCCCTCCCCCCCCCCCCCCCCCCCTCCAAAAAAAAAAAAATTCTGACTCGTAAATTCGGCGCTGCCTGTCCTATCGACCCAACTAGGCGGCTTATTCTCCACAAGTTGCCGTCTCTAGCAAAAAAAAAAAAGAGAACGCTTTACTACTTCACAATTAGGCGACATAACAATTGTCGAGCCCGTACCCCTGACCTTTCCCATCCTGGCAACATCGACCTGCGAAGACTAAGATCTGGTTCCGGCCACGCCAAAGAACAATCAGGCCAACGCCTGATGCTACGACGAGTGCTCAGTGCACGGCCGACGGATATTCTTGTATTCCATACACGTTGGAATGCATGATCCGCGGTTGCAACCGAAACCACCGGTCGGCCTAGTGTTCCGACGATCAACGGCATGTATTCACAGAGCTAGATTGGCGGGCGAATGTCGTAAATGTGCAGATATATAACACGGGGAAACACTACGCATCTCTGAACTGCTCTGTGCTCACGCACTTTTTGTCTCCGACCTAACGGGAAGCAGCGCTTATTGTAGTGATCCTTTAACCTTTACAAGTATCATTTTGCTTACGTATGACACTGCGTACTTTTGCAGTTGTTATCCCACTAATTGTAATAGATTTTTTTTTTACAGGTACTGTGTTTATGTGCAAAGACAAGAGTTATTTACATGTCCCACTCCTTTCGTTGCAATGAAATAGTGTCTTTAATGGATAAACGTTGCATATATGCATGTAAACTGTTTGTAGACTTACTCCTGCAGTTCCAGGTGAGGACCTTCAGGCACATTCAAGCTGCATGGAGGAGCTTTTCGCCTGAAGGACCCACAACAATCTTGTTGGAAAGTAAGAACATCTCCGATTATGATTCTGAAATCGTAGGCTAGTGGAGACATCAGGGGGCTGGAGCGAGCTTGAAATGCCACAGTGCATCTAGCATGTTGTGGTATATGTAGAGTTTACAGGTCTCGAACTTAATTCCGCAACTCCAACATTCATCGGAATTGCCGAATAACTGAGCTGAGATTTGGATGTTACGCATTGAGGGGATGATGCTCAAAACAAGTTTTGCAGGTAAAATGTGCAGTGCGGTGCACTGTTAATGAAGACACTAACACGCCGTTTTCGTACTGACAAAGCCCTGTTTGATTATTGATTTTTTGGGGGTTTTACGCCCCGAAACCATGATATGATTATTATAGACGCGGTATTGGAGGGCTCCGGAAATTTCCACCAGCTGGGGTTCCCTATAAAGTGCACTCACATCATACACTACACGGACCTCAATTCATCTCCGTTGAAATGCAGCCGCAAAGGCCGGAATTCGATCCCGCGACCTTCGGATCAGCAGCCGAGCGCCGTAGCCACTATACCACCGTGGCGGGGCTTTTACAAAGCCGCAAGAGCAAGTGTTGAACGAATCTATTGTCACATGCGCGCGTAACCAAAAGTTCTAGTCCCGGCAACTGCAGGTAAACAGATGCAAAGTCTGGCGTCTTCAGAATGAAATAGCAGTGAACTCGTGAGCTTCCTTTGCAGTGTACAGCAGTGTAGAGTAAATATAACTGAAATACGCATTTGCCACAGGTAGGGAAGTTCATTTCATTTAACGTTTTCGCAAATGCTTGTAATAATAGTCCAATTTCTCCTTACACGTTTAAACGGAGGTGTTTACGATTTCTAGGGACAGAAAAGAAATGTTGAGATAGTTGTGCTCTTCTCATGAGCAGCGAAAGCAGGTCTCTGCGAATGACCGCTCCCATTATGCGCCCCACGACTTTACACAATGAACTATAGCATGCGTAAATGTGAACAGAACACAACAGCAACGTTTTGAGCGCTTCTATGGACCAATTTGAAGAAGGGAAGTTAAAATGAAAAAAAAAAAAACTACATCAGAGGCAGAACGCCAAAATCAGCAGGAGCGAAATGTATCTAGGTCACTGTATTTTCCTCTGCACTCAATGCGTGTGCTTGCCAAAGAAAATTTGTGCCCGCGAGATACTCTAAAACAAAATACTTTCACGGACACGGTCGCTACGAAAAACAAAATTACATAGGCGTGGATAGAAACCCTACGGTAACCCTAAAACAGCACTTATCATTCGAAACTCCTATTATCCAAATGAAAATACATCACGTTTATGGTTTAAAAAAACTCAAGAGGTTAAAAAAAGCATTACCCGAGAAACGAATTAAGCGGGTTCGCATCAAGCAGACTGCACTGCTGACCTTTTTTTTTTTTTTCGCGGGTCCTCAAACCGGAATAACCAGTTGACGAGCGCAATGCGGCAACGGCTATTCATGAAATACAGTGGACGCGTTTAATTTAGGACAGTCGAGTTCACTAACGTAACACACACGGCAAAGAACACCGCGAAAACGCCACGCGGCACACACACACATACACAAGGACCAGAGTTAACGTAATCCGCAATTAAATAAAAATAAAACATGAACGAGCACAAATGCAGCCACTGACCTCGGCCGTCCCATCGTCGATCTTCTGCTGCAACATTTGAACAGTTAATTCACCGCCGCCGTTTGCAGCGTCCGCAACCGCGGCAGCGGCTTTCCCCTGCGCCGCCGCAGGCGTAGCAGCGGTAGCCGTTTTTAACACCATTTTTTTGCTGTCTTCTATTTTCCTCCGAGATCTTTCACGGGTTCGAAGGTCACGACTCCTTCACACATAAACACACACGCGACACACTCACAAAGGACTCGACGAACGCCGGTAGAGCGAATCCACAGAGGTGATCGCGCACTCAACAATACACGGTCCGTACGGCTGGCCGTACGGCGTAAGAGTTTCTGAGAAACGCCGCTACAAGCCAAAAGCCTCAAGGTTAGAGTCTTCCAAGAGAGTTCAGTACGGGGCGTCTAGCTCTTTGACAAAGTCTGCTGCTCGTTCCGTACAGGCCAAATATCCCTGGAACGATGGTAACTTCCAAAAGTGCCCAGGGAAATCCGAAACGAAGCCAAGACAGGTAAGTGACGGAACTTTCCGGGCTTTGAAAGGAATCCGGAAGTCGCCGACGAAAAAGAAAGACTTCGGAACGCTATTGGTAGCTGTCTCCGAACACCTCCGAACGGACACAACGCAGAGATGTTTTTTTACAAGAGTGTTGCAAGCACTGCGGGCGTAATTATTTCCTCGAGTTGCTGACCTCACGACGTTTCAAGCGACAGTGATTTGTCTCCGCTTGCACTGACAAACGCAAGTACCTTACCCACTTATTTCCAAGACGAGAAACTGCCCTCACTGCTAGTGCGGCGTACAAAAATAACGCAACGAACGGTGACCTTTTCAATGACTCCTCGCCCGATATCGCAACACAATTCCTATCTAAATGCAGCTGCGCAGTTTCGCACGCTTATCTGACGCAGAGTTAAAAAAAGAAGGGCTGCTCCCAGAACACGCTAGAGAACTTTCTCCTCGTGAGTGGCCTCGTTGGTATAAAAATCTAAAAATAAATATTATTCGTAGGTTTAACGAGTTGAACTTATCTGCTGTGTTTTGTTTCTTTGGCGGCAGTTACTTTGATCGAGTGGCTGAAACGACAGTGCCGCTGAGTGCACTAAAAGTTTTTTTTTTTTTTTTTGCTCCTGCAGAGTCAACAACTTGGCGTCCCCTTGAGACCGTCCTGAGCCGAATGGTGGAGTTTCAGGGCGGCAGACACCAAAGTTCTCAAGCTAGAAGTGAAAATACGGCGTCTTCTCTCTTGTTTTTGGAAGAGATCCCGCCTGTTTTAGTCACAGGAGGTAAACAAAGAACACCTTTTTTTTTTTTTTTATCCCCGAAGCTTTCGGAAAGTGAGTCCGATACACACCCGGAGGCTCAAAGCTCGAACACTAGTGTAAGCTCTTATTTTTCTTTTTCGTTCCAAGACTTCGACGTGGGAAGGTCGCCAAATGATCTACGAGTCGCAAGCTTTGAGAACGTTTCTTGGCTGATCTTTCAAAAAAAGAGGGCTAATCCGCAAAAGACGTAAACAAAACGAAAAACGGATTAAGTGCAGGCGTAAGACAAGCTGGCAGAAGAAACCGAGACGGCTAAACAACAATCGCGTCAGGGACTACCGGTAAGTTTATTTGCCTTCGTCTTAGCAGCTCTCAGAGACTTGAAGGGCGAAAAAGTCGAGCACGACTTTGCCAGCTTAACGCCAACAGAAATTCTTTACGTAGCGTCGTTCGTTCGAACGCACCGAAGTTCGACACGGACTACAAGTGAAGTCAGAAGTCTTTGACTTGAAGCTCGTTGCGCGGGTTGAGTCGCTGAAACCTTCTTTAGGCTAATGTCGCCCTCAAAGGAGAAGAGAGGTGTCAAGCCGCGGAAGCCGAGAGCAACCAGAGGATACAAACGCCAGAAAAATTGTTACCTAAGACTTATGAGCAAGCTTGTCTGCGAAGCGATTGAAGCGAACGAAAACGTTCTCGAAAGCTGTTCAGTTTTGTGGGAACCACCTGAAGACCGAGACTTCAATAGTTTCACGGTGCGCAGTCAGTTTTTCGAGTCAACAGACAGCTTGAAAGAGACTGCTTTCCGACGCACTCCTTTCCAGTGCGCACAATGACGCAATCGAATGCAACCTTGAACTGTGATCACAATAGGGGAATCCCCACCGAGGTATCGCCTGCCGTGTCCTCGAAGAAGAGTTGCGTTAAAAGATTTAACAGGTCTCAGTTCGCGCAGACAGCACTGACTGAGCGCTCCAGAAACGCACAGTTGATAACTGCGGTTGTTGAGCAGACGACGCGGACGACAAGCAGACGGTTTGACTTTTCTTTTTTCGAAAGGACACAACGCACTCTAACGAACGTGACGTAGCTTGATTACGAAACTACTACACGACAACTACAATGTCGTTCGAGTCATCTTGCTTTGTACTTTGAGGCGACATATCGGAGCTGCGTCCAGAATATTCAAGCGACTTCTTGTCAACAGTATGAACGTGCTGCCGAACGTTGCGTTTCTTCGCGGTTTTAGCGGACAGCCTCGGCCGACCAGGAAGGTGCGGTAATTGTTACCCTTCGCGGAAAGAAAGAAGTTACTTTGCAAGAAAAAAAATCGCAGACAATTACCGCCGATATAGACAGACCTACGAACTCCAGTACTTAATAAAGTTCACAAAACAAAACTGGCAGAGAACAACGTTAACTCGGCAAACACTCCAAACGTTGCAAGACTTGTAGTTTCTAAGCGGCTTTAGTCGACTGCTGGTTCGAGGATACTCTCAAGTAATGAACGCAACAGGGAACGCTCTTCACGCTGGACAACCTTGCGTAGCTACGTCGAATTCAGACACTATTAGAAGAACACCAGTACAGGGGCAGACACTGTGCGTTCCAGGCTAATGAAGGCTTAAAAAAAAAGGCGCTTTCAGCACTGCACCGAACGGTTGCGTTCGGCAGAACGGGAATCACAGTTGGGTCAAAGCGCTGAAAGAAGTCCGAAGGGCTGTTTCCGAAATACTTGCTTCTGGCAAACGAAGGAAGAAGCGGACGTTACGTCACAGAAAGGAGGCTGGTAGATTCCACAGAGAAAGAAGAAATCGCTGCCATCACTCAATCACACTGCATCACGGGGAACACGAGAAACTTTACGCAGCCAGTTTTCGTAGCGAAGTGAACCTTCACGAACTTTCGGCGCGATTTCAGTCGAAACTTTTTTGTCGAGGCCGGTGCTTGGGCTAGCTGACACTGGTGAGACACAGGGTGCCGTAAACAGAGTATTGGGAGAGCAAAACCGGTTAATCCTTCGTAGCCGACTGCCGACGTCCTGTCTAACGCGATTTTGACGACGTCGGGGCTATGTGTCGCCGTAGTTTAGTATTGCACAGCAGCGTCGCTATCCGCAGACTCGGCAGATAGTCACTCTCAAATCCAGATGGGCTCCGGTTGCGAAGATGCCGGCTAAACTCACGAAACCGGCAGAAGTTTGCTGTCCCCACAAGCGCCGCACGACACACTTGCGCAGCAGAAATATCCGAGTCTGCCGGCTTACTCCGAGAAAGGACGAAGTTCACAAAGACCCAAGCCGCTCGCAAAAAAGAAAAACACAACCACCAGCGGAACGAATCGGGGTTACTTCTCCCGGAAAAAAGAAGAAACAAACAAACAAAACCCCGACGACTCTCACACACTATGCTGCTCCTGCTTTCCGGGTTTCCTTCGACGCAGGCGAAAAACGTTCCGCTCTACGGTGGTTCGGGACGATAGCGAACAGGTAGAAGAAGGCGGAGACGCGCCGCACGGTGGCATGTTTACGGCCTCGGCTGTTGTTGGGACTCTGGGCCCGTGGCGACCACGACCAAACTCTCGTCTGACCAGGGGACGTGCCACGAGTGCGCTTAAATTCGCGCCGCTACGCGGGAAAGGCGAAAGGGAAATTGGGAGAGGACGGCGGGAAAAGATAGGGAGAAGAGGGAGGAGCAGACGGCCGCGGGGAGAGGGAACGAGGCAGATGCGCCGGCGCGCATGCGCGCCTGGTACGCGTCACCGATGACGAAAGACGCGGAATCCCCGACGCGCCACCACCGATTCGCGCGCTCGCACGCGACAAAAGGGGCCGCGCAGCAGCAGAAGCACTGAGAGAAAGTTTCGATTCGCGCGGCGGTGCGCGCCAAAACGTGCCTAGAATGAAAAACTCGCGGGGCGTGCGCTGAAGGAAAGAATGGAGCCTCTGATTAGTTTAAGCAACAATTTCCCCAAAGTCATGATCGGAATACGAGTCGTAATAAAACACCGTAATCTTAGAATATATTATTTTAAAGAAATAATAATCTCTGCCTGTTACGTCAAGCAGGGCAGTCAAGATAACGCGCTTATATTTTTCGCGCGCCAACCTGGCCTTCCCAACGTAGCCGACACCTCTAGGACACTAATGTGTTTGCTCACCTTTTATGTTTATTCTAACGGAAAACAACGAAATATTATTCCACAATAAAACTTATTGATTGATTGATTGAACGCGACTATAAAATTGGCCCAAGTAATTCTCCGCGAGAAATACGGCAGTGTCCATCGGAAGCCACCTCACAATAAAAGAACGGCCTCATTCCCTGTAAAGGGTGCATCACTGCATACAGAGCATTTATAAGGTGAAGCACGCTTTCAGTCAACGAGCGCGTGCTTTCTGCACATATGACCATGACAGAACCGCATAAGGAGACACAACATAACCGACGATAAACAGCGGAAGACAAAAAAAAAAAAAGAAAGACCGCTGCTTTGAGCGAAAGACGCCTCGCTAATAACCTGATTTTGAAGGCGGCTGCGAAATTAAACGTGCACATAGGAGCACAATGTGACAGCGACAGCACCCTTAGGGTGAGGCTAAGTTTTCTTTAATACTTTTGACAAAGGCCATGTGCGGCTATTTTAATATCGTATATTCGCCACCACATCTTCCGTTTAAGACACGTACAGCGAAGCCCACAGTAACAGCTTTCACCGGAACAACAAACATACAAAAGGAAGATACGACCAGGACATAGGGGATGAAGCACTCGGGACCAGTCTACGTGATATAAGCTTCAGCAATTTATGTTCCGTCTATCAATACTCAATACTGGCATTCCGAAAGGGAAGTTACCTTCATTCGTCTCGCGGCAGAAGCAGCGAAAGCGCAGCCTGTCGACTGCCGGTGGCAGACCTCAACTGCACGTCTGCGGTTCTACCGGAAGGCCTAGCGGTATGAAAGACATTCTCCGGGGAGGACAGCAAACGGACTGCTGGCGGCGACATTCTTTCGCGCCATTTCCATCAAACCCGCAACGTCCAGAATTACAAAAAGCTAAATAATAATAGAACTGAGCGCGCGGGCATGACGCACCGGCGGTAAAGGACAAACGTCCCGAGGAAGCAGCCGCCCTGAAAGGCATAAAAGGCTGATCAAGTACTCCGCCTTGCCCGCGATTTTATTGTTGTTCGGTGTTTGGACGCGATGCCACGTGTACAGAGCAGGCTCTTCGCATGAAAATTACTCCCCAGCCCCTTTCGGCTGCGCCTCCGTCCAGACGTACTGTCTAGACAGAGACGCAGTCGTACTGTCCGGACAGAGGCGTACTGATGAAAGGCACTTACCTTCGAACAAAGGAACCAGCGGAACACGTTCTGTATTTGGGTGCTCACCTTGAGGTTCGCGTCCAGCGAACGGCGCGGCATAAGAAAGCGTAGGGTTGCAAAAAAAAAAAAAATTACACCACCTCCCGCTAAAGGGGACTGTGAGGCGATGCGAAGTAGCACGGGGGGTGCACACCGCGTTTCCATCGGTTTGACTAGGTGTCGCGTTTGCATCGGTTTGACGCTAGCAGACGCTGCCTGCGTCAGCGTTGTCTCTCGCGGGCGAGGGCGCGTTCTCGTTCCTTGCGAGCTGGTAAAGCGTTCATCGAAGAAATAGCGTTTCCATAGTCAACGCGTGCCGTTCGGAGAGGAGAGGAGGAATGCCGACAGGAGAGGAGATGAGACAAGCAGAGGAGGGGGAGGAGGATGCGCATGCGCAGTGCGGGTGTGGACGCCACACGGCGGATGGATAGATGGAGGGAGGGAGTGACACAGCCACCTCGACCATAAGCTGCGTCGCATCTAAAAAAAATGACCACTTGGACTTGAGGCACTTTACACGCACATTCAGCGGACACACGTACAACATGCGAGGTTGCGTTATCTGTGAGGTTTCATGTCCCAAAACTGGCGATGATTATGAGAGACGCCGTAGTGGAGGCCGCCGGGAATTTATGCCACCAACAAGACGAAAAACGTTTCGTCTTGTCTCCCGCTTCACCAATATTCTGGGAGCACATAGGGTACTTCGCAATAAATAAAGAAAAATGAAGAAAAACAAGAAAACGAAAACTCGCGAGCTCATAATAAAGTTTAAAAGCAGCGATTGACAGCAAATAGAGAATAAACGCGAAGGCGACGGGACACAGCGTGTTTCCTGTATTCTCAATGTTTCTGATGTATTCGCTGCGCACCGCTGCTTCAAAACACCATTATGAATCCCGAACAATTTCACCTACATGTCCGTTATGCTGCGAATTTGCGATGTTCGCGCGCACAGTCATCAAGACGTACTTATTACGATTTTAGCGAAGTTACATTTAACTATGTATACGCGAATAGGACTCTTCGATGAAGTGTACCTTTTTCTATTTGCGACATACCTGTCTCGGAATACCTTCACTTGTCATTTCTCTGCCAGGAGGAGAGAGGCTGGCACACGTTCCAACCACGTTCTTTCCATAAAATAAAGACGAACAAATCGCTATTTCATGTGGGTTTCTTTTCAATAAACAATAAACATTTTTTAACAATAAACAATAAAAACAACTCATTCCGACCGCTTCAACGACTCTGTCGGTCATTTTTCTTTGCGACTTACGACACAAAGCTACGCCACCCTGAAGCATGTGAACAACGTATCAATTCCGATCTCTCTCTCTCTCTCTCTCTCTCTCTCTCCCTGTTTTTTTTTGTTCTCCTTTCCTGGCTCAAGCACCACCCAGTCCATTAACTGCACTTCTTTCCTATACTACTCTCCAACGAAAGACAACTAGCACGTGGACAGGATCAATTTTCAAAAAATCTCGGCATCTGAACTGACCATGAAAGAAAAGAAATTCTATCTTCACTTTCTTTTGGCACAAGGACGAAAGAGGCGAATGAAAAAAAAATGAAAGCATATAAAGATATCGGAGGCGTTAAAGAACAGAGGCTAACATTGGAGAGAAAGGCCAAAAACCAAAGAGAACACGGAACTGCGGAGTGACGACAGGGCTTGGAGGGAGCACGAAAAAGTGTCGTAGATCACGCTTTCGTGCCGCAGCCAACGGGAAGCACCAAGGGTAGCAGCACATGCTGGGAGGGGAAGCACTTTTGGCCAGAGCGATAGAACCTCCTCCTAAAACTATAACGGGTGACAAAGAAAAATATCTCAGATATCAAAAGGAGCAGAACCATACTGGCAAGAATATAAAGACACGGAGTGGCTACCAACACGAAAGTCGTAAATTTATGGAATGAACGGTCAGGTGCACACGCTTTTTTTTTTATCTTCCTGCACCTATCTTCGAGAGACAGAAAATGCAGTGACGTAAGAGCAGCACGTGCAAAAGAAATGTGATGACAACGCTAAACGTGAAAACGGCCGCGCGACTATGCCTGGCATTTTTTTTCTTTCTTTCTTTCCTTTCTTTCATTCTTTCTTTCTTTCTCTCTTTCTTTCTATTGTAGACCGATGGCACGTTCTTTTTTTTTTTCCCTTCGTTTGTACTCGCAGAAAAAAGGCAACAAAGCAAATAAATAAATAAATGAAAACAGAGATTCTGATCGTCTTCACATCGCCTATGTCGCAACCATTATTCACCTTACAATGTGACAGGTTGAAAACGCGGCGAGGAAGTCAGCGCGCGGCCTTCAGAAAAAGAAAAGCAAAGAGAAAACGCCAATGATAACTCTCCAAGAAGGAACAATAAGGCTTCCGAAGTCTACGACTAGGATCATTCGCTAGAAAGAATTCGCACGAAAACAAAAAAAAAAATCGAAGGAAAAGAAAAGCACTCGTGGTTGAGTGCGCCGTTCATCGCAGTTCGCCGAGGCGCAGCCCGCAAACACCCAAAGCACCGAAAGTCAGCACGAAGCTTTCCCTAATTGTGTGCAACTGAAGGTGACAAAGGCGCTGCTGCACTTTTTAAAGACGACGGACTTGCACAAACGACTTTAACAGCGATGTGTGATGTCACGTACCATGCAGGTGCCAGACTCTGACAATGTGCTATATGTGCACCCTCTCTCTCTCTCTTCCTCTTTCCTTTCACCTTTCGATCTCCCCCGTCCCCTTCCCCTCGTGCAGGGTAGCATACCGATTGTCCTACACTGGTTAACCTCCCTGCCTTTCCCTCTCTATTTTTTCCTTCCTTCCTTCCCTAATTGTGCATAGCGAGATTGTCCACATTTTCCTCGGAGAAACAGGAGAAGGAGCGTAGTAGACACGTAAAATACCGCGCCACGCGCGCGTGACAAGCGACATTTAACACCATTTCCGAAGTAGTAGTAAAAACATCCCCGAGTCCTTTCTGTAAGTGCAGAATACAAGAGGCAAGACAGCTCGCCGACAAGGGCCACGTAAAATGTGTTGCCAATAAACTTGTCGACATGTAGGCATCGTTAATCATAGGGCCGAGGAACCTCCGGAGGCTGCTTGTGGTTGCGAAAATCGCGGAGAGCTTGGGGAAGGCGGTTTCACCACACCTGCTTTGGCGTTTCAAAAGACTCCATTTCACCGTTACTTCATTGATTCTCCCATTGCCACCTAGTAATAGAGAACGATCAGCGACAAGTCCTAATAGAAAGAAGGCTCGGGGATCAGCGCGGGACCTATGACGATAAAAAAGAAAAAAAAGAAAGGGGGGGGGGGGGCAATCCGCTGACGCCATTCCCTAGCGGTATTATTGACAGGCAATCCAGCCACCTGGGAATCTCCCAATAATAAGGAGGTGAAGACAGAACCTGAGCACCTGCCATCCTGTCTTTCCTTTGCTTCCCCCTCCCGCCCCCCCCCCCCTCCCCTTTGTGCACCGGAAACCCCTCTTCGATCTTTCATGAACACAAATTTCCTGGCTCACATTCTTCGTCGAGAAGCAGAAGCTGTAGCCAGTGTAGCGAGGCTGCATCGGTCACTACGTGTCAGCCATGCTAAATATGTGCAGCGCTACGAAGGCTGCGGGGATCGCATTGGCATTTCGGAAAATGGAAGGGGGCCGCACGCTTTCGAGAGTTGGCTCGGCTGGCTCTTCGCACGCAAGTAATCTTGGATAAAAAAAAAAAAAGACACCAACACTGAGAACGTGAGAGAAGGAAGCTAAACACAACAGAACCGCCCTCGCCTTCAGCATTTTTATCTTCCATATTGCGCCTTATTGAGAGGATACAAAGTCAATCCTAGAGTTTACAATAGCCCTCTCTCTCTCTGCTTAGACGCCCTGACCGATGATTATCTTCGAATTGCAAGGACTCAAAGGGTAAAATACAGACTGGGGTGCCTCACGCACAGAATATCTTTTCAGTTAGCGTCGCACTGTTGTTGTTGTTGTTGTTCGATGTTCATGATGCACAGGTCAGTTGTCCGGACTACGCAATATGTGCAATGCACTGCGTGCTCTAAGCTTCTCTTCTGAACTCTCCTACTGCAAACAAGTTCTGCGGACACCTACAAAGTGGAGTAACGTTTACGAAAGGGAAAGTTAGCATCCACCAGTTTGTAGCACAATGCTACAAGGAAATCCGTACGGATTTCTCAGAGAGGAAAGCCTCCCAGTTGCCGAAAAATTCGTTCAGGTCTGGGGTTCGATGCCGGAACTGACGACCGTCTGAGGCGCTTGCTCCGCAACTAGCAGGCTTTTATTTCTGAAAAATCCGTATGGATTTCCTTGTAGCTTTGCGCTACAGACGGGTAGGTGCTAGTTTTCCCTTTCATAAACTGCAATATTGTCTTCTATACCGTTAATTCTATATTGTATTACAAGCCCCCCCCCCCCCCCCCCCGCATTCCCGTCGCCCTACAATAATGCTCCTTGAGGGCGCTGTAGGAACTCACACAAATATAAATATAAACAAATAAACGGCGCTGTTGAACGCTGCGACATGAGTGCGCTTTCAGCGAGGTGAGAGCGAATCCCTGGAGACTTGCGCCTGCTTCGCGCTTTTTTGGGAGTGTTTCTTTTTGATAAGCGCAGCCTACGCAAAACGGCCGGGTGTTTTTTTTTTTTTTTCAACGTAGTATACACCCTTCCTACGCTGACCACCCACAGTGTGATCCAAACCCAACCAAGTTGCACTTTCCGCATACACGTGAAAGGAAAGTGTAACGGAGGGAGCGGGTGAAAGGAAACCGCGTTGACCGAAGCGCGATTGAGAAAACGAAATAAAGTTGATCAAGTCGAAAACGTATTAATCCCGTTCTGTGGTGTTTACATAGACACATGAAGAAGACGGACAGTATACGTACGCCGACTATCAACTGAAAGGCCACATTGCGGCGAAAATGAAGGTCAACACTAAACGAAGTCTGAAGGTGCTCAGACATACATCGCCGCTTTTGAATTAGACACAGGGGCGGGCATACGCGAAACGTAACTATTTAAGCACGACATCATGTCCTTCATGTGAGGGTAACCTTTCCTCTTTTACCTGGCCCGAACCACTATACAACGTCAAGTAAGGCTGAAATGTCATGCTTGCATAGTTACCCTTCGTCTATAGGCCCACGCGTCTGGCAGCACCCTTGTGATTGACAGATGACACCACCATTACTAAGCTTGCGCAAATAAGTTCTCCCTTTAGCTGCATTTTCCTTCTCAGTGCGACCTTTTAATGATCGGCAGTCGGCATTCGTATTGCCAGTCAGTCTTCGCTTGTGTCCACCCCTGCGCGACTATCGAATCCCAACTAGCCTGAGGATAGGGATACATATGCGTTTCAACAATTGAATCGTTTTTCGCGCTCATAAAATTCAATTCTATTCAACTTCACCTAAGATAATCCCAGGTAAAATACGCCAAAAGGTCCAAACAAAGACGCAGAGGAAGTTGCTACCGACCAGCAAGCACGCTGGCCACTTCATCCTGATTTCAATCCATTCCCTACCCACCTGAACCCCTCACCTCATTCCGCGAGCGTACATATTTTCTCCAGCGGGAGACCCACAATTAACCCACCGCACATCTCGCACTTTCACTTTACTAGAGCGGCGGAGGCTGTGCTTGGGAGACATCGGGCAGGGGTGGCCCTTACACCGGCATTCATCTGAACGCGCAAGCGGCCGAGCTTTCCACTGGGGTGATACAGGCCCACATTGCGCTGTTCCAGTGATTGGAGCCAAATGAGCAGCATCTGCTATGGACATTCACGGGCTTGCGTATGGGAAGCCCTCTGGCACTTAGTACTGCAAGCCGGCCTCCGCCGCTGCAATGTCACGATCTCTTATGACCACTGGATGCACGATAACGGGTTTTACAAAACACTGCTTCGATTCGTACACTATACGGGCTGTGCAGAGCACATTGAACACGCACAAACGAAGCGTTAAGCCTGAAGGGCAAGTCTGTTCCGCACTTTCAGAAAATGACTGTAAAGTACCGCGGCGACAGCAATATGAAGCGACTTCAAGGCATAATTATTACAATTGCTGGAGATATATGAGCCAAAAAAGCAGGACATGATTGCGATGCACGCCGCAGTGGAGGGTTCCACGAGTTTTCGCCACCTAACGTTCTTGGACGTTCACTGACTGAACACACCAGAGTACAAAGTCCTCTAGCATTTTCACCTCCATCGGAAATGCGACTGCCGGGGCCGCGATCGAACCTGCGTTGTCTGAGTCAACAGCCAAGCACAGTAGACACTATACCAAGCGGCGAAGAGCGACAAGAAATCGCGAGAAAGCAAAGCAAATAAACGCTACTTTCAGCGCAGGTGAGATCCTCCCCCGTCCCCCAAGCCCCTCACCTCACTCCCCCTCGATCTCTTAATACACGTATTCTCCCTTCGTCTTAGACACCCGTTTCTAGTCAGCACTTATCTCCCTCCAGTTTTAGCAACCGATGCGGCCGCAGAGGAAGTGGCCGAGTGCAAGAAGGGAGCGTCCCTTCTTAGCACCCACGCCCGACCGGAAGAGACTTCCTCGAGAGCGGAAGTGAGCGAGAAGCCCACGCGCTTTCACGGATAAGCGAGCCAGAATACGCGTCAAAACGGCCAAGGCAAAAGACTAGCCGCCACCTCGCCATACATTACAAAAACAAGAACAAAATTATTCGGCGAAAAATGAAAATAAGCAGTTAAACATGAGGGAGCTCCATTCATCAAAAGGGCAGATGCCACAGGCAGTGTTATACATGGAGCGCGCCTAGCGTGCGATCCGTTGATATAAGGTCAAACTCGCGGGTATAGAGAAAAAAGATTACGGCACGCTTAGGAACTTTGGTAAATAAAGCTTTTTGTTGTCGTATCTTATTTTTTTCGTCGCTTCTACCGCGTAAAAGGGGCACACAAGTCGATGCAGACCTGCGTTGAACATGCAAATTTCATAAGCTCCTGCTTGGAATGAACAATCCGTCACACATGAAGCCTGTCGGTGATTACCCATGCGATTTATTAGATTCCTTACCGAAATATCGGACGACGCGCAGCCAGCCGCGAACTATAATATAATCCACATCTTAAGCCTTTAAGTACTTTGACCTTTAAGCTAGACTTACAGTGAAGGCACTTATTCTTTTTTTCTTCTTCTTTTATTGAAAGGGGGGGGGGGGCTACTTGTTGAGTTAAAAGCATGCGCGAAATTGGAAAATTTTCCAGCAGCCTTCCAGTCAACTTTTCATACGGACGACCGGCTGAAGGCGAAATCCTGGTGCGCAATCTGTAATGCACTGTCATTCTTTTGCAACTTACGATCTGGCGGCAAGGCATTTCCAACAATTAATCAGCTTCAGTGAGAAAGTACACGTGTTGGCATTTTGGTCGACATTATAAGCGACTATAGGGTTGGGCGAACACTCGGAAATTTCCATTCAGGAATCGAATAGCGTTCCATTCAATTCGGTACTGAATCGAATAGTGCACATTCGAAACAGCGAATATTTTTTCTAATAGTCGACGAAGACACAAGCACCGACGAGAAAATGTCAAAGGAAGCAACCGTCCGAACCGCGACGGGTTATTATTTTTATTCATTCACTGAACTGCCACAAGGCCTGTCGCCCAACCTTTTAAGGAAGTGCGGAGGCTTTGTTGGTCCCCAGATCCAGATGTTCTTCCATAAAATTTCAGTGACGCGGACTCGAGGCTTCTGCAATTTACTGTCCTAAGCATGATATCCGTGGTTTCGCTCACCAAGCTCTTAGCGATACGTTCGAGCCCAATCTAACATGCTCCAACGCACGGAGGAAAGAACAATGCTAATAGAAGACTCCACGTGACAGTCTTGAAGAAAGTTACGAAAACATTAAAGGACAGAATCATGGCAAACAGGTCCCGCTCACACGAAGAGCAAGGGGTGGATTAATGTACAGTCAAGCGCTACCTATGGTTACTTATATTCCAACGGCTCTAGATACTGCAGCATGCAAGCCTACATCACTATACATAACTATTTGATTTTTGTCGGTTAAATCTAACCCTAGTGATCCCTTGTCAATGTTTGTAGCTATTTCTTTCGAATAAAAATGTTGTGGAATTTGGGGGCTGTTCTGAAACCGTCTGCCCTGCTACTCGAAGATTCGATTCGTATTTGATTCAGTTTCATCAGTATTCGATTCGTATTGAATTCGATTCCAAGATTATGTGCACCCTTCTTCGACGTTGACGCGTGACTGGCACATAACGCGAGCATAATCGCTTCGATGCGGAACTAACAACGGAGCACCGAATGACAAAAAGAGCGTTAAAGGCAATGAGGGAGGTCAACGTATATTACCCCTCCAAATATCAACATTCCGTTCTAAGTGCGACATCTCAAGCACGATGTGCGCTCTATCCATGCTAAATGTTCTCAATTCGACACTGTCTGATCCACTTCATTGAGTGTAGCACAAATTCCCACCAGAAAACATTAGTATCGGGGCTATGCAAGCTTGGTTCAACCTCTCATGCGAATTATATATTTAATTAATTAATATTCATTTTTAGACGACGCACGGTTAGGGGGCCCTCAGAACCTGACATCGCTTATGAACACATTCATCGTGTTCTGTACGCATGCATTGTGTCAACTGCGTGATGCAGTGTACCAAACAGCGATGCACGGTGTGAGCTCATGATCAGGGAGATCTAGTTGTTGTGCAAACGGTGTAGGCGGCGTTAGTATAGGGTCGCTGGTTAGGCTAGTTGGTGATGATCAGTTTCCATTATAGCACTTTATCGACAGAAGAGGGCTACCCCACCGCGTACAATTACAAGCTTTTTATACAGCCGCTCTACACGCTCAAGTGGCGGTCAGTGAAAGTGCACCGCTGACTGACGAACAATTCAAATGAGATCTGTACAAGATTCACTGCTGCGCACTTCGGAAATGCCATGAAGCTAACACACTGCATCTACCGTTAGGGGAAGTGAAGGTCTAGTATTACGTGCAAGTTTCAAGTAAACTTCGGCCCCGCATCGAGCAACTCTAGCTGAATTGTGGGTTGGCGGTTTTCCCAAGACCTCCGCGTGTAGGTGATGCCGAAAATGAACAGTTTTCTCTACGCGTATTTGTACGTATACGCAGCTCACGGCTAAATGTGCCCTTTCGTGGCTCGATGCCGCTGCGCGCCCTGGTTAAAGCTTCGATCACAACTCCCCCGCCTCCACCTCTCAGCGCAATGAACTCCTGCTGTATTTGTATTCTCCACTGCTCCTTTGGATGCTCTGTTGGCAAGTATTGCTTTTTGTTAGACTTTCGCAAGCCACGTAACTTCACAGCAGTATGGATTCGCATTTCAGTGAAGCTTGCCAAGGCGACTTTGCCAATGTTGAATGCGCCCACTGATGCGACTCCACCTGTTCATGCGCTGCACAGAATTGGTGAGAGAGACTAGGTAGAGCTAAAGTAGCGTCAGACGAGCGCTCTGTTGGCGCTGCTGAGCCAATCCTGAGTGCAATCTAGTCTATTTCCCCACGTGCCCCGTCCGCTCTGCAGTCTTGATGATGATGATTGTGGTTCGGTTAAGGAAAGGACGCTAACTTCTGCAGCCCATGTAGAGAGATAGCTAACCGTCCGCGGGTGCAGAGGGAACGAAGTGAAAAAGATAGAAAGGAGAGAAAAGCCGTACTGGAGGGCTCCGGAAATTTAGACCACCTGGGGTTCTTTAACGTGCACTGACAACGCACAGTACAGGGGGCCTCTGGCATTTTCGCCTCCATCGAAAATGCGACCGCCGCGGCCACTGTCGGACCAACAGCGCCCCCCCCCCCTCCTCACCTACCTTCCGCATTTTACCTAAGTGCATAGCAAGTTGGATACTAGAGACCGAAATGCGTGTAGGATAAATACTGTTGGGTTCGATTTAACGAATCAATAGATGCTACGCTGCAGAGAGACAGCAATCAACGGCGCGTTACGAGAGAGGGGGGCACGGATGACAACTGGCACCGGACAATTGTATTAAAGAGGCATCATTCTGGCTCGGCAACATGTAGTTTTCGCAAATCCAATCTACCCTGCTTGCGTGACTTGTGAATGAACAATTTCGAAACATTGCCTGAGTGCACGCATAGTAAGGTACGCTCTGCGGGGAACAGTGGCTGTAAACAGCCACTGACACCGCCCCCCACCCCCCGCGCGCGCGCGCCCCATGGCAGCAAAAAGTTTAATCAAAAAGTTTAAAAGTCCCGTCGTAGCAGAGAGCACGAACGCGGATTCAAACACTAAGTATGTTGATCAGAAATGTATACACGCCCTCAGGTAATCAAGGGCTCCTAACTGACCACGACAAAGAGAGACATGACAGGACGGGTGCTGACTAACTATATCTGCTGAAACAACGACAAACGTCATGCAATTACGAAAGAAACGAAAGAACTTAGTGCATTCGCTTCCCGAAATAACAGTACACAGGAGGCGCACTGTAAAATTTTCGTCCCCTGTTTAATAGTTCATATTCACATGAATTCAGGGATACGATGCTGAGGCACGTGTATTCCATTTTTCCTTTCGACAGCTCGGGAGCTGTGTCCTCACTCGTGCCCGAACGTTGTCAAGTCGCGACTCAGAGAGACCCTGAAAGTGCTGCCTCCTTACATGTACACTCGCAATGTGGCATAAGCAGCTTTACGAGGCAGTGAACTCGAGCTAGTTGGTGAAGCGACAGCTTGCAGCGTATACAACCCCACTGATAGGAAGCGTGTGTCCACCTTCAACCTTCTGCCCTATCCATCATTCTGAGCAGGCTGTAACAGCAGAAAAATCTTTACTCATTACACGGACACCGACCCTGAATAAAAAATACAACGAACGCAGACTGGAAAGCAATGTACATGAGGACAGAGGTAAAGGAGCCGATTTATGCTGAGCCTTGGCATTTTTTCAAGGGTGAAGCAACGCGGCGATTTCACGCAGCGACGCGCACTGGTAGAGGACGGCCGTAAAATGTCAGGATAAAAGCCAGGAGCGCGCAAGGATTGAGAGAAATTACCCCGTTAAATCTTCATCTCGAGCTACTAAAGATTTTAAAAAAATGACCGTTCACCGTGTTTCGCGGGAAACTAGATTTCAGTCACTAGCAAGGCACCCAGACGACGGCAGTTAGCGCGACAAACAAGGTACGTACCCGAAAGCTTCAGTGGCATACACCGAAAGTACATACACCGAAAGCTACAGTGGCAGTACG
Organism: Hyalomma asiaticum; assembly: GCA_013339685.2. Classification (NCBI taxonomy): domain Eukaryota; kingdom Metazoa; phylum Arthropoda; class Arachnida; order Ixodida; family Ixodidae; genus Hyalomma; species Hyalomma asiaticum. Next base: position 30,266,808 of record CM023487.1, on the reverse strand, counting down.
TTGCATGAACAACAGCGTATTCAAGCGTGGAGATAAAGACTGAGAAAGAAATATATATCACCGACTTTCGCGCTAGGCGATACGATAACATTAGCAGCCAGGCGCTAACGGTGGCTGATGTACGTAAACTTCCACAGCGCCCGCTAAATGAATAGTACAGAGAGTGTACGTCCCATGGCTGTCACGGCATGAAGATAGCTCCATAACATATTTTTCGCTGATATTCTCGATTGCTTTATTGATACAACCTATATATTTCGATGCGTTAAAAAAAAAAGCCCGCCGGCTTTCTAGAACCAAGACACCACAATGAATATTAGTTGAGAGTGAGAGAGCAAAATTTATTCGCACATAAAAAAAAAACGGAATTGTTTCCCCTGAAATCTGGGCATCGGAACTGGTCCCGGTCCCTGTATGCCATGACTCCGCTGGAACTTGCCATCACCTCCGCCCTCTGAACCAGCCAAAGTTGATCCTCCAGGGCAGCTCTGGACAGCAGTGCCTCCCGTTGTTCCTCTGTAGTGTTCATGTTGTGGTGTTGTTCATTGTCTAATGTGCACTCCCACGTAACATGGTACGTCCCGGTCCACGGACATATGTGCAGTCAAAATTTTCGCGCAGGATGACAAGAAAAAAAGGAAAAAAAGAAGAAGAAGAAAACTTCGGGATGCTGGTGCGACACTTGGATACGTAACTGCGGCGGTAACCTTGTTTGTCACGGCGACGCGAAAGCGACAACCCTTGCACGATAATCCGCATGAAGGCTAGTTAAATGAATCAATGGAGACGACGGCCAAGTGATGCAGTAGATACACCGCCGGCACAGGTGATGCAGTAGATATACCGCCGGCACAGCACGGTGAACCACTGGCCTCGAAAGACAACGTTCAGGGACTATACGGCCAGTTTGCCGCAGAACAGGACGATAAGGTCGGCAGCGTGACTGCATGAAGATATACTGGGTCACGCCAGAGATAGGTAAACGCGCGATACGCATGATTCGGGCCAGCCGAGCCGACTATCCAGCGTGAGCCCGAGCCGAAGACGTAAAGCACAGCCGACGGGAGCGCTAATAAACCACCGAAGCAACAAGGACGCAACCACCGGAAGACCGGACGTTGTAGCTATTGCTCTCACTAAAGAAAAAGAACAAACAAAAACAGCGGGGCAACCACGCAACAGCAAGAGATGCAGACTGCATACAAAGTACTTAAGCCCTAGCAACGGCTGCGGGCGCTGCAGCCAGAGCGGCAGCCAAAGCCGCAGCCGTAGCCACAGCCATAACCGGAGAGACGAAACGATCGTAGCTCATCCGGGGCCATAAAGGGACGCTAACTGCCGCACTCCCGAAAGCCGCAACAGGGCCCCGAACAGCGATAAACACGGAGTGTGCCTTGCGATATTCGGCGACAGAGAGAGATGAAGAGGGAGGGGGGGAGAAGAAAGGGGGAAGGGTTGATGATCAGGCTTGCAGCGAACGCTCGGTAGTCGACCCGTTCCGCAATCGTGACATAAAGAGAGAACGAGATTAGGGGAGGGATGAAATAAAGAGAGGAATCTGTCTGCGCCGTCACCAGGCCGTAAAACTGTCATCGGCCACCCCTCGGGACATGGACGGTAGGCACACGCGCAACTACCGTGTCTTTGCTCGCTATCTTCTTTTCGTGACCCTTGGGAAAAAACTCGTGCCCAAGAAGATTAAGTCGTGACGCATTCGCAGAGAGGTCACACCTACGAAGAGAGAGAGAGAGAGCCGAAGAAGCGCGTCAGCAACAGCGAAATAATTACGTAAACACTTAAGAGCGGAACATTAAGCAGGTCGGAAAGGCGTTCGGCGTGGAATCTCTAAACTCGTCTAAATGCGGTAAGCAAAAAGGTGATGAAGCGATAACAAAGATAGCAGACATCGAGCACAAATGCTTCTTAAAATCACATCGAAAGTATAGAGCGATTTAGCGACAGGCCTGAGCGAGTGCTCTTACGTAACATTCCTCCTCGCACGGCGCTCGTATGCCGAGAATCTCACCGACGAGACCTTGCTCGGCTCTCATGTTCTCTTTTACCCATTGCCGATGATGATGATGATGATGATGATGATACTTTGATGTTAGTGGCGCAAGGGCTAGATGTGACCAAAGAGCGCCAAGGGCAACCCATGGCCGATTCCACGGCTATCTGCTATATTGTCCAGAAATCCGCTGGAGATTCACACCGGTTTGGACATCTACTTCCGCAATTCGAAGCAGCATGCTCGCACTTAGCATCGCTGCGCTAGAGCCGCTGCCAAGCAGTACTACAACTGCGCATGACGCTTTGCGTCTACCGTCCTCGGGTCGAGCACTTAGACAACGCGTTCGGGTCGGGTCAAGATGGCGGCGCTGAGCGCGACCGGTTCTCCGCCTGCTCCCCGAACCGGAGACGTTCCGGGGACGACGCAAACAAAAAAAACAAATCGCGTAGTAAATAAGAGACGGAGAAAGACAAGAATGTATGTCGCACAAGCAACGGTAACACGGCGATGCGGTGTTCCACAACGCCAGAAAAAAGGGACAAAAAGTTGAAATAAAAAAGACCCCAGAAAGGTTAAAAAGAAGACAGTGCCCCCCCCTTCGCGCCAATATGAGCGCAGCGGGGAAGGGTTGGTTATGTGCACATGGCGGGCAGCGAGGCGCAATAAACAGGCGATAAAAAAGAAAGGGGGTACAGCGTGTACGCAGCATGCACGGGAGGACGCTTAGTCTCGGCAGCGGAGACAGTGTCCCGGAGTTGCATTAGGGGTTCCCACCGCACGCCGGGAACGCCTACACGTTGCGTGTGCTAGGGATGAGCCTGTGTGGCGTGCGAAGGTTGTTGGGTCGCAGGCAGGCCGCGCTGGGAGGACGACGGAGCCGACAGAGCGGATGCGAGGAGTATACAAAACAAGGGGGGTACGAGGAAGACTTTTTTTTTTTTATTTTCTTGCGCTCCTTATCCTTGGTTTAGGCGGGTTACGGTGCAAACTTCCCGGGGCATCTAGAACGTTCGAGGAGAAGAAACCGCACAAAAATTATTATCGCGTGCAGAGCGGTTGATTGGTTTCTGGGGTTTTAACGTCCCAAAACCAGCTGTGATTATGAGAAACGCCTTAGTGAAGGGCTCCGGAAATTTCGACCATCTCGGGTTGTTTAACGTGCATTGACATCGCACAGTATACACTGGCCCGTAACATTTCGCCCCCGTCAAAATACAGTCGCGGTCAGGATTGCATCCCGCGACCTTCGGATCAGCAGCCGAGTGCCATAACCACAAGACCACCGTGGCGGGGCTGTGCATGGTGCATGTGAAAAACACACGGACCGAAGGGACATGCAAGGAAGTGTCGAAAGGAAAGAGCTTCTAGGGCTAACAAGAATTTACGGGCCCGCACGACCGCCCTCCTGGCGCGGCTGGCACCACGTTCTCGGAACGTGCGCACCGGCCAAAGGCGGCGGGCCGCGTAGCAGGCGGTGCAAACGTGCCGTGTGTAGCAACGCCGACGGTAGCGTCCCGCCAGCATCTCCCGGATTCTATCTCGCCCGTCTAGCATGCGTGCTGCGCGGTGAAGTTGGCCAGAAAAAAAAAAAAAAAAGAACGAAGGCTTTCGTAGTCTGCTGCACTTCGCCGCTTCGATACGCACATATCCTGCTGGAGGGAGAAGCTGCACTGTTTCCGAACTTAGATCCAAGTTTTCATGCCAGCCACTAATGCAGGGATCGCAGGCGTCAAGGATGTTCCAAGAAATAAGCGAAATGCACTGGGAAAAATGAAGGGTGGGGGAGGGCAAAAAGACCAAAAGAGAAAGAGAGGGGGAGTGAGAGACGCCCAGAGAGAGAGAGAAAAAAAAAGGCGAAGATAAAGAAGTACAAGAAGGGGGAAACTTAACTGCAGAATATTCGGTTTGGTGACCTAAAAACAAGAAGCGGGAAAAATTACAGCAGGCAATGCATTGATCAATGTTGGTCGCAACCAGTACGCACCGCATTCCAACCCGTTAGAGAGAGACACTGCGTTTGACAATGATGAATGCAAATCACACTGCATTCCACGCTCGACATTAATGCGATATTTGTTCGAGCGCTTTTCTGGACCCAAGAATGATAGTTAAATGACCAGAACGTTGTCATTCTTCGTTGTACACACCGCATGAAGCAAGGAATGGTAGCTCGAGAAATGGTATGAGCGCTTAAAGACTGGGAAGCGAATTAAGTTTGAAGTAAGCCGCGGAGACGCCTCATAAGCGAGACACAAGAGGGGGCATCCTGCTTCTAGAGCTATTCGCGCAAGCCGCCTTGGCGCGTGAATTTCGGAGAACGCAATCGTTCTTGTTCAGCAATGATCGCTTTAGGAATTGGTACACTGTTTGTTAGTCTTCCAACTACCGTTCTCTCTCTCTCACTCCCCACTTTGATTTCTCGTTGTCATGGCCACTTTACCGACAATAGGGTATTTGCTCGTTTCCCGATGAGTTCTAGAAGATAGTATGAGCGAAAGAGACAAGGCAAAGAATACTGGAGGATGATACCAAAACAATCATAAGAAGTAGAGCTTTGATATAAAAAAAAGACATCACCGCAGAGCGAAGCCGCAGTACTTCGGCGTCGAACTACCGGCATACACACCATTACTGCGGCGTGAGCAAACCGCGAATCCACGCGGGCTCCCCGTTCGCAGACAAAAAACGTGACCGGAATTGGACAGACAGTCGGCACGCACCCCGGTCGTCCGATTCGAAGCTCACTTTCACTCACCGCACAGAGCAATTCGGGGATCTTGCTCCCTACTCGAGCAAAAAGCGGACCGCACCACTGACATGTGCCAACCTAATCAAGTGTGCCCACACGATTTCGACACGGGCCACGGAGAGAACCTGACGTGTGGACAACGCACAAAGAAAGAAAGAAACGAAGGGAGTGGGCGAGAGAGAAAAGGAACGAACCAAGAAGAGAAAGAAATAAATAAAGGAGGAAAAGAAAGGAGAAGGAAGGAAGAAAACAAGAACAAGAAGGAAAGAAAATGAATGAATGAAGGAAACAAAGATAAGAAAGAAAGAAAAAAGAAAGAAAGAAGGAAGGAAGGAAGGAAGGAATGAAGGAATGAAGGAAGGAAGGAAGGAAGGAAGGATGAAGAAACGACACAGGATTGTGACAGAGCTTGCTTAACATGCAAACACGGTTTTACAGGCGACGTTCGCGGACACGGGGCATATAAGCCTAATTCGGGCAGAAACAGGAGGGGGCCGACGTGAACCCGAGCCCCGAAAAACAGGAGAGCAGACGACTAAAGTAGCAGACGACGACCGTAACGGAGACAAACGTTTCGTTTCCCCAGTCTCGTCGACATGAATTAAATATGGGAGGCCGCCGACGCCTGCAAATTCTACGCGACGAAAACAAAGTCAGGAGCCGAGCGGGAAAGAGAGAGCGGCGGACACAATATCTTTTTCTGCTATTGGGAATGCCGACAGTAAACGCACGAAGAAAGAAAAAAAAAAACGATAATAAACAGTGAAGTGCGCGTGGGATGTCGGCTGCGAGTACGTAAACACAATGCAACGCCCGAAAAATGTCATCCCAACGCCTGCGAGAAAGTGTTCTACAGAACTCGGCGTTGTGGTAACAAGGTGCCACGGTTGGCCGTTGCGCCTGTTTCGTGTTAACCTTTCAGGACCTCAAATCAAGGAGGAAGCGGACAAAACAAGGAGAAAACGGTGGTAAAACCAACGAAACACTGTTTTTTTTTTTTTTTTTCTCGTGGAGGTACTGCCCGAGTGCAAGTAAAAGCGCCGGACTAAACGAGGCGCACTGGGAACAATGTAAGCGGGAGTGAGGGCGATGACCCAGAGCGGAGTTATGCGTTTTATTTTTTTTCTTGAACCCAGACACATGCTTCCGTGTAAGCGTAGGTAGAGCTAATCAATTTACATCCCTAATAGTAGCGCCGAACTGCCGACCGCCGTGAACTTAGAATACCCATAATTAAGTTTTTATTTATTTATTTATTTATTTATTTATTTATTTATTTATTTATTTATTTATTTATTTATACAGGAAAGAGGTTTATTAGATTTAGGTAGCAGATAGACAGGCGGTACGACGATGACAGCGGTCACAGTTCAGGCCAGCGTCGACAGCTCGAGATCGGGGCTCGAGCTTCTTGCTAAGGCGGTGTCCCACTGTATTGCCTACGTTCCTGGTTCCCCCCCATCCAATTTATTTATTTATTTATTTATTTATTTATTTATTTATTTATTTATTTATTTTGGCGTAGCGACATCGCACCGCTACCAGGTGAAAATGAAATCTATCCGTCCAATCGGACAGAAAGTAACTTCATGCACCTGGAATGAACTGGCGTGCCGAGAACTTCATATACCGGAAAAACTCGCGTATATGCCGCAGTGTCACACGACTGCTGCGACTTTGAAGTGACAAAATCGCGATAGCGTATAGAGTGAGGCCTGCCTCGATGTGCAGCTCCGGAAACTTTGACCAATTGTTTTGTTTTGATCTTTCTTCTTGTTTAAAAAACATACGTTCGCCTAAACATAATTACACGGGCCTCCAGCACTTGGCGTATATCGAAACGAGACCACCGCGGCAGGGTGAAACTCACGTCCTTCGGTTCAACAGTCGAGCACCACAAGAACTGCACCACCATTGCGGCGAGATATTACAGCGTCCGTTGTGGTAAAGCGTATAACTTACAAGGTGGCTATTCCCTGAAGTTGTTTCTTTTTTTTAAATTTCGGTTATAATTCAGTATCATTCGGGATATTTCGTTTTATTTGGTTCACGCTGTCTCTTCTTCCGTCTGGAAAGTTTAGTGCAGAAATAAGGAAGAAAAAAAAAAGAAAACACGACAGGCTACACAGAAAGGCGACGAACACAAGAACTCCTACTGGCTCAACAATTTGTTCTTCTAGAGTACGGGTTTCAAACTCACCTCAGCTAGCGGGCAGCAATCACGATATTTAGTCCCGCAAGGACACGGCGAGTGAAAAATAAAGTGAGACGGTGAAAGGAAGGGAGGATTTGGCAGCTAACATTTACTTTTGCATAATTGCCTTTCCCATATCGCCTTTAAGTCCAGGATTTGGCGTCAGGATCTCCAATTGCGGGTTACAAGCTCCCGCACCTACTTATAAAAACCAAATGTACGGAGGCGAATACAGTCACGTTTGGGTCTGGGCCGGGCCGCTAACGATAGGTCTGCGGGCCGCATGCGGCCCGCGTGTTTGAGACCTCCCAATCTACAGATTGTCTCCCTATTCGTTATACGCAGTCTTGCCATCGTGGATGTCTCTGTCCCGCGCTATTCGCCCCCTCCCACCCCACAAAGAAAAAGAAAAAAAAAAAACGAAGCTCGTAATACGCTCGGGCAGATATGACGAGTACGTTTCGTCGTTCCAAGCCCGCAGATCCGCCCTTGTGATACTTTGATGCAGAATAATCTTAGCAGCGGCTAGTTGGTTCATGTTAGAGGATTATTTCAGCGCGAATAGACGAAGACGTAGAGGGCGCACTGTCCTCTTCATTCGCGCGCCTTCTTCGTCTTCGTCTATTCGCGCTGAAATAATCCCAAGTTACCCTGATGGCCGCTTCAGCGTCGCGGCGACGCAACACTACCGAAGTACCTTGTCCACACGTGGTGACGCGTTATAATACGCGACGCAAACAGGGGTTATCGGACGCGTCGCCTTTACAGCCTCTGCATAAACACCACCGGGAGAAGACGGCACTGAAAGTCAGCGAGGCCAGGAACGAGCCAACGGAAGAAAAAAAAATAAAAAGCCGATCCAAAGACCCGAGCCGTATTAACAGGCTCACCGAGGCGTCGCGGATGTGACGGGGTACGGCAGTGCGCGTGGGTGATCGAAAACAAGCCGTGAGCCGAATAACAGCCTCAGCCACCACACGGGCAGGCGTCGAGGGACGCCCCGAAAGGTCAAAGGAACTGCAGGATAACGCGACGACTGGCTTGTGGCCTGTCTTTGTCGCCTCCCATTTCGGGTGCGACGACGCGTGGGCGACCCACCCCTATACGTAATTTGCTGCGCCGACGGTGAACCGTTCCATTCCGTTTCGATTCCGCGCTCACTTTCGTCTCATTTGCGAGCTATTCTAGCCTTTCTTCATTATTTCCCGGGTGTTCTATATTGATCCTCGACAATCGTGCCTGCGGCCAAGCCGGACTAGTTCGGGGGCTGACGCGGTATTAATTCGCACCCTCGATAAGGCAATTAGCGAGGCGAAAGCCTCGAAGGGGCCCCTCTAACCACGTCTGGCCATTTTGAGCTGACAAACGTACTGCGTGTAAGAACCGCATCGCTACGCGGACCGCGAGGCCCCCTAAAATATCAAACAAGTGCTGATTCTTGTATTCTCGCTATCATCGGGCGCCGAGACAAGGGGGCGGTGCTCCGCACCGCCACGGCGCGTTGCGTCACCACAAAAAGCCACTGCGTCACACACACACACAAAAAAAAAAAACCGTTACGCGAACCACTAGTCCACACTCAACATCAACTGTCGATTTTTTTCTTTTTTTAAGTCTAGAATGTGTTCTACAAATGCTCCGGAAGCTGCACACAGGAGAGTGAAAAAAGAGGCAAGCACGTGTTATGACCTTAAACGTGTTCTTTTTCTTTGGTAGTAATCGCCATTCCGCAGGGAGGACAAGCTTGTGACCAGAACCACGGTGGGGACGTAGCGCCACTCAATGGCATCCACGGGAATTGCATACGGGAATAAGCCAACGGTAGTTCTCTTTCGCAGTCCCTGCCGAATATGACGTGTTTTTGTTGAAACAAGAGCGGGCGCTTTGCAGATGTACTTGGAAACCAAATTTTAAGGTCCCTGATGCGTGCAGTGCAACATTATTTGATTGACACGTTCACAGAAGCCTCGACGGTTGATCAACAGTGTTTGCTCCCCATGTTAAAAAAGTGTTCCATGTCTCCTTTAGGTGCAAGGCGACAAGCAAAATAGACGCCCGCTTCACCATACGCCACACTTGGGGGGGGAAGCCACCTCAGCCGTGATGAACGCCCGAAAGCGCCCCCCCGCCCCCCTCTTCCCAAACTTTTCACCTCCGTTGACTTACGCCCCCCTGTGCTCGGTGGCGTTCAGTCCTTTAGCGCGCATACACGACAGTACCCTCCTTCACGTTTGTTGTTATGTGGTGTTTAACGTCCCAAAACCAGCTCCGATTATGAGAGACGCCGTAGTTGAGGTCTCCGGAAATTTCGACCACCTGGCGTTCTTTAACGTGCACTGACATCGCACAGCACCCGGGCCTCAACATTTCGCCTCCACCGAAATGCAGCCGCCGCAGCCGGGATTTGATCCCGCGACCGTCGGATCAGCAGCCGAGTACCATAGAAACTAGACCACCGTGGCGGGGCGCCTTCACATACTTTCTCTCGATTGCACAGCTAACAGCACGGCATGAGCGACAGGACACCTTGTGGTATAGCGACAGGACATCTTATCGCACTTGGTACAGGCCACGAAAGCGACGGCGAGGCGAGTTTTATCGTGAAGTGTGCCGATAACTGCTATCGAACGACACGGACTGGGTCACGCGCGACAGGCAAATGAGCATAAACACACCAATAGGCGCACGTGCACACTTAGAATTATAAATCATTCATTTTCATGCATTGGCACAGCGGACCACTCCTCTAACAGGGTAAGTTCAGCATGAACTCCGAACCTGCAGAGTCCCACCAACGACCATTCTTTCCCGAAAATTCCCCTGCCGGCAGGCGAAGCAGAGATGAGATATACCACCGAAAGAAAGAAAAAAGAAAGATAAATAACGAAAGCACACCCCGGCAGTAGATGAGGGTCATATTCGGCGCTCTCCCCGGCCCAATCTTCCCATAGCCCCCGAAGTTCACTCAAACCTGTCGTTCCTAATCAGATTTCCGGGTCTCTGCTTCCTCCCCACGCGAGACACGGCCCGGAAGTAACTTCCCGTCCACGCGCCAGCGCGGACATAAATGCAGCGCAGCCGCAAATAGGGGAAAAAAGAAAGATAACCGAAATACAGATAGAAACCCGTACTATACTCGGGTAAACGAACATCCCGGACGAGACCGAAGAAAACGTAGGCCTCGCTTACGCTCTACTACACCGACTGGAGGGAAAGGATCGGAAAAGAAGTCAGGTACGCTCGGATGGTATGCCCACTGCTTCGAGCGGTGTAGGGCTATATTCGTACAGTTCGGTGCAGCAGAAGCGACTCGTAAGTGTATCGCGCACCATGACCATCCGTCCATAGACGATTTTATAGAAGACTCGGGGACGGCGCCATCATGGGCCCGGGTCCAAGTTTTCCAGTAATTTGTCTGCCGCGACCTCAAACTAGAGAAAGAATGAACAGAGCAATAAAGACAACCAGAAGAGAGGAGACACACAGGTACAGCGCTGAGCTCAGCGCTGTATCTGTGTGTTTGTATCTGTTTGTCCTTTAGCTTGTGAGAACTTTACCAGCAAGTTTTACCACCCGATGACGTTACCGTATACTCACAGAGCAACTAGTACAGGTCTTCCCGACTAAAGTAGGCACGTCCCGACCACGACGGTACGGCATTATCGTACTTAGCGTACGGAAAGCCTGCGCTGCTAAAGCTTTCTAATTAGGCGCCGTGATGCTACGTTTGTAGAAGCAGACTCAAATCCCGGCCTTGGCGCATTTCGATAAGGGCAATATGCAGGGACATCCGCCTGCTTGTATATATAACGAAAGGGAAGGGGATCAAGGGCTCGCTTTATTTGTTAGAAACAAGATAATGAAACATCAAACATTGAAGCCTATATATATATATATATATATATATATATATATATATATATATATATATATATATATATGTTCGAGAACACTAGGCGGTCAAAATCGGTCGGGTGTGTCCCAATGGAGCTTGCCGAAATAATAATTCCCTTCTTTTTTTTGTTGCGTTAACGCCGTAAAGTTCAGTTGAGGATATTACATTTATATGAGGCACTTTTTCGTGCCCTAGTTAACCAACACTAAAGGTTTCCCTTTTTTCCCTCAATCACAGCGTGCGTTCTTGATACAGGAAAATGCTTCTGAAGCTTAAGTGTTCATCGCTCAGGATGCTTCAAGTTAAGGAACGCTGAATTTTGCCAGTGACAGCGGTTCACGAAGTCGTAGTATGTGTGTGTGTGTGCGGCAGGGGGGGGGGGGGCAATAACGAAGCAACCTTATGGAGGTCTGTGTAGAGCCCACAAAGCAGGGCGAGACGAGAACTTGTGCAATCCATCTCGAGTAAGAATGTTACTGCTATTAAAAGTGTCGACTGACTGTCGCGCAATGACGAAGGAGATGCCGCAACTCTCAGCCACCCCGCCTCGGTTGTCGAGTGGCTATGGCACTCGGCTGCAGATCCGAAGGTCGCGGGATCGAATACCGGCCGCGACGGCTCAATTTCGATGGAGGCGATATGCTAGAGGCTCGTGTACTCCGCGATATCAGTGCACGCAAAAGAACCCAAGGTGGTGGAAATTTTAGGAGCCTCTGTACTACGGCATCTCTCGTAAACATAATCGTGGTTTTCGGACCTAAAATCCCAGGAATAATATTAGGCCTGAGGGTGCTCCAGTGTGCGTTTTTATTTCGTCATCGCGCGGATGTAAGGTTTCAACGAAGCGAAAGACAGGGTAGCTGAAGAATGCGTTAGGTTGCGCTGCTTCAAGTTACAACGCAGGAACACACAGCCTCTGCAGCGGCTGCTGTGAAAGCGCAACCACACAGTTTCTTCCTTACTATGCTTACAAATGAGAGCAAGCACACGGCAAGGGATAATATCAATACAGCAAATAAAATACGCCGGTGCTTCATTGCATGCTAAGACGACGTAGAAATCGGTTCCATTGATTTGACGTAGGTTGCTTTGTTTATCTCTGAATTCACTTGAGATCACGTGAACGTAATTTGTCATGGGTTACGAAGGCGAACATTCCATTGATTTGACGCAGGTTGCTTTATTTATCTCTAAGTTCACTTGAGATCAGTGAACCTAAGCTGTCATGCGTTACGAAGGCGAACATTCCATTGATTTGACGTAGGCTCCTTTATTTGTCTCCAAGTTCGCTTGAGATCACGTGAACGTAATTTGTCATGGGTTACGAAGGGGATAATTCCATTCATTTGACGCAGGTTGCTTTATTTATCTCTAAGTTGACTTGAGATCACGTGAACCTAAGTTGTCATGCGTTACGGAGGCGAACATTTCATTGATTTGACGTAGGCTCCTTTATTTGTCTCGAAATTCACTTGAGATCACGTGAACGTAATTTGTCGTGGGTTACGAAGGCGGACATTCAATCACGTGTGACGCATACCCGCCTATTCCTGGCCGAGGAATACAGGTGCGTGGCACAGCTAGGTGATTGCATTATATTACTTGTGATGTAAATTACAAGCACGCCATGTTGTTGGTGTTACGTCCTGTCTCACTTACGCTAGTCATACATTCGTTCGCAGCCATGAAAGTTTTGGCATATACCAAGTGAACTAAGCGACCTTGTGTAGCGTCATGCGTACTTTGGTGCGATTCGTGAAGGCGCCACGTTTGATCAGGCAAAGTGGCGTCGCGCCACCTGTCTGTTTGTTCCTTTCTTTCTGCTTCTTCTTCTTTTTCTTTCTTTGCGAGTCCTCCCAGTTGCCAATCAGCATCGCCTTGCAGGGCCGGCGCTTTGGGTATTGTGCAAAGGTAATTCACTGAAACGAGAAAGGTAATTCACAGAAACGAGAGTTGAATTCAGCACTGCTTCAAAGACAAAGCACCAGCCATGGTGTTGCCACTGGTTTCCGTTTTATTACAACTTCGTCCAGGCTTTAGAAAAGTAGCAAAACGAACGGCAGTGCTCGTTTCCATATCATCCACGCTGTTACCCCCTGCATGCACACCTGGACTCGAGATGAAACTTCGGACCGCTCACTTCAGCCACGGGGCGGTTGAAGCCAGACAAAGTGAATTTACAAATGTCGATGAGTGAGCGCGTTTGTACTTTACACTACTCATCTTTCCTTTCCGTATTCGTCTCAAAAGAGCGAGCTCAATCCACGCCAAAAAAAAAAAAAAAAAAGGAGCGCGGGCAAGGTCTTTCTTTTTTTTTTTTCATTTTTTTGGGGGGAGAATTCACTGCACACGACAGCTGCCTTCGCGAGAGGATTACCTAAGAATTTCATTTCTGAGAATGGAAGCCCGCCAAGAAAGCCAACAAACACAGAGAAAAGCAGATTACCTTTCTCCCGACTATACTCGGCCCAATAGGAATCCCTACAAATACTGTGTCACAAGAGAACTGCGAGGTATGGCACTTCATTTCATTTTTTTTTTTTTCCAGCTTGGCTGCTACACTATGTGCAGAGACCATTTCAGGTAAATATACGGACTCCTCGAAGCCTCTCTAATTTTTTTTTTTTTGTCACGCTGCGTTTCATAAACGACGTAAGGAAATCGTGCTATGGTTCGCTGCAAAAATAGAATTGCTATTTCTCGCATTCATCGTGTCTTCGTTCCAAGACATGCTGCGCGTAAATTGCACTCACTGCTACCCACTTTAAGAAAATAAAAGGAAATAAAAGCGAACCACGTGGTTTCAGGTAATCGAACATTTCGCACTCAGCCTTACATGGAGGACCTTTTCGAGCAACCTAAGTACTCCGACTTATCTACATAAATTGTATAAAGCGCTTTCAATTTACCGGCACCCACTTCGTTGCAAAGTAAGGTACCGCGTCCCCCATGCAACATTACATTTCATTTCATTTTTTTTTTTATTGCATTTACACATCTTTCAATTCTGCCTACAGGAATTCCTTGCAGTAAGAAGAAGAAAACGACGAGACATAAAAGTGACGCCTCGTAAAGAGCAACGTTCAATTCAAATAAGAAAAAAGGAAACAAACAAACAAGAAAAGGAGTATCACGCCGCTAAGGTATTATAAAATAAACTCCACAGCACATATGCACAGAGCAGCGAACGGGACCGAACATGGCCCTGAGTCAGTGCCGAAGACAACCTCTTGGCGTTTCGCTGCGACCAAGTCTTGGACGTCTGGAGAAGGACGAGCCAACAGGGTCTCCCACTTTCGCCATTCTACGTGCTTCTGGAGTTCTTAATAATAATTTCTGGGTTATCACGTACCAAAACCGCCATATGATTATGGGAGACGCCGCAGTGGAGGGCTCCAAAAATTTTGACCATCTGGCGTTCTTCAACGTGCACTGACATCGCACAGTAGAACAGACGCAAGATTGCACCTCCACCGAAATGCAGCCGCAGCGGGCGGGTTTCCATCCCGCTACCTTCGGATCAGCAGCCGAGTGCCATAACCACTATAGACCACCGTCTAGTTCTTTGAATGGCAGGCCTGCGTGGTATTGTGGCTCTCTGGCCCTACTCTGAGCAATCGGGTTTGAATTCTTCTAGGTTGATGTGTTGCGTTGTGACCACACTTAGGAGAGTATTGGTTTGGTGATGTCTCCATGTAACCTCTTCAAATTTGGCACGCACGCGTGTAGGTTTCCATTTACGAACGGTCCCGAATCTCAATGCCTGGTGCAGTAAGCGTCACGAAAATCCTCGAACACTACTTTAAATGCATTGTACAGTCGCGAGCAAAAGTTTGGAGGACCAATCGGTGCCACAAACAGCTATTTTTCTTTGCAGTCCGAGTAAGTTGGCTTAAATCGGGTGGTTCAGCCTAGGTGCACTTGTTCGACCAATGAAATGCAGTGGTGCGATTCCACGTTGTAGAGCTGCGCTACTTGGCATTTAAAGTTTTTTCTGGTGCCATGGTATCTAAACTTTTGCTCGTGACTGTACATTTCGTTTCAGTGAATTAGATCACAGCATACTGTAAAGAACAGACCAAGACACTACTGAAAAACAATATATGTTTTGTACCGTTAGCCTATATTACCAGTTATCTGCTGAAGTCGACGCATACGCCTAACAAATCAGGTCCGTATAAGCTACGAAGCCGCCAACGTGCTCTTTTTTAGCTGATAAATATGGTCCCTGGGTCAAATATGGTCAAAATTATGTTGAGATGAACGCAGGAAAACTGCATACTCTAACGATGTATACACGACCTGTGTAGAGGCGACGGGAAGTGCATCGCAGCCTAAAGCGCGATCAATGAGAATGTGGCGCCATCTGCAAACGTATGGAGCAATTTTGATACGTTGAGCGCCATCTCACGCCACTCTGGAAGTCTCAGACGCCGTGCGCGAGCCACAGACCGCACGACGTTGCCATCACCCGTCGCCTAAAAATCTACTCTCCCGCAGCCAATGTGGTGCGGCTATGAATACTATCATCATCATCATCATCATCATCATCAGCCTGTTTAGGTCCACTGCAGGACGAAGGCCTCTCCCAACGATTTCCCATCCACCCTATCCTGAGCGAGTTGGTTCCACTTTATGCCCGCGAACTTTTTAATTTCATCGCTCCATCTAACCTTTTGCCCACCTCTGTTGCGCTTTCCCTCTCGTGGTATCCATTCCGTCGCTCTTACTGTCCACCTATTATCCTTCCTCCTCATGACATGTATAACAGAATTGACGATGCACATATTAGAGAACGACGGTTTATTACATGTAATAAACCGTCGTTCTCTAAGAGGCGCATCGTCAATTCTGTCATAAACTGGCGGCAACCCAAGCTATTTTTGCATATACAGTCATTATATATATATATATATATATATATATATATATATATATATATAGAGAGAGAGAGAGAGAGAGAGAAAGACATATGAACATATGAAAATTAAAAAACTAAAGAAGCTAGCTGTTCAAACTAAGCCATACACTTAGTATAACGACTGGTCTTACGCAAACGGAGCTTCCTGTATAATGGGTCTTGTTCATTCAAGTCTTCTTTCCGCTGTTCCCAAAAAAAGTAGCGGAAGCATGTTCTCCGAAATGCGCTGCATCATGTCGCACGCTAACGTTCTTACAAGACTGCGCCTGCTCCGGTCTCAATACATTGAATGGCTACATGGACGTAAATAAATAAATAAATAAATAAATAAATAAATAAATAAATAAATAAATAAATAAAAAGTACGATGGCTCCTTTCGGTACGTAATCGGTAAAAATTCACGAAAATTCCCGTTTAACAGGCGGGGTGGTGTACCACACACGATTAGTCTGAAAATTTGCGACAACAAAGCAGGCAAAGAGGCGAGAATGCAATACAGCAGAGGAAGAGAAGGACTGGATAATTTTTTTTTTAAGACGGTGGTACAGATCTGAACACGTCCTGCGGTCAATCTCGCGTCTTGCACGTTACACCGAGCAGAATGGTCGCACTGCAGTGAAAACATGTGACGTGGCAGTATCCTGCTGACCTTTGCTGCCAATGCCCTCTACAACAACATACAACGCAAGGAACAAACAAATGTTCGCGCGGACGTGATGTTTGGGCCTTTGAAACTGTTTCGTTTTGAAAGGTGTTTCTTTTGTTTTTCTTTCGCCTTCCAGAGCACGTCCGTCCTCTTTTTTTTTTTTTTTTGATTCAGTGGCACGGCGAGTGCTGAAAATGAGAGCTGCGCCCCAGCAATCGATCCGTTACACGAAACCTGCGAAGCGCACGCCGCGAAAACGTGGCGCCATCTGTGACAGATGGTGCGAAGCACACGAACGCGCTGTAAGGAATAAATAGGAGAGGAGCGGGAGGGGATATAAAAAGCGAAATCGATGAGGGCTGAGTGGAGCGGACTTATACGTTTACAATGGAGCTCGATGTAATCAGAGGAAGTTATTCAGAGGAAGTTATTAAAATGAAAGTCTATGTTCATAAACGGAAGACGACAATACGGTGTAAGGCAATATACCCGGTATCACATTTGGTTTTCAACACCCATGCGCTGTGAGCGACGTCATTGGGAACAACATACACAGGGTGTTTCTTTTGTTCCCTCGCGATAAACATCAGCTGGAAGCTATTTCCTATTTCGTTCATTATCTGTGATTTATGTGATCTCAGATGAAGACTTCCGTAGGCACAGGCACATAGATCTAACTTTCTACAAAAGCGTTCACCCAAAGCCAGGCATCACCTGCGCAAAACCTGCAGCAGCGTTGGCTATGCTCAGATACTATGGACTCCCTTCGTAAACCAGCGCCTTCACGTCCATGGAATGCAGTAAAGATAGTCAGGATGCAACGTTGTTCAGCACTCCGTTGATTTCTATAAGTATGCGTCGAACACGCCCTGCGAACAACTGAACGAGAAAGAAAGAAAGAAAGAAAGAAAGAAAGAAAGAAAGAAAGAAAGAAAGAAAGAAAGAAAGAAAGAAAGAAAGAAAGAAGCTGCGTGGTGCAGAGTACGGAGGTCAACGAGGCCAGGAGCTAACGCCATCAAGTTATCCCCAAAGGAAACGGCAGGCCATCTGCAGAGAGCGCCATCTACCCAATGCAACATGAGCCATGCGCCAGTTCACCGCGCACCATCTGCGGAGCAGACGGAGAAATGTTTTATCGACCCGCCGGAAGCAGACGACAAGCTCGCCGTCATCGCGCCACTTCTCGTTAAGCGCCGCTACCATCGCGATCTCGCGAGAACCTTTACGATGCTCCGCCACACGAGACAGGCTAACGAGCCTTGTGCGCCAGGAAACCGGTTAAATTGCGCGTGGGCAACGCGGTCGGCAAGTCACGCACCTCGACCTTCGCAACAGGACCTCCCACAGTTGCGTCTCTGGGCGCTCGGCGATGTCTAGTGTTGGCGTCAAATGAGGCGTCCAGTCTCACCAGCAATAAACCCACGTCTGGACTACTACTCCATAAAGGGAAGAGGCCGGGGCCGGTGGAGGGCGAGTCTGTCTCCACGCCGTCTGCTCAATATCATACACGTATGGTTCGTCCTGGGACATTTCGATCATTGCCGTATACGTCTACGGACCGGGAGTAATGCGTAAAACCGGCGTAGGGTAAACATTGACGGTATAATGAGAACGCTGCTTTGGGGACATCTAGCGACGATATTTCCGACTGCTCGTGAAAGCCTTTCGTGTTACACGGATGTTTTGATATTGTACGTAGAACAAAAGGACAAGAAAATAAAAACGAGGATGAATATTGTCGATTATTTCCAATATTTCTTACCTATCATGTGAGAAATATCTCTTTCCGCTTGTTTCCTTTTATTTTGCAGTATGTATACTTCGCCTCTTACTTTTATGTTGCCACAGGCCTATGCACTGAGTATTTTGTCATGTTGCTGCCCTCGTTTCACGGGGAGGAGGGACTAATCGAGCTGTCGCAATGTACCTTTTACTCCGCTATTCTCACATCGTATGTGCGTCGCTGAACATGCGGCTAATAAAACTTCAAATAAGTTAAAGAATATATAATGCACATCAATGTCCATGTTTTACTCCCGCGCCGATGATTGTCATACAAACAGTGACGCCGATATTAACCTTTGGGTCCTACATGGTTAAGCTCCGCGCAATAGGACGGTCACCAACACGGTTTAACAAGCAGCCATTCGGATGATGGCATATCGCGTCATTTCTGTGGAAGGTTCAAGGTTTGGTATGGACTTGAAGTGGTTTCTTCACTTTTATCCGGCGCTGAAAACGGAGTGAAATTAAGGATAAACCCCCGGCTCGGACACCTGCTTTCTGCTCACTCCTCCCACCCCCACAGCCCCCCTCCCCCCCCCCAAAAAAAATAACACGATAAAACAAAGCAAAAGAAGGGCACGGCCCGATGGACCTGTCGTGAAGTGCGGAGAACGTGCCGTGAATACGGATATCTGGGTTGTTAAGACAAATATGCTCGCTGCTTGCCACGATGAGGAAAATGAGATGGTGCGTCCTCTCACATTCCTTTGAAACGAGTCCGCAATGCCTTGAACAATAAGGAAGCGAACAACGGCGTATGTGTAGTTGAAAGAAAAGAAACGACGCTGTACCGATATTCCTGGTGCCGACCTAACCAACCGAACTCGCGTTATGAAAGAATTATACATTACGCGTTCCAGAAAAGGTACTGCGCAGTTAATTGTTGTGCATGCGACACTTTCTTTTCGTTAGTCTATGAGATAATTTGTAGCCACCGAGGACGCGCAAGAAACACATCCATCACGGTGAATCGGGGCCAATTGGCCTTGAAACGTTGAAGTGGCAAGCTTCTGCGGAGGGCGAGACGCACGCGTCACTCTTTCTCCGCGAGCCGACTCGCACCACAGAGGGCGCGTCGGCACCGTGCCCTACGGCGTGATATTACTGGGCCGCCCGAGCAAGCGCTGTCACCCCTCCTCAAAAATTCTTGCTCTGTGGCACAGGTACCTTAGCGAAAAAAATCGAATTTATCAAAGCGAAATCCGTCAAAAGAATTGTAAGCTACAATTTAAACCAAGCCGACACACATACGATGGGCTCGGACTGTAATTTAAATGTACAAGAAAACATAATTCTGTTATAAAGAAACTCCCTTCCAACATTGTAATTTTTTTAATGCGCCACCTTTAATGTTTCTTCCATGAGAAGCGATGCTCGAATGACGCCCAATGGCTCTATAGCGCTCCACTGTTACAGGCGAAGATTAGGCGTCCTCCCAACTTTCTTTTACGCTTGAAATTTCTCTACTTTCATTAACGAACCTCACTCTCTGTCATCCACTGCCGGAATGAATATACCTCGGCATCCAATCCTTGTGTCTAAATGACCATGTATTATCTGACCTTTCCATTATGCGGCCTACCCAGGTCCGTTATCTCGCAGTGTTATATCAATTTTGCGTTATATCGCCAGCTATACCAGACTGACGTTAGATGCCACTGAGGTATTCCGAAGCGACATTTAATGCCCGGCCGTCAAAAGTCCGCCCGTTTCTCTCTCTCTCTCTCTCTTGTGTGTGTGTGTGTGGTGTGTGCGTGCGTGCGTGTGTGTGCGTGTGTGTTGTGCGTGTGTCCATGAAGACGCAGCCAAGTGAATAAAAGATTCATAATACACGCGACCACCACACAGTAAAAAAAGAAAAACATTCGCTTAAAAGGTACTTCCGCGCGCCTAAACATACAAAACCTTTATCTCTCTCTCTCTCTTTCCTTGACGCACACACACACACACACACACACACACACTACCAAAAGCCGTGCAATCCTCAAAACGAAAACAAAACAGTCCCTAACCCAGGTCGTTAGCCTACTGTTTGCGCTCAACCACACAGCTCAGCTAGGTTAGGTTAGTTAGTCAACGGGCCGAAAATGCGCAGAAAAAAAAAAAAAACGACCCAGCGCCGAGAAGGTGAAACAAGAACGTCACGAACAAAACACTCAGCAAAGAACACGTAGAGACAGCGAGAGTGGTCCAGTTTCGAGCGAGCAGCCGAAAATATCCAGCCGCGTAAACAGGGCCGGCAGTTACTGTCACCGTGCGGACGATAAAACATCCTCTGTAATGAGGCGCACGACACAGTGCTCCCGTTTACCCACGCAGTAAAGAGCGTAGAACAGCGGCGGAGCAAATGAAGTAAGATAGTAAAGGACGCTAGGGTAAAGAGAAACACCCAAACAAAGTAATATAACAACCTCCCGTAACGTGCAGAATATACAGTGCGCCCCGGTCAACCCGGGCAAAGCAAATTTGCAAACGATAACTGCAGTAACATAGCTGGCTGCAACCAACGGGGTTTTGGTGTTTGCAACCTGGCCCATACAGATAACGTGTTCTTGTTTTGTTAACGCAGTAGCTAATTAGTGACTTTCCCCCAAAAATAATTGATTTTTCACCGCGTACGAAACGCACCAGCCGAACGCTCGATCGCGTCGAAACTTTCTACGTCTATTGAGTGACAAATGTGAAGCGCCGGAAAATATATCAGGAACGATGCGAACACAAGGAAGCTTTTATCGTGATGTTTGCAATAGGAACACGCAACTAGAATGGCCGAAATTACGCGAGCTGTTGATTTTTGCCAAGTCTTTTGTTCGATTCATCGTCAGCAGCCTGTCTGAGCCCACGGCATAGTAAAGGCCTCTGCTACAGATGTCCAATTATCCCGGTCCTGTGCTAACTGTGCTAAGCTGAACCCTCTTAGTTAGCCTCCAAGTTTCTGCCCCGTAGGTAAGTACCGGTAAGATGCAGCTGTTATACACTTTCGTCCTGAAAGACAATGGTAAGCAGCCTTTCATTATCTGAGAATGCCTGCCGATTTTGTTTGATCAACGAGGTTGAAAACAAAAGAACATAACCCGCCCGTGCGAGGCGACCATAAGTACACAACTGGTCGCACTCGCATACCTTCCTACAACTTCAATGCAAAAGTGCTACCTGGCACATAAGTAGAAGTAGCCGTCTACTCTCAGGTGTGAAAATTAACAGTACAGAGAGTCACGTGAGCACGTGGTAGCGTCATCATGTGACGGCAACGTGTGACGTCATCATAAGACGTCGCAGATGATGTCGTTCCGTACAAGCCTCGGCTGATATTAGCCGGGACACACTGTACATAAAAACGGATGAATAACTGCGCATGCGTGAAAATCGCGCCTCAGAAACAAAAGAGAGAGAGAGAGAAAGACAGCATGTCAGAAACGACAGATTTACGTTCGAACACTTTCTTGCGGCGTTAGTCCCACCTTTTAGGGTCAACAGTATTTAGTCATGCCACGCGGGAGTTTCACTATTAAAGGTTGTTCATCGATCATCCATCTATGGTATATCAACCAAACAAGATGAATAACTGATAATTTCACATCAAGAAATGAAGAGACAAATGCTTCAGTCACGTTTCCGTGACCCTCCCAAGCCAAATTAACCGGTTAGATGTTTTCACCTGTCTAATGAGGGTATTCTTTTTCCTCTTTACCTTTAGTCTTGTCGTTCTTTTTTTTTCTTTGTTAGCACTTCGTCGCGTAGTTCGGATATGTGCGATTTTTCATTTGTGCTGGTGAAGTACATTTGCAATGGCTGTTTTTCGGGTGCTCAGTAACATACAGTTGTTACCACCTCACGACGACCACCCCCACCTCTAAAATAAATAAATAAATAAATAAATAAATAAATAAATAAATAAATAAATATCTGCCAAATGATCCTCGCGTCGAGCAGCGCCATCTGGTCAATCGATCTAGAACCAAGCGGCCGCGAATCCTTCCCCGTTTCAACCGGAGGCCACCAGAGGCTGCCCCTTACTTCCACACCGAGGAACTCCCGTCGACGGGCTCTTGTTTGTGTCAACCGAAAGCCCCCGCCCATCCCCGCGTCTCCGCCTATAGGAACACCGTTACAATAACATGATGACGTTCGCATACAGCATAACACATCACCGTGGTTGAGTGAGCGGGCCACCGACATCGTACCGCTGGGTTTCTTTTTTTATTTATCTTTAATGGAAATAAAAGACCGCCTTGCATAACATAGGCGTTCGTTTCAGTGCACGTCGCGGCGGCGGCTGAAATATTTACAGCGACGCTCTTCGTGTGCGGCGGGGCGGAAGACAACCCGTAACAGATGCAAGATTTACGCACCGCGGCTCAAGGAGCGCAACGCAGGGCAGATGCGACTACACAGGAAGCGATGCGGAGCGCGCGCTACCGACACTAAAGAAGAGACAACAAATACCGGTGGAGAGGGGGAAAGGTTTAAAGGAAGCATACATACAAACACCAGTCGCAGGAGTTGGTATTTATGATTTATGCTTTTTTTGTTTACGTGTTTGGTCTGGCTGGCGATTTGACCGACATTGCGTTACTCTAAATATGTACAATATCTGCAAGAAAATCGCGATGAAAAAGAAAAGGGATAAAAGAGAAAAAAAATGAGCGTTCACACTAGGAACCAGGCAGAAGTAAGCGATCACTGAACGCGTGTATCTAAGGAACGCGTGCATCTAAGGATATATATATATATATATATATATATATATATATATATATATATATATATATATATATATATATATATATATATATATATATATATATATATATATGAGACGTAGCACTTCAGTAATATTTCATTTATTTGTCGACGTTTCGGACAGAGCCTGACCTTTCTCAAGAAGGTCAGGCTCTGACCGAAACGCCGACAAATAAATAAAATATTACTGAAGTGCTATGTCTCATATTTATATTCATGCGGCAGCCGAAGCTATCTACTTCGCCAAACTATATATATATATATATATATATAGCCGGGCTTTCTTCAGCAAGGATATGTTCGCATTCTCGTCAGCACCGCCTCTACCAAAACCAGCCGTCTGCCACGTCCGTCAAGATGGCTGGCGAAGCCCATTTATTCCGCATCAACAACAGCAAAAATAAAAAAAAAAACTTTTATTGAGGCTGTTTGTCAGCGTTTTATTCTTTTCTTTTTGCGCATCCGTGGATCGGTACAGATGCCATTTCTAACGCCAGAGTACAAGGCAACAGACTGCATTCCGATCTGACGGCAAGCGCAGCGGCAGGAAGTTACGTGGACGTGCTCGCCACGGTGGTCTATAGTGGCTATGGTACTCGACTACTGATGCGAAGGTCGCAACTGAACCAACCTCAATGCTCCAAAAAGTCTATAGCTTTCACTGAGTATGCACCATAACGAGTCAGTTCAGCGTCTCCAATGCAAAGCTGTGGTGCAGAAAGCATTGGCAGCTGTGCGCAATTAAAACCCGTGTTTCGGGTTTTAATTCGCGGAGCACTGCTCATGCAGGAGATGGGGGTGTGCGAGTGGCGATTTTTTTGAGATCGAACCGAATCGAATGTCGAGTGCCTCGAGAATATTCGCAGAAGCGAATCGAACTTTAAGTCGAATACTTTTCGAATAATTCTCGAATAGAGATAAAGTCGTTCTTATGATTAATGTAAAATGCGTGTTGACGTGCTCTGGTTAAAACGTTGGTATTGAACAAATTTAGCGTCCGGGGGAAAAAAATAAGCAGACCGTTAGTATGGGAGTGACGGTTAAGTAGGCGCGAATAACCATTTCATAGCCACCAAAGCGACGCTCACCGCGCGCAGTAGGCTACTGTGTACGGGAGTTCTCGTATTCTGTGGTTATGATACAGCAGAGTCAAGAAAATTTCCCGCACTTCTGCGCCAATTCTGTGCTTATCTCAGTGTAGTTATAATTTCGAAATGACCGCCAAGTACTAAAGAATATTTTGGCTTACAGATATCGGATATTCCGCTCAATATGCAAAATGTTCGAATATTCGAGGGCATCTGTATTATTATTATTATTATTATTATTATTATTATTATTATTATTATTATTATTATTACAACGACCGAAGCATGCCTGCCATACAAAACCACGCCGGAACAGGAATTCTATCATTCTTACGAGGAAGAAAAGAAGAAAGAAATTAATGCTGGCACGTTGAAACAGATTTTATCCGGCACGCCGCCTTGACAGCATGCAAACGAAATACGCCACTAGGACACTCAACAAATCACAGTACTGATAACCACAAAGTACAAGGCGGCGGCAGCGGCTCACGAAGAAGATGAAAAAGAAAGAAAGAAAGAAAGAAAGAAAGAAAGAAAGAAAGAAAGAAAGAAAGAAAGAAAGAAAGAATTGAAATGCGAGAAGATCACAATCAAGCAGGGTGCCGTTAGCTACGTTGCCGCCGAGTTCGCGCGCAAAGGTCAGCAAGTCGTCGGAAAGGCCAAGGTCGACCACGTCGCGCGTTCACTGTCTTTCGTGACTCTTCATTTGTTCTCCTCCCCTCCTCCCTCTCTCTCTATTCTTCCAGCCATTACTTCTTCGTCTCCATCTTCCTTATCTGCCTTTCGTGAAACCCTGCCAGCGATACACAATCGAGAACAAAAAAACAAACAAATAAAACGAATAATCTATAGAAGCATGCAATAAAACAGGAGAAGCAAACAAGCGGGCAAATAGGAGCACTCCCGTGTCGGAAGTATACAGGCAATCTCCTGGAGAGATAGCCATCTCAATATATCCATCTACAGTCGCCGGGTTCCCCAACGGAATGACGGATATACGGGCGGAGCAAATCCCCGATACACGTGTGCGTAGAGCAGGTGCGATCGAAATCGAGCCAAGACGCAGTGCGCGAAATGGCTCGCGAGCCGCTGCCTCTCGGTTCATCAGGCGCATTTTACCACGCGCCAAAGAAAAACGGACCGCGTCAATCAATTGTCTGACGATGAAAAGAAAGAAGAAAAGAAAGAAGAAAGACTGAAGAT
Organism: Hyalomma asiaticum; assembly: GCA_013339685.2. Taxonomy (NCBI): domain Eukaryota; kingdom Metazoa; phylum Arthropoda; class Arachnida; order Ixodida; family Ixodidae; genus Hyalomma; species Hyalomma asiaticum. Next base: position 30,241,572 of record CM023487.1, on the reverse strand, counting down.
GAGAAGTAAGAAGAAAGAAGAGAAAATAAACCAGGAATGTGATGTAATACAACCAGAGTTACGCAGAGGCTATGAGGCGTGAGGCAGTGCAAATAGAGCCCCACGCTTCCTTTGCCCATCGCCATATGTCGTTTCGGGTGCAAACACACCCCCTTTCTGCTTTCCTCACGGGACCACAAGGATCGATGAAACGTGTCCCCGGGACAAAATAGGTTCATTACCAGTCAGTAGACATTGCGCAACCGTATACGCGCGAGGAAGTGCTATATGGCCCATACCTAGACATTACTGCGAACGGAGTCGTCCAGTGCTTATTGCGCAGCTTATGGATCGACACTAGAGAATTGGCCAATGCTGCGCACGCGGTGTGGTTCCTGCGCAGTCTCTTCACAAGAAGAACGAGAAGATCATTTGCGCGTTGTTATTATTATTATTATTATTATTATTATTATTATTATTATTATTATTATTATTATTATTATTATTATTATTAACCGGCTGGCTGTGAAAATAACGTTTGGTGTTACTCGTTTGCAACCCGGCATTACTATCGTAGCGGCCTTCCGCAGCTTCACATGTCACATCCCCTGCACTATCTTATTTTCCACTTCAAACGCTCCCCTCCCCCCCATAACGAACATGTACAGAAAAGTGCTTTCTCAGAATAATAATCTAACGGGGTTTTTTACGCGCCCAAACTAGCCATGATAATGATAATGAAGGGCACCGGAGTAATTTTTGACCAACCGGTGTTCTTTAACGTAAACTTAAATCTGAGTACACGGGCGTATTTTTTTGCGTTCCGCCGGCATCTAAATGCAGGCTGCCATGGCCGCATGAGAAAAGCGTTTTGTAAGAGCAATTAAGCAGTATATGTAGTTCGCACTACCTCCACTTATTTTCCCTTCGGCGGACTGTACTACTAAGCGCAAATAAATCACGAATAATCGCCAACTGGCCCCGTCCAATGTTTTTACTTGTAATTGCGTTAATTACTATGCGGCCTCTTACATGCCAAAGAACGATATGATTACGGGGCACGCAATGGTGGATGGCTGCGGAAAAATTTCGACCTCCTGGGCTTTCTTAACCGCCGCCTAAATGTACATCGTCAGCACGGTTAACTCTAACGTTATGTATAGCGTGACTTGGACCACTTGGGATGAGGCCAGCGCCGCGTTATGCTGGGCGCTACTGCGGAGCTATTTTACTGATTAAATAACTAAATAAACAAGCAAATGTTATTAGTACACGGGCCGTCTAGCCATCGGCTTCCACAGAATTCCCCACGGCAGGGCTCGAACGCGCGCCTTCCTTATCGGCAGCCCAGTACCATCACCACCACAGCCAGCCTGTATACTTTGGTCTGTGTGGTTTGCGCCTTTATAATCGGCAATTACGTAGCGTGCACAGAAGTTAAGTGTTAAATAGATGGAGAAAGCAACATGTGCAGCTTGTAAATGGTGGCGCGAACCTTGAGCAAGAATGCAACGCTGTAAAACAGAGCGCTATCAGTTCCTCTGCAGACGCACAACCAAGCATTACTGGTAGATAGGCTTACTGTTGCATACATAATGTAGAAGTTGCAGTGGCGCGCGTTAAAAAAAAAGGGGAAAAAAAAAAGAGAGACTAACTGAATGACACGTGGAAACAACGCGGGAACAAAAGAACAGGAAGGCTGAAACGAAGGTACTCGGTTTTCATTTCTTTTCACTTCATTCGGGCTTTGTTAAAGTAATTTACCATTGTCTTGCTAGACGTAGCAAAATGCCCGAAAGGTGCCTTGGGTTTTACGTAACAAAACAAGGATTTGATTACTAGAGACGCCGTAGTGGAGGACTCCGGAAACTCTGACCACCTGGGGGTCCTTTAACATGCACTGACATCGCACAGCACACGGGCCTCAACATTTCGCCTCCATCGAAATGCAGCCGCCGCGCCCGAGACTCTGGTTGGAGGGACTATGTAAAAAAAAAGCACTTGTGCGGATTAATTCTCAGTAAATAAGGGTAAAATTAGAAGTAGCCTTGAGGCATGGAGGAAATGTCCCTTTCATGCTCAGCGCACAATTATATCGGAGAAAAAGCGCTAGTCCAGGGGGGTCGCAAAACGTTGAGACGGACCCTGTAAAGCGTGCTTTGCCTGCAATGCACGCGCGGGTTAGGAGAACGCAACCTCCCAACGAGCGAGAGTTGCTTGTAACTGAGCAGACGGAGCTACGGCAATGTGCTTGTCGTGAAACATATATATATATATATATATATATATATATATATATATATATATATATATATATATATATATATATATATATATATATATATATATATATATGTGCGTTGTGTGTGTGTGTGTGTGTGTGTGTGACTGCGAACAAGCAAGGTCATATGACGGATGCAGCTTTTGAAGAAGGGAAACGCAAAAATTTTGTTGACGGTGTCCATACAACTTCAGCTTTTATGGCGACGCATAGGCCTCCTGATCTGATGTAATCAAACAGCAGTTACAGACAGTGATCAAAACTACATAACGTACAACACACAAAATGTTACGATGCTAGAACAACACCAGCACCAAAGGAGGCTGCAAAATACGCGGAAAATTCGCGGCGACCGCTCCTGCACAGGAATAAATCGCAATGTGAAAACATCCCACTGTACCGGTGAGAGCGCTACCGCAGGAAATATACAGTACAGAGCTCTAGAACAGGGCGAAACAGACAGTACAAAAGCGAGCAAAATAACGGAGAACACAAGCGCTAACTCCTTCCGACGTCATTTGCAAGTTATCTCTCGTGCTGTCTGTACCTTTCTCTACTTGTGTTCCCTATGTTTCGCATTATTTTGATTTATTTGCGGCGTTTTACGTCATCGCATTATTTTAGGCTTTTAACAATGTATCAAGTAACGAGTACGTCCCTAAGTGTCTCACATTTGAGATTTGAGATTGATATTTGGTTTATTTCACCATAATCGATACAAATTATAACAGTTAACAGGTTGAAAAAGAAAGAAAAAGTACCATTTATGGTGAGGATAGCAGGGTAAAAGCTGCAATATCTGCAGCTTGACAAGCCCCGCAACCCCGATACAATACAATGGCAGCAACGTGCGGTACAGAAGGGGTTAAGTAAGGTAAATATTTGCACTCACATTGCAACAATGAAGATTATTTCCACACTACATGTATTCCACTCAACACTCAAGATGTATTACATTAGAAAACGAGACATTAGAAGACACCATACTTGAAATAGAATTTTTAGGCATTACACGAAGAGTATCATCTGTTAGCTTAAATTTGTTTAGTACACTGGGTAGACAATACTGCAGTAGTTGTGTCCCATAGTTTGTACGCGGCCGTGGAGTGTACCAGTTAACGGTGTGTCTCGTTGTACGTGTAGATGGATTTAGAGTTAAGTTTGCTAATTTACGTATGTAACGGCTCTTACGGATTAGTTCTGTTCTAAATGTTGTTAAAAGACAGTATTCATAGAAAAGTTCAAGTTTTAAGATCTTAAGTCTTGCAAAGGATTCAGACGTATGTGCATTGTATGAAATACCTGAAATGGAACGTACTGCGTCTTTTTGTGATATGATCAAGTTATGTAATGATTTTTTACTCCCGGTACCCCAAACTAAATGACAATAGCGCAAGTGGGGTGTAAATAGGGCATGATATATCATAAGTTTTTGTTGTTCTGGTAATATGCGTTGACACTTCCTTAAGATTCCCACTACTCTACAAAGTTTATTCCTTATGTATTCGGTGTGATGCTCCCAAGACATGTGTTCGTGAAACACAACTCCTGGCGTCTTTGCAGAGGGCGAGAATTCTATTTTCACGTCATTTAAGTACAGTAAATTAAGTATATGATATGGTGTAGATTTCGCTCGGAAAATAACCGCTTTAGTTTTAGAGCAGTTAATTCGTAAAGAGTTTTTTACTGTCCAAGTGTACAGTCTGCCTAATGTGTCATTTGCCAGTGATATGATATTGTCTATATTCGTTCCAGGAAAAAAACAAGCTTGTGTCATCTGCATAAATATCATATTCTATTGATGCAATAAAAAGCCTTAAAAAAACCTTAAAAGCATCGCACTATTTTAACCTGTCAGCTATGTACCAACTAACCCGTACGCCCACGCTTCTGAAACGTTTAGGTCCCAAAGCGATAGCTACAATATATACGTGTCCAAGACCTAGCAATTCCAAGTAACACAACGAAGGTTCTGAATAGAAAGTGGACCCAATAAGAAGCGCCGCGCAAGAGACTACGCACAAACGAGAGCCACAGATCCGCCAGCTTCGAGAATGACGTAACCTACGTCACTTACACACTACGCGACCAAAAACCGAGCGCGTGGTCGTAGAGAACGCGAGAACAGTGGAAGAAGTTACTCCAGCGCAAACGGTTTCTTTCGCAACGTGACGCAACGCGCGCCGTAATTGCACAATCGCCCACGCAACGACACAAACGACCCACCACACACACACACACACACACACACAAGGCGGCGCGCTTTTGTCAGCGCCGAATCAGATGGGCGCGTCGATTCCGCGAAACCGAGACACTACGCGCAGTCGATACGCGCGCGGCCCCCACATGTAGGACAAACTGTACCCAACTTCCCTAGACGTCCACGTTTCAGAGCTTCACAATTCGCATGTGCCGCCTTACTAGAAGACATGCTATAGACATACAGCTGAAACAAATCGCGCCCCTCCCAGAGCTCCCTGCCAACGCAGAATAGCTGAAGCAGCACAAACACTAGCTCCCCCCCCCCGCCCCCACCCCAAGAATGTTCCCTTCTTCCCTTTGTTCCCTGAGCGGGGGAAAAGAGAGCTGCGATCGGCTGACCAAACAGAAGCGGCTTCCCCATCCCCTCCTTCCGCAACCTCCCCAGCGTATTCCCTCCGAACAACATAGCACCCAAATGGTCACCTTCCACCCTTTTCCATACAGCGCACTTTTGTCTAGCGTGATCATTTCCCTTCTTTGTCTTTTGCCTTTCCCTTCCTGCCCTTCATTTCGTCAGGAACCCTTCTCTATGCAGTTATCTTTCCCTATTTTCTCCCCTGCCAGCTTCCTTCCCGTTTTCCTTTTCTTCCTCTGTATTGTTTCCTCTCATTCCGTCCGCTAACACTTCCTTTTTTATTCCCGTTAGCTTTCTTCCATAGGGAAAGAAAAGGAAGGCAGGCGAAGGACGAAGGCACCCACAGAGACAATCGATCGGGGAATGCCGAGGTCACGCACGCCCTTCTAAAGCGAAAACCCACGTGCTTGATCCCAAGCTTCGCCAAGTGAGCAATAGATGGCGCCACGCGACCGACACCGACGACGCAAAAGAGTTCCGGGCGCCGCCCTGACGCAAATAAAAACGGGGAAAAAAGGGAAGTCAGACGCCCAAAGATCGAGAGGAAGTAGGAGAGGAGGAGAGGGAGGAGACGTCCTCCTCTCGCCCACTGTCTCGACACTCTCTCTCTCGTGATCACCCTCCTCTCTTCGCACTTTTTGCGGCAACGAGTACTTCGCGGCGCTCCGGCGCAGCGTACTGTTTCGCCGGCCGCGTCGGCTGGCACGGAACACCGCACTGTTACTCGGCGACGGCACGCAACAGCCGCGTTGTTGGCGGAGAGACGTATAAAGGACGACAGTATGGATTTCGAGCGAAGCCGAAAAACGGACGAGGCGTAGTCTACATCGCTCGAAGTAACGCAACACGGCCAGCCTAATTAATAGTTTCTGGTGCTGTACGTGCCATAACCACTATATGGTTATGAGGCACAAGTAGGGAATAATTAGGGCCACCTGGTGTTCTTTAACGTGCACCTACACATAAGCACACGAGTCCACCTTGAATGAAGTAGACGCCAAACCACCACCCAAGAAAGAAGAGACAAAAAGGAAAAGAATACCCCCTTGATTATCATCATCATCATGAGCCTGTCTACGCCCACTACAGGACAAAGGCCTCTCCCATAGATCTCCAATTATCCCGGTCACTGTGCTACCTGTGCCCAATTAAACCCCGCAAAATTCCTGATCTCATCTGTCCACCTAACTTTCTGCAGCCCCCTGCCACGCTTGCCTTCTCTAGGGCTTTATTCTGGTATATCTACGGTATAATACACAAGCTCCACAGCGAGTTTTACAATGTACGCAGATGTTCCCTACATTTCGCCGCCACTGAAATCCCTTGTACATATTTATGCGCGCTAGGGTCCAAGGGCAAGCACAGTCTACCATTACGAAGGTTCCGAAAGGAGCCGGGCCAACGCCGCAGAGAACAAGCATAAAAAGCGAGGCTAGACCGCTTGCCGAGAGGCCAGAGCGGCTTACTTACTCAATTCGGGTAGTGTTTGCTACACCCTGCAGAGGAGCAAGGCCGAAAGACGAAGTGGTACAGGCTCAAGTCGCGTGAAGGGTACGCACTCAAAACAAGTTCGCGGTGCCCAAGGTTAAGGACAGCCGATGTCGGTATGGGAAAACAAAAGAAATAAGAAAGCATCGGCTCCTCTTTTAGGGCACACCGTCCCAAAATCGTCCCTAAAGCATCCCGAACATTCATCGCGCGCGCTCAATGCTCGTCGTCTCGATGTACAACATGTTTCCGGTGGTTTCCAACTCCGATAGTTCAGGGAATTAGGAGACTGCCTGCCGCAAAGCGGGCTTGTTTATACTTTGCCGTCAGCTTCGTTCCCATTTTAGGGAAAACGTAGGGAAATGATGAAAAGCTCGCAGAAGACTGTTGCTAGGAGACGATCATGGAAAAAAATATGTGACAGGGATGTATCAGAAAACGTCGGCTTACCCCTGCCCTGGAACAACACACACACACACACACACAAAAAAAACAAGAATGCGTGCTTCTACCTGTTTAATTTTCTCATCTGCCCATTCTTCTTTCCCTAACGCCTCTTTCCTATTTCGTCCCTCTTTCTCCCATTGCGCCCTTTCGCACCAGTGCTTAAGCTATCCCCGCAAAGGGCTAGAAAAGCAACCAACGCCGCACTGCGCGATACTTCCCAGCTCAGCACTCGAGCTCTAAGGACGAGCACACCAACGCGACATAGAAGTGATGCTCCGCAAGAACCTGAATAAGCTACGCGCGAATCTCATATATTAGGGCGAACTTGCGAACTAATTACCTCGGGGCCACCGAGCTCTAGCTCTCAAGCATACACGTGCACGTTACGGCCGCCCACACGCTCATCACATACTGCAGAAGCTTTCGCAGGCGACGTTGCACCGAAAAAAAAAAGAAAAAGGAGAACTCGACGGCCAAGCAATAGGGAAAGCGGGTATGCGAAGCTACGCGAGACGATAATTAGCTACACCCCATAAAACCAGCGCCGACGATTCAGCAGGACCCGCGAACGATGTCCCATGCACTTCCCTAAAACATCATCGCGAAAGAGAGAGAGAGAGAAGTACTGCATGTCAGAGAGAAATATGAATTAAGGAACTGTGTAACGACAGTGAGGCAAACAAATAAAGGAGAAGGTTCACGATATCCCGAGTATAAAACCAGATTCGTCCGATTCCATAGCGCAGAGCTCAACTCTTAATGGCGTCGACAGGAAAAGGGGACAAAAGGAGAAAAGGCCGTGGGGAAATGGGGAAATGTTGAAACAGATTTCCATTTCCAGTGCAGCCACGCACACACACACTCTGCGACGTGGTTTAGTTCTTTCAGCTGCCACAGACAGAAATGAAAAATTGTGACGCTTGGAACAGGAAGCTGTTCCGTGTTTCATCCATGTCACAACTCGCCCCAACGAAGAGATAAGTGAAAAAAAACGAAAAAAAAAAACACCGGAGCTATAGAAATATCTCCCTAATTACCCCGTCCAGTCATTGTGCGATACAATACGCGCTGAAAAAAAATAGAAACAAAAGCTGAACGCTCGCTCCGATGTACGCATATATGAAGAAAAAATTTGCTGGTGATATTATAAGGAAAGCACAAACATACAACCGATGGAAGAGAGAAAGGAAGTTCTATAGAAGCGACGCAATAATAAACGTTGTGGCGAGAAAAACTAAAGGAACAGAATAGAAACGGAAAGGGGGAGGGAGAGGGAAGCGGAAATTTCCGGCCTGGAGAGCGGCGCGTAGGCGATTTTGTTAAGGAAAAAAAAAAAAAAAAACATCGGGAAGCGATACAACACTTTCGGTATAGCTAAAGTGAAGAAAAGAATTGCGACAATCTCTCGAGCGCCCGTATTTCTCCAGTTCATGTCATCAATTTTTTTTCCTTTTTTATTTCCTTTTTTTCATTTCCACGGTTGGCTAACCCGGCACGAACATGAAGCGCGCCGTGCAGGAACCGCGCGCAACACACGCGTAAACCACGCGGCCAACGCCATGCGCAGGCCAGACATAATCGACCGTTTCTTTCTTTCGTCTTTTTTTTTTCTTCTTTATCGCCGCCTTCTTTTAATCCCGGGAACGGTAGCACCCGACGCGCCAGCGGCGCTCAGGAGCGGGAATTGAATTATCGACAACACGATTAACTGCTTCGTACGGAGATTGCAGAAACAGCGGCTTCCTTCTTTCCTGTTAACAGAGGAGCAGCGTAAGCACCGAGTTCCAGCCGTGGCCGGCGACCGCTCGAAACTCGGCGGAGAGAACGTGAGATCAGGAAAGGTTGCGCGGAGTGATAAAGACACAGAGTAACCAAGAATTCTTTTTTTTTTTTTTTGTAGAGGCGGGTTTCGAACCCGCCCACGGTCCCACGGCGAGCATGATAATCATTAGGCTATATAGAGCCCCGCTTGGAGAACATGCATTTGTGGCAACCATGTGATTGCGTTGTACCGATGAAATTGTAACACAGTGTGCTACGGGCGACAAATAGAAAGAGTGTGGAGCTAGGACGATTGCAACACAACGTGCTATAGGCAATAGAAAGAAAGAAAGAAAGAAAGAAAGAAAGAAAGAAAGAAAGAAAGAAAGAAAGAAAGAAAGAAAGAAAGAAAGAAAGAAAGAAAGAAAGAAAGAAAGAAAGTGAGTGAGGTACACACACAGAAAGCAAGAGAGACAGAAAGGGTGGAGCTAGACGATTGCAACACATTTTGCCACGGGCGACCGAAAGAGAAATTGAGAGCTCGAAAGAAACAAAGAAAATACAACTTGCTATAGATGGCAGAAAGGAAAACACAGAGAGAGAGAAAGAAAGAAAGAAAGAAAGAAAGAAAGAAAGAAAGAAAGAAAGAAAGAAAGAAAGAAAGAAAGAAAGAAAGAAAGAGAAACAGACTACCTGGAGTACCCCCCAGAAAGAATCTGGTTTGCTACGCCCCCACAGCTCCACTAGTCATTGGTGCTTACGACAGCAGAGCCAAGCCTAATTTCTCGACGATTTAAGACGACCGCTTAGGAAATAACAGCAACTTTCTTTCCCCCAAAAAGGCGTACTTGACGAAAGAAGTTTCCCTAGAGCGTTGAGGTTCCGCCTTCATTATATAGTCGAGACTCCTCGTTTGCTGTCGACGTAGCCTAATGAATATCAGCTAGCCACGGTCGGTAGCACTGAAAAGCATTTCCAAGACACTAAACGCATTTAACCAGATCCGAGCTATCGCATGGTGCCTCTATTGTGAATACACTTAAGATTCGCAAAACCCTAGGATGAACGACGCACAGAAGGTTTATCGTTAGGTTTTTGACGCACGCCCATTCTTGGCAACTGGCCAAGGCTGCGTGCTCCGCACATGCGCATAGCCGGTGACACACACACACACAGTATACACGGTTATCCTTCAAGGATAACCGTATATACTTAAGCCACCCAAAGCTACACTTCTCTACATCTATTGCTTACACAAAGCCCTTAACTCGCTAGTTCGTTCTTCTTCCTCTACACATCAGCCATGTCGTGTTGGCGGTATTGCATACGGTCTACCGCGCTTTTCTCATTTCCTCTTCCACGTTCGCCTGTCCACGCTGCAATAACATCTCGCGCTCATCGATCCACGTTCCACGCGTTTGCATTGCCGGCTTCCGGTCACTGCGCAGTCCGTACAGCCGTAAGTGGTGTTGCTTGCATAGGATCGCTGAAGTCTGTCTGTCTGCTCACTTTGCACATGCACGCACACGCGCACGCAGACACAAATGCTCGCATGTGCACGTACGTAGCTCCCTCACGTTTCCGGCTGTTGTAGCCTGGTTTTCCGTGCACTGACACGCATGTTATCAAGGGGACCATAAGAAATCCTCGAGTACACGCTGTAGGTAGTACTCCGCGCAGTAGGATAACCAAGGAGACCCCGCAGGCAACCACGGGGAATGTCAGGCTCGTGTCCGTTATTACCATATGGTTCTCCGCGTATCTGTCTTATCAAAAGAAACAGCCTGTGTTGCTGGAAATTGGGGCTCTGAAGGAAATAGCGAAGCACGGACGAAAAAAAAAATCAGATGTAAAGCGGTACGTTTGAACATACATATTACCTAATCATCTGCAAACGTCGCTTCTAAATAACCGGCTATCATAACAGACCGTACAGGGGCGGCCAAAACAAGGAAAACGCACACAAAGAAAAAAAAAGATAAATCAGCAGAACGTACAAAGCTGGCCCCATAAAACAACGTGCTCATTCGCGGAGAAAGCGACAGGGATTATAGCCGCCGACTGCAACGAGCGAAAAACTAGCGGCGCGAAGCGACGCGAGAAAAGATTGAGGTGCCGGCACTGTGTGGAAAGAAGCGGGAACCAAGGAACCGACGAAAAGGAGAGAGAAAGGTAAAGATCGGAGAAGAAAGGCGGGAGGGGACACTGGGGGAAGCGAATCGCGCTGGGAGGAGAAAAAAGAAACATGGCTCAGAGTAGCGTGCCTTCCTTGTTTCTTTCTTATCCCTTCCCCAGCACCCAACGGGCTCGTACATTTAAGACCCCACGGGGCGTAACGAAGACTAATGAAGGACGTATACGGTGAGGGCCACTTGGCGAACGCTCGTCGAGTCGATGGAAGAAAGAAAAGGCGAAGCAGACGACAGGGACGAGCGAGATTGGGGAAAGGCTAGCAGACGACAGAAAGGGGGAGTAAGGAAGTGGGCGGAGTGAGATTGGGGAGAGGCTAGCAGACGACAAAAAGAAAAGGGAGAGTAATGCAGTGGGGGGGAAAATGGGGATGAGGATAAATGGGCGAGGGCAGCAGACGACAGAGGAAGGGGAAAAAAGAAACGAGTGATAGGATTATCAACGAAGCGAGAAAAGTCTAGGGACGCTAGAAGAAGAGAGACGGAAAGCAAGAGGACAATAGTTGACTATACAGGGAACGAAATAAAATTAGGGACAGCAAGAGGATGGAATGAAAGCAGCAGGAGGTAACACGGTGCAGCGAGAGAGGAAAAAAAGCGTTCTTAAGAAACTAGGCCTAAGATAACTGCTTTCGACCTTTCACTCGGGTAAGCAATGGAAGCGAACGAACAGAAAGAACACGGGAAGCGCCGTTATAGATATTTCCTGCGAGACATGAAGGTGATAGATTAGTAACATCCTTGAGGCACCCTAATGCATACGTTCATCCATCTTCACCCAGCCTGATCTTAGTTTAACCCGCCTTACCAACCTCATTTGCCTCAAGCCACCCTAATCAACCTCACTCTGTTTCAACCAGTCTAACCCGTCTAAACCCCCCTTTATCACCCCTAATGCACTTTAGCCCATCTGTTCCACAAGAGTTGGAAGACACCTCGGCATCTCCTTTTTCCAACAACGGCGTACTCTACAACTCTTTTTAAAGGAAATGGCTACTAGGAAAAAAATTATTTAGGCTCCCGCCAATAAAATACGCAACGAAGTCCGCAAAGACACACAGACTCCGTCTGAAGCCGCCACATTTGCGCAATCCCCGATAAACAGTTCGTGTGCAGACCAACCGCACATCTGAGTGCTCAAATGTTCAAGAGCTACGGTTCCCGATAAGCATAGGCACATCGCACACGAGAAGACATAAAATGTTCGTCTCGGCCGTTCCGGAGTGATCGGTGAAGAACAAGGGAGCAGCAAAATAGAAACGTGTTCGGGGCACTGATGAGAGCTTGTCTCGAACGGCAACTTGAAAGGGTAGACATTAAAAGGAACAGTAAAAAAACACTAGCGTTTCACGCAAATGTTTCTCGGGTCAAATGAAATGGAAAACGGAGTGGACGCAAAAAACTCAACGTACCAGGAAGAAATACAATGATATATATAGTCGTACATCTACGAGGCGAGTACACGACGGTTTCTGGAATGCGCTTCCCGCGACAAACCTAGGAGAAGCAGGGGCAGCCGAACATCTGCAATGAACGGAGACTAACATCAAGAGCTCTTAAACGTTAAAGTGATACGTTATTTCACAGGCCTGCGAAGAAGTTCTAGTAATGAAAACAGCGTGTGCGTGCGTGTGCGTGCGTGTGCGTGCGTGCGTGCGTGCGTGTGTGTGTGTGTGTGTGTGTGTGTGTGTGTGTGTGTGTGTGTGTGTGTGTGTGTGTGTGTGTGTGTGTGTGTGTGTGTGTGTGTGTGTGTGTGTGTGTGTGTGTGTGTGTGTGTGTGTGTGTGCACGCGCGCGTGTGCACTCGCTCTCAACATGAGCTGCAACATCGCGGCCGTGTTTTTCAGGTGTCCGAGGGGCCTCTTATATACAAAATAAACGTTCGCCAGGCAGGAGAACATTGATTTTGCACACGGAGTACCAGTCATCGGAACACCAATTTAGAATAATTTCTGAGATTTCTTTTACGCGCGAAAACCACAATACGATTACAAAGCATGCCCTGTAGTGGAACGCTCCGGCGTAGTTTGGGCAACCTCGGGCTCTTCAAGGAGCACGCAAAATTTAAATGCGTATCGTCCTTCTGCGCGTCGTCCCAATCGAACTGCGGCCGCCGTGGCTGGGATTCGATCCCGTGACATCGACCTTCGGCAAGCCCACACCGTAGCCACTAAGCTACCATAGATAGTTCGAGTGCGCGTAACTGTGCCCATACCTTAGAAGGACACTCTTGGGTAAACGCTGATGTTGTAGCCCCTATTCTGCGCTACAAGGGTACACGAACACCCCGTCAATCCGTTAAAAAAAAAAAGAAGAGGGGGGGGGGGGGGGGCGCAACGGCAGCAAACCGAGATGCCCACGACGAACGACACAGCAGTAACCTCGAGAGACATCGCATCCCGAAACGTAAACATAGGAACAAAGAAACTGCGTGCAAAGCGGCGCCCATGTTTGCCGCCTCACTCGATCGGCGGGGGACGTGGACGGTCCTCATTTAGCCTCTATTGACCGGGCGTCCCCGCTCTCTTTGCTCCGTAAGAAAACGAGAAAGAATAAGAAAAAATGACAGACAAAAAGGAAGTAGCCTCGCGTCGAGATATATCCATGAGTTGCATCCGGGTTCCCACTCTAACCTAATCGGTTTATCGCGAACTTGCTTGCTCTGTATCACGTTAACGTTTTATTATTTATTATTTTTCCTTCGTCCACATCGCATTGACGCTCAGCGGCGCCACCTGATCCGACGCTTAGAAGAGGCGATACTGAGCGAGCGCCTGATCGAGTACAGGCAGTCTTGTTTACGTGTATCTGAAGACCAAAACACGGAAGGAACCATCTTGTTTGGTGCTGGTAAATGACTAACCTTTGTGGCAGTATCGGATCGCGTTCGTATCGGGGAGACGACAACGGCTCACCAGTCAAAACTTTAAAAATAAGCAAAGCAAGGCAAAGTTCCATCTCTGCGTGTGCGCGCATGCCTTTAGCAACACATTAAACAAGGCTCAGTCAAAAGGAGCAAGAGGTGTTGAAAAAAGAAGCATTTCGGCCTCAGTCAAAAGCAGAATCTCGACTTCCGCGTCTAGGATATCCCCAGGAGCGTATTTGTGGTATGCGTCGCAGAGCCTCAAAACATTCTTCACTAGCCTGGCAATGCTTTCGTACGCTCGCACATTGAACCGACTTTTACATAATACTGATCGTCTCGGTGGAACGGCTGACAGAATGCCCGTTCTACACAAATCGAGCCTCCAAGTAACGCGCGCAGCTGGCTAAAGTCAAAAGCATTTTATCTTAACGCACTTTTGCGCGAGTACGAAAGCAGACGTCGAGAATCGACGTTCAAATTCAGACAGGCGCGCTGTCGGTTCCGACCTATTTGGCAAGCGGCTCTCGCACCCTGCCTCGCGAGAAAAAAAAAAGAAAGATGAGTCAAAGTCGAGCAGCCCTTTTCCGACAGGGAGCAAAACAAAACAAAAAGGTACTTAAAGATACATAAAGGAAAAAATAAGCCAGAAAAGGACAGCAAAGACAACAGGAACAAGAAAAAAAAAAGAGCAGCTCTCTACGGCGACGGGAAACCTAGTGCCCAAGGCCGTAAGGGTCGGGTCTTTGTGAAACCCGGCCTGGGTGAGGAGGAAGGTAGAGGGAAGGATCAGCGGGAAGGGGTAGGCGCGAAACACAAGGAGGCGTCGGCGTGGTCGATTTGAGAAACAGAGAGAGAGAAGGAGAGAGAAAGCGAGACCAGAGAGATGTAGAGCCCCGACTGGAATAGCAGAGACCAAGCGGCGGAAACTGATGCGCGCGCACGCGCGCGCACTCTTGCGGACGCACCAGCATAGCCAACAGACGCGCCTAGATGTGGTATTGCAAGAAACCCGGGAAGGCCAGGACGGGAACTAGCAACACGACCCCTTGCAGGCTAGAGAATGCCAGAGCAGCGAAGACGCCCGGGCGTCGTAAAGAAAAAAAAAAAAGACCACGCTGGCTGGGTCTACATGGACGCTCTGGAGAATGCCAAAGAGGTGCTCATAACGTAGAGTCCAAAAGGGAACACGAGACATAAAAGGGCTCGAAGGAACGAGGTCGTGAACGGAGAGGGAAAGGGGTGCGTGTGGAGTGTAGGAGATATGAAAAAAAAATTAAGAAGTCGATAAGAGGATAACAAAGTACATATGAAGAGAGAACACGGAGAACTCAGGACGCCAACAGGATAAGTCCAGGCGCATGATAAGAAAAGAAAGAGGACAAAGCGAGAAAAATAGACAAATAGGTTGAGAAGCAGTGGGTGAATAACAGAGTGAAGAGTAACGAGACTTTCGAACATTTATATATAAACGCAGGAAATAAAGAGAAAGGTAAAGAGGGAATGGCACGGTTTTGTAACGAGATAAAAGAAAATGGTACCACGTGAAATAGAAGGGATAGTGTCAGAGAAGGAGAAAAGGTAGCGACGGAGCTACAATAGGGAACGTGATGGGATAGCCGGCTCTAACGTAGCCTACATTCCAACGTTCTCATATTTAAATAAAAAAAAAGTAGGGAACGCAATACGAGCTGGTTCCTTTAAAAGTTATGAGGAAGGTTGGGTAAAAGATGTGTGTGCAGAACTGAACTAGCCTGAAGAAATCATATTGAAGGCGAACAGTTCACGCCACTAGAACGAGGCAAGGAAAACGGGAAGATACACAAGGAGAAAGCCAGTCAAACGTGACATCGCGAGAATTTGTAGAAATTGTTGCGTCGTTCCATCGAAGGGAGATGACGTTCTTAGGCATACCACGCGTTACAAGTTTAGTTGAGTGTCCGATACCTGTGATAACTATTGATAATCTCGCAACAATTGACAACTATTCGTAAATTTCGGAAGTACTGTCGAAGAGATTTGACTCAAATGGCTTCTCCGCGCTACGTCTTAGACGCAAGTTGTAAATGCACAGTAAAAAAAAAAAAAGGTACTTGCTCACTTTTAAATCGAGAACACAACTACCGCCGCAGATATAACCAACAGCGCAGGGCGCTCTTGAAAGAGAATCAGAACAACACAGCCGTTGCCTCGTTATACTCACATAAATAAGTTAATTTTGAAAGCGCTGGGGTAACTGGCTTCGCTATTTTACCCATTTGAACGAGCGATGTGGGAAAGCGTCAAGTGTAGCTACGAAACTTATCCCACACAGAACGATTCGGACAGCCTCACATATATGAAGCAGCAGTACACATACGCACACAAGGGTGAGCATCCAGCTACACACAGCGACACACACATCCAGTCAAGTCTACGGAACAAGTAAGGTTCCAAGACGCGCCTTTATCGGCTCCCTAAGCCTGCAGAACGAAAAGCAGTGCGAAAACACTCGCCGTTACAAAAGGAAACTAGCTTAGGCGGGCGGGCGGTGATATTACACCATGCGTACAATGTAGCACCACCGAGGGCAACGAAGGGGGAGAGATGCCATTGTGGAAGTGCCAAAGGAACGCCGGCGGTAAGCACCGCAAAGTACCGTACCGTCCTAGTCGTTGCGAGTTAAGTCAGCTAGGTTTCGACAGTTACCTGGCAACCAGAAAACGCGAGGCCGCGGATTCGTGCTTCCTCTACGCAATGGTGAAGTGAATAGAGGGTAGCATTACTTGATCAATGAGAAGACTTAAGCGTAAGGAAAGAGAATCCGGAAGTGTCATTTACGCTCTATGGGGGTGGCGAACACAGCCGTATCCTGTAAAGGGTGCTCTGCCCCATGAAGGCTTTCAATGCGGTGCGGCATCCTAGCGACTTCTCAGCGACTTACTTTCGGGTAGCGAAATATTGCCGCGCAAAGAAAGATCTGAATGCTAACACTACTGTCTGTATGTGCTTTTGTACGGTATCTTCTGTACATATCGAAAGTAGTGCACCGTCCCCCTGCAAAACATACTGGAAATGAAAAAAGAAAAAAGGAAGAAGAAAACCGTAAAACACTAACCCTGTAGAGGGCACTCCACCACGCATCAGGCTAACGAAACGCCTAACGTCGACAGTCCAATTTGACAAGGTACATTAATGAGCGAAACGCAACAGAACAGCTAACACACGCTCTTCGTCTACCTTGTCGTTGGCGCCCCTAGGCCAACGAGAATTCAGTACCGTTTCGCTTTCAGCATTAATAATTTCTTGGTACAGTCTCATATAGCGTCGGAAGTCGTGAGCGTCCAGACCTCATTGCCTTCCACGACACACACAAAAGAAAAAAAATATACACGCATGTGGAAAATGACAATAATAGTACACACGAAAAACAACAGCAAGCGGCCTGCTTCCACTGTCACCCCCTATCGTGAAGTGCGTCATCATGTCGCATACACCGATAAGGCCGATCGGAAGCACTTAATCTGCTGCATCGGTCTATTACAAAAAAGACACAAACATAAAGCTCCTCTCATAACATAGAAACAGCTGGAACACTAACAGGAACACTGCACGGAACAAGGCGAACAATCACTCTGCAAAAGAGATAGTGGAAAAAAGAAGTACACGTGTCCAGGTGTCTGTAAACAAACCGACGCACGGTGCCGTCACATTGATTTGACAGGTAGGCGAATTCGTAGCACACACTCGCACGCAAGAAAGGAGAAAAAAAAAGAAAGAAATAGCGACGCCAATAAAGGCTCCAGGAGCAGAACCGTGCGTGACCCGAGCAGCGATCAATAAGGCACCAGCATTGTCACATCGTCAGCGGATTTGTATGCGACGGGAAGCAAGGTGCCCGCTTGTCTGCCTCTTCTAGGTCAGGTCACTTCTCCCTGTTCCTCACGCTCTCGTCTTGTACCTTCCTTTTTCGGTCCAAGGCTGCACCGAGCACCACCGGTTCACAGATTCTTAACTATCCTAACCAGAAATATTTGGCCAACCGCCATGTACCATAAGCGCGAGAAGCCGAAACGTGCCGAGGTACACTAACAAGAAAGCAAACGGGCCGGAACGAACGATCGACGGCGGTATGGCGTGCACCGGGCAGTTCGACCGTAGTGGTCATCGACCACCGCCGCTGTCGTCCCGGCGTGACCGCTGCCGCCTTTATCGACTCGTCCAGTCGGGACAAATCGTCGCCGACGAATACGAAAAAAATCCAGACAAAAAAAAATAATAAAAAGTGCACACAAACAGAGACATCTCGGCTTCCCTAACGAACAATGCGCTACCGGCAGCGTCTATTAGGCGAGCACACAACGTAGAGTCCACACGTACGCCTCCGAATGTCCGCGAGTTCTATCGACACACGAAGCGATAGACGTAGTCGTCTCGATGTTGTTGTTCGGAGCACTGCCCCTCGAGGTAACGATCTTGCGCCACGCGGCGTGGTCGACTTTCAGTCAAGGAGAGAGCGCAGAGCGTTACTTGATTCGCCGAGTCAGCTCGGTTCCCTAAGTGAAACGGGAACAAAGGAAACCATTCTTTGTTTTGTTCCGAAAGGGACAACAAATACGAAAGGAGACGATCACCGTTGAGCTCGCACGAACAATGAACAAGGAAAATAGGAGGAACGCTCGTTCATTTACGAGTAACTAACATATGTAACAAACAGAAAGAAAGAAATAATTAAAGATGACGCACACGGAAAGCGACGAGACGAGATGCTTCACGTATTCCGCGTGTTCGTGTCATTTATTTAGTACATCATGCTCGGAGCATGTTTACATGACAGAGTCAACGAAAAGTCTACGTTTTTGCTTCGGGGGAATGGATCCTATCAAAGGTATAGCGGGGAGGGATGTCTAAAGATGACTGGGGGAAGAAGGTGTATGATACCCTTGTAGCTAAGGGCACAAAAGACCGATGCAAAAGGTTACTGTAAAGGATGAAAGAAAAAAAGAAACGCTATGCGTTGCTTCCTCTTAACTCTCACTAGCCTCTCTCTCTCTCTCCCTCTCCTGTTTATTTTATGCGCGTAACAGTGAACACTTCACATTATTCTTTTCTTCCTGGAGTCGTCTTAACACATTGATTACTGCAGTGCATATACCCAACGACAAGCGTGTAGCCTGCCAGCTCAGTCAAAAAAGAAAAAGAAGGAAAAGACAAAGAATCACCGCCCAAAGAACCGCGTCACATGGTAAGCGCCGAGTAGTAAGGGTATCCCAACGACTGCAGTGAGATACGCTACGAATGTTACAGATGTGCAAGAAGTCGCAATTTAATAACGTGTCTTTGATGTCCGCAAAAATACTGAGAGGCCATAGTTTGCGACTAAACACAGCTGCCGAACATGACCCTCAAGCAATGGCGCGGCATTCGATAATATCCTTCCTCGAAAAGGGGCAGAACCGCACCGTTAGCTTTCCATCTACCTGCGAACGAAGCGAAGCGAATTAGCGATCCGGAATCAATGAGCCTGTGTTGTTAACAAGTCCGGTGTAAAAATGTTAATCTATAGCGAGAAAGCTATACCGAGGGATCTGCTTTCGCGGATATAGCTGGCATTATACGCAGGGGCTGGATTACGAGCGTAGTTCGGTACGACCGGAACACGCTAACAAGTTTGCGCGGCCCGTCGCGTTGTAGATTACTGCGAGTGTTAGTACGCATGCAGAAAAGCATACGAAGCGCACATGACATGCACACTGTTGGCATAACTGCCAGCTGGTCAAAGGTGTACGCGAGGCTATTTAATAAGCGTGCGCTAAAATAAATCGCAATGTTTGTACGCACCGTGGTGGCCACCATAGGTAGCAACGCCTCCAGCAGGTGTGTACACTACTGAGGTAGCCACGACTTCAAATATGAGACGTGGCTGTTAGAAGCTACGTCATTTTTTACAAATAACTGCAATGTCCCGTGAACCGCCGTTCTCGTAACATCTGTCTGCCACAGCTCTCGCAAAGCTTGTTCTTAAAGTACGTGTTCACACACACACACACGCACACACACACACACACACACACACACACACACACACACACACACGCGCGCGCGCGCACGCACATTTCTTTTTTTTTTTTTTTTTTTGCTCCGTTTGAGTTGTGTTCACCTCGCTCGACGTTTGTTTCTTGGTGGGACCAGCAACATCACGATTCTTGATTATACGTTCTGCCTCAGCTCTATAAACCCAAGTCCTTCAGTAAGCGAATTCCTAGTTATCGGTGCAGAATTTTGTTGTACTATCTAAATTTATAAAATAATCACATACATAATCAGTATTACCACTTCGTCTAACTAGGTTTTCATTAACTTATCAGACATTGCATATGCGCCGAAATAGGAGCCGCAAATTTTCCAAGAGTTTCTGGCAACCTTGAGCGATAGGAAGAGCGGGAACACTGACCGCGACGGAAAAAAAGTGTTGCACAATTACAAGTGTCATCGGCAGCGCTGGTTTCTTAACTACTCGCTCTTTTGAAACCCTATAGAGCAGTGTCCCACGCACGCTGTTTCGTCCTCTCAGCACAGAACACACTTTTCCTCATTATCATCAGCCACTGCAGGGCAAACGCCTTCCCCACAGTTCTCCAATTATCCTGGTCCCGTGCGAAATGCTGGCACATTATCTTCCAAAACTTCTTGATCTCATATGTTCACCTCACTTTCTGCCGCCCCCTGCCGGCAGTACGCCTGCCTTCTCCAGGGACACACTCTATGCCCTTTACCCTTACCCTTTACGCCTAAGAGACACACATGTCTCATAGGCATAAATCAACGCGCATTCTGCAACGGCGGGGAGTGTAAAGTTGAGACTCCACCGCTTCTTCGGAGAAATATGACCCCAACAGCAGAAAAAGGCTGTTTGCATAAAGGAAAAGAAGAAAGAAAAAAAATTGGGGGACTCAGTTTCGCAGTCAGCCCTTTCCATGGCAACGTTTAGAAAGGCTTTATGCTTCACGCTCTCTCTCTTATTTCTCGCGCCAAGGGAGCAGGGGGGCTCCTTTCTTTCACGTCGAGATGCGACAGAGCACATATTTCCGTTATACGCCCTTATTTATGTCTCCTCCTTTCTTGGGCACGACTACAGTGTTCCGTTTGTTATTTGCTTCCCTGGGACAGAATAAAAGACCCCCGAGACCTTGAACCGACGTCGGCCAAACAGCACTGCTGTCTGAGAAAACAGCGCACCACCCCTATCCCCCACCCCCGCCTTTTTTCAAGACGGCAGATAGATAGTCGTCAGTTAGTCCACGCTGATGGTTTCAACTGTGGGCGTAACGATACCGTACACGTATACCAGGCAGTTGGTTGCTTTTACAGAGCGCTTACAGTGCAACTAAAGCGTATTAATGAGCAATAGGAGGGTGAAAAAAAAGGGCTATAAGATGGCTTAGACCCAGCTGGCCGAAGTTACAGTCGACGAACCTCTCTCCGTTAATAGTCAAATTTCCTACAAAATCCTTGGCCAACTAGCTTGTTGTGTCATACGTTTTTTTTAACTGATGTAGCACACCAAGTTTCGATACCCTTGATGCTATATTTATACCACTGTCACACGAGGCAACTTAAGTGCACTTTGAGAGAGAGTGCACTTCCCCGCTAACGTCATTCGCACGCTGTCACACGGGAAGGTTGACACTCGCTGCAAAGCGCACTTGCAGGCGAGTGCGTTCGCCGAACTCACTTGGCGGCGACGGAAAATGTAGCCTCGGTAGCAGTGGCTTGCAAACGAATACGCCAATGTATAACGCGTCGCCCGTACTATTCTTAAAACATTGTTTTCGTTATCAGAAGTGTTGGTATGTATTAAAACAGATCATATTTCAACAAAGAAACCTCGCTATTCTCAGCTTCGAGCCATTTGCGGCCACGTCCGCTAGGGGAATGCACATTTCTAAAGCACACTTTTCTTTCTCGTGTAGCAGCGCGTGAGCGTAAGTGCACTCAGTGAGCGTAAGTGCACTCGCTCAAAGTGCACTTGAGTTGTCTCGTGTGACAGGGGTATTACTTTGGAAGCTGAGCCAAATGCTTCCTCTGCATGCTGGCTAGTCTCCACAGGGGATACAGCGTGAAACACGAGAATGCCAGCCGGCCGGTGCCAATGTGCAAATGGTTTTCACGAGAGAAAGTAGTCCTCGCTTTCGTAAGCTACTGTTAGCATCAGCTAGCGTGATCTCACTCAGCATCACAAGGGCAGTTGCAGACAGTTCGCTGCGTCCGCCGAACCGGAGACCACAGACAAATTCTCAGCAATTGATGCACTTGCGTTTCTCGCGCTTTTCTTTTTTCATTCCGCTAACACGGTCGTTCCCATAGTAACAGCCTAAACTAGACTACTCGCGTAGCAAGTACTACGCTCCTCCAATCGCCTGTAACGTTTTGTCGCGAACAAAACGGAAAAGAAAAAAATGCAATACAGAAACCACACGTCGGCTGAGCAAAAAAGAAGAACAAGAAAGTAAAATAAATATGACCAGCGCCACGAAAAAACGACTTTAGGCGATGAAAACTCTAAACCACCTCTTTTGAAATTCGAAATATTCGGCATAAAAAGACGGACTGAAGAAGGGAGGGGCGGGGGGATGAGCATACTAACAGCGGGTTACGCCAGGCTAATCTCCTCTACAGATCTATCCCAAAGCCCGAGGATGACCACATAACACTCCTTCCTTTCACAAACACAGAGAGATGTGAGTTACGATTTTCCGAATATCTGCGTCGCGGCGTCGCAATTTGACCAACCATTGCGGTAGTCGCAGTGGCTTGGTGGAATCGGACGAAATGTGCGTTAAAAAGAAAGAAAGAAAAAATAGAAAGCCAAATGCTGCAGCCGTCGGCGGCGAGAGTTTGGGCGAGGGTTACATGGAGGTCCGCGAACTCTTAATCCGTTTATCACACAGCGCCCACTACACTATGGATTATTGGCAGGCTATTTGGTCATGCATAACTTTACAAGTCTGCAGTCAACACTCGGTCCTGAACTGCACTCGTTACTCTCAGTCAGCACTCTGTCTGAACTGCAGTTAGCACTGCGTCCCGTGTCTTCGGGTTCCGTGTCTTTCATATTTGTGCTGTTATAGTTATAAAGTTATGCCCAGCTTCTTCAGTGCACTGATAACTGGTATAACCACGCACACCCTCTGCTGAAAGCGTCCAGTTCCGCATTCCAATAATTCCATATTTTAAATACGAAGTCCCCGAAACATTTCCATATATTTGCCTGTACATTTTCCGCGCATATTTCCATACGAGTCTTGCGGAAGCATATCGAATTATAGAAACGACTATACGGAACGTTTCATTTTGGCTTTCCTGGAGAGCTATCGAAGTTGCTTCGATCGGCCTTCCCTGCTCAGCTGTCGTATCGATCACCTGTAGAGAGCGAACTAGACAGTTCGCATCCGCGACATCAACGCACTCGCCCAAAGGCCGACAGCCTTTCGTTGACGAAGGCATGCACGTGTTTTGAGAGCAATGTTTTGCACAAGGGCAGACCTACAGGAGTTAGCAGTACGATTTCAAGAAAGCACGACTTCTCTATCGCCTTCATAGTTGTCTGCTGTAGGTTTACGCCAGTCCACTGACCTGTTTTTGATGCCGCAGGGCAAGTTTACTAAATGAAAATATGGAGGAAAAAAAAAAACTAGCTAGGAGGCGTCGTCACGTGGTTCCGCCGGCCTCGGCAAGCCAACTTCCTCTGACGCCGAGAGCGCGGTGCCTATCGGGTAGTATGGCGTCCTTCACAGTTGCAGGAACGCTTGAGATTGTTTTGGACGCGGTAACCTTTCGTGGCACTTGACCGCGCATTAAACTACCGCTTGCCTAACACGTGACGGGAGCCTCATTACCCGTGGTTCTCTGCTTTAATTTCTTTTCTATGACTGTAGGTTTCAAGTATGTCACGTGACACCCCCTGCTAGCTGTTTAAAGAAATGAATGAAATGAATGAATGAATGAAATCAATGTTTTTTACATAATAGGATGGCTAGCCCACTCAAGCGGCAAAAGGAAGGAAAATCTATCGAATGAATCTACGCGTATTCCTCAAGGCCGTTCGAAAAGCGTAGGCAGACGATCCCAAGTGTAGAGCTGCGAAGGGAGGCAGTCATCCGAGAATGCAACGATGGCTGCATTATCAGCAGCGTGCACCAATGAATACAGCAGAGACCCACGGGGGGAAAAAAGGGCAAAAAGCAAAAACAAAACAAGAACATCGCCAGAGGTAAACGGAGTAACAATTATCGGACATCCCGCCAGGCTGGGCAGACGCAAAAGCACGTCGCCCCCGTCCCACGCCGAATGTTTCAGTCTGGTACCGGCGTCGATACGGACCACGCGCCTACACCCCACCCCTTCCTTCACCCCTCTGCGCCTGCACGGCCCGATAGACACGTCCATTCCGAGAAACCTAACTTGCTTAACGCAACAGCTAAACAACTGCGCGTCGTCAGTACAAAACAAAAAGAAGTGAAATATTGCAGGAAGAATAAATACTGAAGCAGGGGCAGCTTTGTTGTTGGTTGCTTTTGCTTTCGTTGCAACTGAAACGAAATTTTCTCGCTCCACCAAGGACCACCCGATTCCGGTAAGCTCGGTCTTCCCCGAAAGGTAACGAATCGTGGAAGGACGACACGGCAAGCGTGGGCCGTTATTTCAGGCACGTAGACGCGCCGGCGGGGTCACACGCTTATATGCTATATACGCGGAGTCTCGGGGAGGAAAAAAAAAAGTCTACAACGTACATTCTTATACCATTTTAATTCTGCACGACGGCCGGAAAAAAAAAAAAAACTCAATTCGCCTCATTCGTGAGAAAACTTGCACATCTTATATACGAATGAATGCAGTTATTGAATTTTGTATTGGTGCGGGAAAAGCAGGGCAGCGAGACATTTGAAGAAAGTGGAAACATGAGCTGCAGCTCACACGCGACCTAAATCGACTTTAATGCCTTTCCATCACACACACACACACACACACACACACACACACACACACACACACACACACACACACAGACGTGGTGTGTGTGTTGTCTGTATCACGAACGAACTTGAGGCGTGGACACACGGTCACGTTTTCTGCTTCGGTGTCCGCAGTCATTACCAAAGCCCAAGTGCATTGGCAGGTACGTCACACTGTCTTGAAATAGGGTCATAATAACCTTTATAAAACTAATACACGTTAGCGTAACATCATCCCGTTATCACTTATTCATAAGGGCTCGCACGAAATGTCAATGACGTCAAGAAGGGCAGTCGCAGTAACACCAATTAAGATATGCCTGTAGCGTAAAAGGCAAACAAAAAACAAAGGAAAACCACGCAAAACGACCGTAACTAAACAAAATCATACTACGAACTAACCTAATTAAGCGTGGCGCGTTAAGGAGGGTCGACTGCATTTAACTTCCAGCGTTAATAGAAGGTGCCTCCTATTCAACGCCCCTTACTAAAGAAAAACAGTACGATATCTTCCTGTTCCCTGAATCTCATCACAGTAAATATTTTTTAGCAGTTTACTTCTTTTCAAAACTGCACGGTGAATCTCTTACTCCCGATAAGAAAAAAGAAGACGCAGGGTACGAACTTTACGCCTTCGCAATAACATTTTGAACTGTCGAGCTTAGGTACCATCACTGGGTTAAATTTAATATATTCAAACACACACACAGACACACTTATGTATGTATGTATGTATGTATGTATGTATGTATGTATGTATGTATGTATGTATGTATGTATGTATGTATGTATGTATGTATGTATGTATGTATGTATGTATGTCTCGCGTGCACGTGTGTGTGCGTACGCCATCGTACCGCCCTCGTACTCGCGGTGACGACAGTATTGAGAGCATGCATAAAACCAGGAAAGCCATTCCTTAACAACCACTGCATTCAGGAAGTTTCGTGTGTGCCGACGAAGCACGCCTGAGCGCGCGCAACGACACGGAAGAGGCACACAAACCAAACCACGCAGACGCCGAGAAGCTCGTCAGTGTTTACCATTCCACGCGCAGCACCGCTTTTATTCATTTCCTTTTTCGAGGGCAAGTGGCTTTTAGCTTCCGCCACGAAAGTGAGACGGGAAACGAAATAACAATAATAATAATTGCGAAATAAATAACACGCACTTCCACGAATAACCTTCAGGGTTGACGCTGAAAAGTCCGATGCAAAACCCAACTAAAAAGACGCGACACACTGGAACAACGCGCGGGCGGCTTTGAAAAAGGAGGGGGATATATCTTGCGGTAACACCCGTTCTTGTTTTTTTTACTCCTTCTCGCACTTCTTTTTTTTTCTTTTAGCTTTCACGGTTTCCTCTGCGAAGAAGAGCCTTCTAAAAGAGAAATGAACCATGAAAGTAAAAACATACACACACACACACACACACAAAAAAAAAAAACGAGGAAGCTGCTAAAAGGCGCAGGCTGAAGTTTGTTTACACAGATGATGCGCTTCAATGGGTCTTAGAGGAGATTACGAGATTTACCAGAGGATCTTTTTTTCTCTACCTCTCCCCTCTCTTTCAAGCTATATCGTACGCTTATTAGTCCTCTCCATGGCGTAGAAGTGGCTGTTGAAAATATGAATCCTCCTCCGTTTTTTATCAGTTTCAATCAACCTTTCGTTTCCTATATTTTCTGTTGTGGAGTAAAGGATATTCTCTGTCTCGGGCAGAACTAGAAAAAAAAAATAGGAAAAAGTAGACAGTCTTCATCACCGCTGCTTGCTAGCCTGTAACTGGCGAAATACTTGCAGATAACGTTATTGCGATGTTAATAATAATTGATGGGGTCTTACGTGATAAAAATAGCTATGATTATGAGGCGCACCCTGTGGAGCAATCTTGACCGCCTCGGCCTTTTAACACTAAGTCCTTTATGCCGAGGTCCATCAAGACCTCACGTCATTTCCGTTACGGAACTGACGCAGTCAAAACAAACAGGCATAAATGATAAATAAAAACTAGCAGAAAGAAAAACCTTTGCCGACGAGGTCACGCTGGAAATCGAACCCACGACCGCCCGTTCCGCGATGGAAGGTGCGCCAGGCGCTCTACTGACCAAACGATTAACGGATGCGCCTGATATTCTTTTTCATCAGCACCCCTCCGTCACCCCAATGCAGCCATCTAGGAACGGTGAAGGGAAGTCTGCGGACAGTATTAACGAGCATCTAGTGAGCTCTTTGGTCGTCTGTACGCACCAGGGGCTCGCAGTTTCCATTTGTCACCACTTAGCTACGCGTTTTGTCTTTCGCGTCGCATCAGCGTCTGACGCCTTAATGGTGCGGCTCCCACATGCACAGGTGCTTAACCGCCGACTACCGCTTAGAGTGTGATGGAATCTACTAGGAAAACTGCTACATCAGGCACCGCAGAAGGAAGTTGTATTGACTGCGTTGCCGAGCGGCATTTAGCATACACTGAGTCCATGTGCTACGTTAACTAGTTCAGTTACCAGAAGGAGGTAGTCATGGACATTAGTCATCGGTACGGAGGAGATGTGCCACCAGGAGCCAACGTGGGTGGTCCCGCGCCAAACGGTGCCATATACCAGCGGCACATCGATAGCACTGTGCAAGTTCATTCAGATATACAATAAAACATTCAACTAGTCGTGTGAAGACACACTACAGTTTCCTGTTACAGCGATTCTTATGAAAGAATGATCAGCCACATGTTCTGCATCTCGCGGCCATCGATATGCGGCCGCTGTGACCGGGATTCGAACCCACGAGCTCAAGCTTCACAAGCCATCACCTATTCGCTGCCTACCACGACAAGTCGTGAATGCCATGAGTTATGAACTAAAAGAACTAATACGATTAAACTTGCGGTAAACAAAAACACATCGCTTGCCTCGCGCAAGCTTTTCAGCAAGGACCATCCGCAAGATATTCGGAATATAGGAATACAGATACAAACGTCACATTAACGCCCGTTATATTATTCAAAACAACTGTGAAATGCTATTTGAGTTACTAGGTTACTATTAAAGCAATTCGTTCGTAACTGATTTCACAGGGCACCTACAACTGAAAGCACAACGTGGCGTATCGAAACGCTAATACAGGCTACGAACAAAGCGTTCTACACCGAAGAATGTAAAAAAAAAAAATCACGACAGCTTCGCACATCAGGAAACAGAAAATCCCGGAAGCCAGGATTTAAAGCGCCCTCTAGGGTTCCAGAAAACCGTGACAAACTTGTAACGTAACTGACAGCAAAGCAAAACAAGATTTGGTACAAGGAAAAGTGGTGCTGCGGTTCAGCCTTCATTGGCGGCGAGAACTTTTTTCACGACTGCAGCCTTCGCTGACGTGGAAAAAAAAAATAAAAAGGAGGCGCGGAGAATGACAGGAGTTGGGTTCCTTCTCCCGGAAACTCACGACGCACAATCTAAGAAATGTTCTGCAAAAGACCGACTTCAACGAAATGATTAGAATTGAAGGAAAAAAAAGCTTGATGTGGATAAAGGAGGTGACATTTGCAGAGGCGGAAACGAGATAGAGGCAAAGAAATACACACATCTCTAAATTCAACACCTCGAAAGCGCGGAAACGACCTGCCACTGAAAGGCATTCGTCAGTGACAGCGCAGCGGCGAACTTCCTGAGGCACCCGTAAGAAGAAAAAAAAATCCAAACGAAACAAACGCATCATCATGCTACTTGTCCTCAGAGCTGGTACCCCGCGGCGCCGCACCGCGGGTGAGGTGTTTCTCGCCGCAAGAAAATGGCAAGGTGCGCGAACCTTCATGTTACACCAAACTTGGGATTCGAAGTAATACGAAAAGCAAAACTAAGCAACCTGAACTGAGAGGAAACTGAGTGGGAAGAGAGAAAACCGCGGGCTAGACAGCAACGACAAATATCGTGGCGGCAAGGAAACTTGAAGCTCGCAAATTTGCAAAATCGTCGGTGGAAGTGAGCTTTTTTTTTCTTTTTTTTTTTGACTAGTGCGGTCCGGTACACGGGCGCTGTCGCACCTATTTATTACGCGTGCGCAAACGAAAAAAAAAAAAAAAGGAATGCGTGATTTTTACGCGACATTTCGAACAGGGCCGCTGTTGGGAAGAAGTTTTCATATTGGTCTTTAACGAAGGTAGAAACACAATACGTGGCTTTTCTGTGTCGCGCGGCTCACATGTAACGCTCGACAAGTGAATCGGAGTCCGCCGGTGTGTGCGTGTGTTTGTGCGTGTGTGTGTGTATGTATGTATGTATGTATGTATGTATGTATGTATGTATGTATGTATGTATGTATGTATGTATGTATGTATGTATGTATGTATGTATGTATGTATGTATGTATCAGACTGCGCGTATCTTCACACGTAGCCATGGACCTACGTCACACATTTTGATGATACCGAAATCGAGGTATACGCTAACATAGACAAAAAAAGGAGGCACTCATGTAAGCCTAAGTGCGACATCGATCATAGCCTTAAAGGCACCAATAAAAAAAGGGAGAAGGAAAAAAACAACCAGCTTGAGGAAACCTATTTGCAGCCCTTTCGATCGAAAATCGCCGCTCAGTACCAGAATCAATCTGAGAGCTTTCCGAAATGCTTCTAAAAAGCGATTCGCGTTCTTTTTTTTTTTCTTCTTCTTCAGAAAACGTAAAGGGCAAAGAGTAACACCCCAACCGATGCCAATTTTCCATTAGCCGGATCCTTCTCCACTCCATGTAGCGTCGTCGGAGTCCAACGCGCCACTGGACACCAACACACAAACAGACACACACACACACAAAAAGAGGAAATTAAAAAGAAAATAGAAGAAGTAGAAGTAGTAGTAGAAGAAGAAGAAACTAAGTTGATTTCCGTGGTGCAGTGCCGAAAGACTTCGTCGTTTCTAACAAAGCGAAGACATTCGAATCGTTGAACAGCTACGCACATGAAACAGCCACCTAGTAGACCACGTAGTCATAAAGATAAATTTAAAAAATAAGTCATTACAAACCTTATGTCGACTGAATATGAAGACCCACCAAAGGCACTGTTTCGTCAAACTTCTAATCGCGCAAAGAGCTCAAATGTTTCCTTTAGGCCAACACAGACAACTTCGGGAAAGACGAAGCCTCAGACAGATAATCACTGTCATCATCATCATCATCACGAACACCACCACACCTACGCCTACTGCTCAACGCAGGACCTGTGCTAAACTGCGGTCACGCTATCCCCGCGACTTTCTTGACCTCATCTGCCGACCTAACCTTCTGCCGCCCCCTGCCACGCTTGCCTTCTCTAGGGATCCACTCTGTTACCGTTAACGGCCAATGGTTATCTTGCCCGCGACTTTCTTGATCTCATCTGCCCACCTAATCTTCTGCCGCCCCCTACTATGCTTGCCTTCTCTAGGGATCCACTCTGTTAGCCCTTAACGGCCAACGGTTATCTTGCCTTCGCATTACATGCGCTGCCCATGCACACTCCTTGCTGATTTCTACTAACATGTCTAACATGCGTTTGTTCCTTCAGCCACTCCACTCTCTTTTCCGAGATATAAAAGAGCACGTGTTTTGCTATTCAACGACGCTCTATTTTTTACCACATCTCAGTTTCCAAATTTCGCATGCAATAGCCTTCTTTCTCACACACTAAAAAAAAAAAAAAAAAGGACACCTCGACACGTGTACACCTACACCCGTGTCCTTTCATGAGCGCACTCCCCCCCCCCCCCTTCCCCCCGTCTTGCTTTCACAATTTCTCCTTCATGAGGCGAAAGCACACTCTGTATGAAAAAAAACACCTCGAGCTTACTTTTGACATCCACATCTTTACATATTCCACTCGTGGGCTATATTTACACTCGAGACTCTTCATAAGATACCGGCGTGACCATGAAAGGTGCACCGCACACGATCCGACATCCTCTAGACTTCTAGGCTTTCTCGCAGGCACTGCCGGACACCGCGATTTATTGTGCATGCATTCCTTCGAGCACACGTGGCACACCGAAGGAAAAGAAAAGAAATTGTAGCGGCGCTAATGAAGCCGCATAATCGAGAAGATATAGAGCGAGCACTAGTACCTTCGAAAGCAGACGCTACGACATGAGAGTTCTCTAATGAAGAAGTTATCTATTCCTAGTTACGCATTTCCTTTTTTTTTTTCCATCGGTCAGCTTTACATTCAGGAACTTTCATTCGCCGCTTCCGGGAACTCACAAGAGCTTCACAGGGATTGGATTTCTATTTATCATCTCCACTGCATTTTTTGTTCTTTTCTCTTCAATTTAAAATCCACAGAGTAGAAGCAATCAACCAGTCTTGCACAGCGTTGAAACTATACGTTACCTGTAGTTGACGTTATACTGGCTACCGAGCTAACTTTTCAGCACCCTTCTGTACATGCTTAAAAGGATACTCAACAAAAATCGGGAAAACTGGCGAAAACATCGAAAACCTACTCGGAAGACGCCACTGTTCCGATTAACAGAGTTCATTTGACGTATTTTCGAACAGTTGGCCGTATTTTCAGTGGATTGTGAGAGCGCAGTGGCTGCACGCCAGTGCGCTAGTCGAAGGCCGTGACGTCACATGCAACCGGCGCCCTCTCTCCTCCAGCCACTTCCCTCTCCCACCTCTCCTCCCGAGAACCACTTGTGTCGCGAGTTGCTCGTCGCGAATTGGTCGGCGCGTCAATATCCGGTGGGTGTCACGCAACTTCCTCTAGTTCACCGCGCGGCCGCTAGACGCGCGAATTCGCGAAAAATGCATTAAATTCACTATTTTCCGCTAGTCTCTGGCTGAAATGAAGGTTGTGGAAACAAATTTCAGTACCCAATCTTTCAGTTGGATCATTTATCTCGACAGCGAAAGTTTTGTTCAGTATCCCTTTAAGCGCCTCACGTAAATACAGGCCACATGTATACCCTGTCGCATCCTCTCCCTCTCACTCCCTCCTTTTCTAGTCATTGTCCGCTACCTCGACAGCTTGTGCCATACGTAGAAAAAAAAAGATAGGCGCAAGACCCTTTGTTAATTCTTGCACATTTCAAGCTGCGGGTTTCTCGATGCAACACTGTTTTTAGGGGCATGAAAAGACGAGGGATAGTTAAGTATGGGAGAGCGGAAAAAAAAAACTTTTTGTTGTCATTCGGTTTCAAACAAAGTACGAATAGGAAATGCGTGTGCGGACAACGAAGTCAAAGACGACGAACGGCGCCTCGTATCCATGAAAGCGAGCGTAAATTGCTCTGAGCAAAAAAAAAAAAAAAAGTAGCAGCAACAGCAAACACAAACGAACAAACATAAAAACGAAGACACAAGGAAACACACAAGGTATTTCTGGGGTGCATACCTATCGTTCAAGATAAGTAAAAGCGAAATCCATGACCATTATAGTCAAAAGAATGATCTAGGGGTTCGAACCCGGAACCTGAGGCGGTCCAGCATCACGTATGCAATTTCGCATGGTGCCGCATCCGCTAAACAAAACTGCGACAGTGCCGACAGCCACTCAATGTAACGTTAGGTGGGTCTATTATTGTTTTTTTTCTTTTACCCAGACGGCAAGCGCTCCAGGAGCTCAACTGTCACAAAGCTTGACAGCGTGTACGTCAAATCCGCCATATATAGCACGTTCGCAAAACGGTGGTTTGCGCACATGTAGCGGTTTAACCGCGATTATGACAAGCGGTCATTTCTGCAGGCAATAAACGGAACACACGCGGCGGACGACGATCCGCAACGGAAGTGAGGAAAGGATTGAACGATACGAGAAAGTGGAATATAAAAAAAAAAATTCACGATCTCCCGCTGAAGGGGACGATGAGGCGATGCGAAGCAGCACGGGGGGTGCACACCGCGTCTGCATAAGTTTGACGTTAGCAGACGCTGCCTGCGTCAGCGTTCTCTCGCGGGCGAGTGCGCGTTCTCGTTCCTTGCGAGCTGGTAAAGCGTTCATCGAAGAAAGAGCGTCTCCATAGTCAATGAGCGCCGTTCGGAGAGGGCAGGAGGACGGAGAGAGAGGCGCCTCATCGCACAGCTGGCGTGGGGAGGAGGACGGAGGGAGTAGCGCGCCATCGCGCAGCTGGCATGGAGAGGAGGACGGAGTGAGAAGCGCATTATCGCGCAGCTGGCGTGGAGAGGGGGATGAGGAGGAGAGGTGCGAACGACAACGGACATAGCCCCGAGCAAAAGATGCTTCGCATCTAAAAACAGTTTCTGTTTGTTTGTTGTTGTTTTATTTTGTGCCAGAGTAAAGTTCAATCCCTCTCTCTCTCTCTCAAATCCAGTGGCAGCTTTTCAGAGTGGCAAGCGCACGAGAAATACAGGAGCGTTCGAAAGATTACCCTCCGCACGATTACAGCAACCGCGAAGTGCTTTTCGTACAACCCGAAGCTGCAATAACGGTCTCGCACGGTCAAACCGTAACGAGAGCCGCGCTACCAGCACAGGCTTAGCCTAGAAACGTGAAACCACGCGAATTCCGTGGCGTACCGGAGCAACCTGAGCCTCTCTGCGACGACGTTGGTTAACTTTAGCTCGCCAGAGCGGTGTACCCAGACCAGCAGTGTACAGGCTAACGGTCGACCGCCCCGCAAAACGAGTATATGCCGAAGAAAAGGCACAACAGCGAGCGCCGCGGCAACAGCTACCAAAAAAAGAAAAGAAGCTACCTTCTCATTCAGTCTCGCTTCATCTATCCGACGGGGCAAGCTGGCCAGCCGAAACAAAGCGGTCAACGGCAGGCAGCCATTTCCCAGGCCCAAATGGGCCCGGTACCCGTACAACAGCGCACCATAAAGAAAAGAAATAAAAGGCACATCACTTTACCCGCACCGAGACGATAAGGGGAAACGGAAATGAAGAGAGAAGATATATATACAACACGAAAAAAAAAACTTAGACCAGGCGC
This sequence comes from Hyalomma asiaticum, assembly GCA_013339685.2. Taxonomy (NCBI): domain Eukaryota; kingdom Metazoa; phylum Arthropoda; class Arachnida; order Ixodida; family Ixodidae; genus Hyalomma; species Hyalomma asiaticum. The sequence continues at coordinate 30,208,038 of CM023487.1, read as the reverse complement.
GGAGCGAGATAGACTTGATTTTGCAGTGCCGAACCATCGATCCGTTTCATGAGGGGGGAACAGCACAGACACCGCACTGTGTTCGGCGAGCGATACGATATATGCGCGCAAGAGTTCGGCTTCCGCGCCGAGCAAGAGAGCTAACGGGGGAGCCAGCAGACGGGAACCGTTAATGAGGGGAAGCACCTCGGGCGGGCCTAGGGAGCAACGGGCAAGAAAACGTGCTGCGAATCGGGGAACGCCGTGAATACGGTGCTGCACGTAATGAGGAAGGAGGCACGGCAGGGGATCGGCAGTGTTTTAGGAAAAACAACATAGGGACACGGTTGCATGTGCTTTGCCGGCGTTAGACGAGAAAGGCGGATTGGTGTCAGCCGGGTTAACACAGCGGCACGACGCGGGACGGACGAAAAACAATGAGAACAAGCAAGCCCATGCGCCTAAAGGGCGCGTCGTGTGTGATCGTACCCGATTACTAGTGGGCATTGAAATGTAAAGCGGCGCTGCCTCGAAGCCGTACGGTGCTGACCTTGGGAGGTGACTGCCGATACGAAAACGCACTCAGGAGCTCCGTATTGAAAAAACGCACTGAGTTTCGTATTGAAAACGCAACGAGTTCCGTATTTAGAGAATCATATAGCGAACTGTTTGTTTTGGAAATGTTGACAGATTTCTGCGGTTTCACGTCCCAAAACCAGCTATGATTATGAGAAACGCCGTAGTAGGAAGGCTCCAGAAATTTCGGCCACCTGAGGTTCTTTAACGTGCACTAACATCGTACAGCACACGAGCCTCAGCATTTCGCCTCTATCGAAATGCACACCGCCGTAGCCAGGATTCGATCCCGCTACCCTCGGATCAGCGGGCGAGTACCATAGCCACAAGGCCACCGTGGCGGGGCAGTTTGTTCAGGATATGTTGTCAGCGACGGTGGCCGAATAGCTAACGAGAAAAGTAAAAAAAAAAAAAAGTTTGCGAAAGGAGCGCTAAGCGAATCCGGCCACCGAAACGAATTGCAGCTTAGTTGGCTCCACCCTCCCCCCCCCCCCCCCCCCCCCTCCTGCGACTCTCAAAAAAAAAATGAACTACGAATTTTCAAATGACAGGAACAATTTTTCATGCCTTTTCAAGCCAAGAGAGGCCGCGCTTTTCAGGGCCGGTGGCCTTCGCATTGTCGTTTCAGTTATTCCTATAACATCTACATCTATCTACCCATAAAAATAACGCACCGCATCACGTACTTCGTGATGAGTGAATGCTGGACTAAAGCACGTCAGGAGAACACAAGCCCAGTGTATTACTTCAGCCTAAACTTAATGTCAGAAGTTGGTTAGCCCCAGTTGGGTGCTCTTTAGACCTGGATCACCGGAAATCCTGAAGTAATCAAACCTAATCTCCAAACCAACGATATATGTCGAAAGATTACCGGGTGCCGCTGTTTAATAATACACTCCGCGGCACCGCTACAACTGCGACACCGCCTAACGCGGTAGCGTAGCAGTCGACGGTGTCCCGCTGCTAAGCTCTAAGATGAGGCTTCGACTCCGGCTAAGACGGCAGAATTTTCGACGGGGGCGGATCGCTTGAGAGCCCGTGTAGTGCGACTTAGTTGCACGTTAAAGAAATCCCGGGGGATCAGCACTAAGCCGAAACCCCGCAACCACGGCGTGTCTCAAAACTACGTCGTTAGTCCTGCCACGTACGTAAAACCAAATAAATTATTAATTAGTACACGGTTACCAACACTCACTAATGTCGATGACTTGCGACTGCGGCTCAATGTCGCGCGTTGCATATGCAAGAACACGACTGTTCGTAAGTTATTTACGGAGGGATCTACAACAACAACGAAAAAGCGGAAAGTGTTGCGCTACAAAATCATATCCTACAGGAAGTACCAACTCACCCAAGAAAAACGTTTATTCTGACAGCATTGTGTTGGTAGTATATCCTAGTACAAGTAATGCAATGGATATGCAGGCTGCATGAGCGAGCTGGACTGACGTTCGACTCAGCTTTGTGTTTTTAACCCACACCCCGCAAACGTTTCACTCTGCCTGCAAGCCAACCATTCACAACATAATAATAATAATAATAATAATAATAATAATAATAATAATAATAATAATAATAATAATAATAATAATAATAATAATAAAGAGAAAGCGAAGAAGTGCGAGAGGAGATGTGTATGTGTACCCTGTGAAAAGACCAGGCGTGAAAAACACGGACACATGGGGAAAGACGTGGACAACACCAACTTCTTTCCCCAATTGTGTCCCTGTTTTGCAGGCCTGTTCTTTTCACTATGGAACATTACCAACTCGCTCAGCTTTCTGTCCTTTTACGTGCATCTGTCTACCCGTCGTAATCACTCGTGAAAGAGGCACGTACACCTGGTTACGGCTAGTAAAAGCTTCCCGAATGTTTGCAACAGGCCGTAAACTGCTAGTAACGGCACGGTATGCAATAAAAAGAAAAAAAGAATGAACAGGGGGATAGGACGCGGACGGTTAGCCTATAAGCAGCAATGTACTCTCGCGACTGCAGTATTAGAAGGTTTCGGTATGCGCCGTTTCACTATTGACAAAAGCAAAGTCATCGCGCGGCCTCGAGGGAGCCGTCCGATCCCTAAATCCACGAACAATGAACGCGTAAGAGCGACGCGATGGAAGCAATGTACGAAGAAGAAAATACGACGGGAAGGCTTGATCTGTCAAATAATGCAAAAGAAAAAAATAATACAGTTAAACTACAGTCGAGTACATGCTATGTCATTCGCGTACGCTGTTTTGAAAGATCCCTAAAGAGCCAACGGCAGGCGCATTCGACAAAAGCTGCCTGCAAACAATTTACGCTTCGCCGCATGATTTCATTTTTGTTTTCCCTATCAAATTTGCATGAGCAGAACCACAGAACCTAAAATGCAGAACTTCCGTGCCTTCCGATAGAAAAAAGCAGCTCCAAAATGACATGGCGTACAAGAACAAAAGTTTAATGTGGCGTCAATTAAAACAAGCAAACAACGTAATAAACAGCACAACCTCTAAATAAAGCGGAAGGTGGCTCTGCTAACCACGTGAACGCTATAATGTAGAGACAGAGCGAACAAATATTATTAGGAGCTAAAGAAAAAAAAAGCGAATAATACCATTACGGAGTGCATTCTTTTGTAAACACGTTCGTTGGACCGACACAGCCGACAAATCGCGCCTCCCAATTTTCCGATTTCCTTTGTCCCTAATTTCCTTCTAACAACGAAGCTGTTTAGGCAGGTGTCCGCCACCAGGCAGAACGGAAAAGCGGTCCCGAACTTGCCCTCTACCCAATACCCACACTCTTGTCCCCAGCCCACAACTACATTGTAGGGATTATAGAATCCCTACGCGTAATGTAACAGTGGGCGTAATGTAGGAATGGATTGGGCGTAGAGCAAGATCAGACCGACAGACAGATATTTAATTAATCATTTACATAGATAGATAGATAGATAGATAGATAGATAGATAGATAGATAGATAGATAGATAGATAGATAGATAGATAGATAGATAGATAGATAGATAGATAGATAGATAGATAGATAGATAGATAGATCTTGGATAGCGCAGAAGAGAAAAGCGCACACACACATGCCCTTGGCCCACTGCTACATGGCAGTGGTAGTGAACTTAACACCCATTCCCCAGTTATGCTGTTTACCCCGATTTTGACATTCGTGGAACTCGCTGAAATTTTCTTTCTGTCGCCCAAAACAGAAACGTGCTAGACGGCACGCAGTAAGGATCAATATTCGCTTAATTAAACTTTACGACCACGACAGCCAACGGAGAAAGCGCTTCAGCAGGCGCCTGGAATAATATGGCCGTAGTTTATTTTAAAGTGTTTTCCCTACATAAGTTTACACGCACGCACGAGTTCGAAGGATTATTGCAACGAAACAAAAGCGAAAACACGCCGAGAAAGCATGTTAAGGCTGTGCGCAGATAACCCAAACCAGCAGCCGGACTACACTGTGGTTCAGAGCCATAACGATAAATCGTGGAATTATGCGACGCAACACAACTGTATATAGCCGGTACGCCGTCTACGCTCCCAGCTTCACACCGCTAACTGCGCTGAACTTTCCCGCATTCGAGCCGGAAAGCTTTGAGGGGCCACATTCGGCCGATCTATAATAATTATTCGGAAACCCTTGGGTTCGGCGGGTTAGCCGTTTCCTAACAAGCCGGGTTAGGCAAAAGACAACGAAACACGCAGCCTATATTCAAGATAACTACAGAGAGACAATAGTTTTCTTTGATAATGATCTGCGTACGCTATGAACTTCCTTTCCTAAAATAAAAGAAAGTTACGAGCCTGTGCTACAAACATGCGCACGCATTGGGGTTATTTCGGTACTCGTAGTAAATAAAGGAAGGCATGCAATCGATTCCAACGTGTCATTACGATATATATATATATATATATATATATATATATATATATATATATATATATATATATATATATATATATATATATATATATATATTGCGGCAATTATGACAGTGAGTGAGTTCCTCATATAATATTAGGCATATGACATACGTTATCTCAGACATATCCATTGTCTGATGAATTCATTTATTTGTTGATTGATTGATTGATTAAATTATTGACTGCTTGAAACATTTGTGAAGTTAATTTCCAGAGCCTATTAAACTTGCCGTAGGTGACAGAAAAAGCAAAGCAAGGGAAGCTGCTCTCATTCTCTCCTTTTCTTTCCTTTTTTTGTGCACTTAACATTGTTATCGCAGCTCCGTCGAGCTTTCGTGCCGTCGCACTATGCGTCAGTCTCGCCTTACCTGACATCTTATCCTCATCCACGGCTGAAACTTTTCACTTAGTGTAATGTGACAGGTCCACTCATGCGGCAGGACAGCACTTAGTCAAAGCCATGCACATTATTCAAACGCGAATAGCGACCTACAGAAAACAAGCCGCCAGCACTGAAAGCACGGAAAGCTCAACGTAGATTTTTTTTTTTTATAAATGAAGGAGGCCAGTTTTAGCGGCCACTCTCCATAGCAAGGTTTCGCGTGCGTGCATGTGTCAGTGATCTATCTATCTATCTATCTATCTATCTATCTATCTATCTATCTATCTATCTATCTATCTATCTATCTATCTATCTATCTATCTATCTATCTATCTATCTATCGTGCATGGGTCAGTGCTATATCTATCTATCTATCTATCTTGTGTGTGAGTGTGTGTGTGAGAGAGAGATTCAACGGATGTTCACAGAAGACCACGAAATTAAATACACCAGTGGCAGGTACATCCCCCGTATAAACCGATACGGGCCATTAAAGAAGATGAGGTCGCATGCAACGTTGAGCATGTACTAGGCTCAGCATGAACAGGCCGCCGTGGTTGGCTGTACTTTTTTTTCCTCAAATAGCCAATGGTCTTCTCCCGCAAGAGGCCACTGCACCATTCTGCTAGATCGCGGTTTCGTTGTAGTACACCACATGTGACGGGATTATCCCACCGGCACGTCTTCCACCAGCTGGAACGCATATTAAATCCACAGCGCGGTGATCGACAAAAGGAAAGCTAATGAGAGACAGTATATCGCACTCTTCCGTGTGTATCTGCATGGTCTTCCTTTTGTCAATCGCTGCGAGTTGGAGCAAAACGTGTTATACTACAGCAGCGTGCTCGTTCAACTGCTCTAGCTCTGAGCAACGCAGCAGCGGTTGACCATGTAGAGCAGGGAAGTGAGCTGTGGGGAGAGGAATAAATAAGACATGCAACGGGAGTGAGCAATGCCACACCCACTGACCTCGTCCGTAGTCTGGTTCATCTTGAGCTGGATCATCTCCAGCTCACTGCGGTTCGTAGGGCCGTCTTGCACGGAGGCCGCCATTGCTCTGCTTTAGCTCCTCGCTGGGGCCGAGGACCGCCACTGCGCATGCGTAGAGAGAGAGAGAGAAAAGATGAGAAACATGATGTCACTCTTAAGCGGCGTCACATACGGCACGGCACGCCAAATCACTGGAGACCAAGACAAAAAAAATATATCTATATATAATTACACAAAATAAAAAAATAAAAGCACGACCGTCGGTGTCATCAGCTTGCGCATTCGAGGTCAGTTTGTTATACAAAGATAGCGCTCCTAAAAAAGTGCACAAGACAGCATCCAAAAAGTTCCAACGCTAGAATTGTGACAGCTACGGCTAGAATGGAAAATAGAATTAAAAATAAAAAATAAAACGGACCTACGTTAGAGTGAGGGACGTGGTTTGTGATTATCACGGCAACGGTACAGTGAAAGGTTCGTCGCCGCGAGGAACGAGGTCATTTGCATATAGGAGCGGTCGTAACAACGCAACAATGAAGTTGAAAACTACATCAGATGAGTTCCATGAAAACGAGAAATACTGCCAGCGTAGGGGCCACCCCGGCCCAAAGTATTCTAGGCACAACTTCCCCCGCCCATGTATGAAGAGTGAAAACTCGCTAGCAAGGCCTCCCGTAGCGTCAAGCGATACTGCCCCGCATAACAAGATCGTTATACGGAGCAGCACTGCTCGACATTGCACACAGAAAAAAAAAATGCTTCGTGGTAGCTCTCATGGCACGGGTTTTTTCCGCTCGTGCGGGCCAGCTCTTAATATTTCATGTTTGAAATAAAAGCTTTCTAATCACATGAAACAAAAAAAAAACGAGGACAATGAAGATGACAGGTACAGCACTTAACTCACAAATGAATTTTTATTGAACAGAACAACATTTAAAAGCACAGGAGAACAATACTGGACATACACAGTTGAACAAGAGACTTAAGCATCCTCACAAGAACGACGACAAAGAAAAAAAAAAAGGCTAGCGAAACTACCTGTCTCCGTTAAGAACACTCTTCACTTGTCAAGAAAGACGACATTAACACGTCGTTGGAACGTAATCTAGTATCTGTGAGAATGTGAAACTACGAGTTTCAGAAACAAGAGTTCGCAGCAGCACTATCTAATTTCAAGTGAAAATGGCGTCGTATATCCACCGTACGAAAAAAGAAAAAAGATACTGCGCCCATGAAGTGCTCGCCGAAAAAAAGCTATAAGAACGTGCTATCCCGACAAACGTTATAAACCGGGATAACGTCAAAAAGATTTCAGTCTTTTATTCCAACAAATACTACGAATGCAGAAAACGCGCCGAAGGCTACGTGCGTCTTGAAACAGATGATTTAAAGAAATACCGATGCCGACTAACTACCACAGAGCTCAGAGAGCGCCAAATGAAAACCATACGTTTTTGAAACCATCTTCCTAGAGCCCTAGCAACAACGCTAGCAAAAAAAAAAAAAAGTGCAACCATACCAAGTCTTGTCTCGTGCGCTGAGCGCATCGTGAACTGTACCATAACAACGAAGGACTTCAAGGAAAAAGTTCGTGCAACTTATCCCATTTCGCACAGTGACAGCTAGAGATAGAGCGGGTGCAGTCCGCGAACCGGAACACCACGTGGTGCTGACGCACCTTGTCCGCATTCTCGTCTCGTATTGGAGGACGATGCATACGGTTGCGGTGCATTTGCTCCCCCGTCTATAAAACCTCTTCTCGCAAAAAGGGAGCCCGCCCCGCCTACGGTGGTCTAGTGGCTACGGCACTCGAATGAAGATCCAAAGGTCGCGGGATCGAATCCCAGCCGCGGCGCCTGCCTTTCCATGAAGGCGACATGCTCAGGCTCGCGTTCTGTGCGCGATGTCGGTGCACGTTAAAGAACCGCAGATGGTCGAAATTTCCGGATCCCTCCACTACGGCGTCTCTCATAATCACACTGTGGTTTTGAGATGTCAAAACACCACAAATCAATCATTAAATGGAGATTATACATATCATAAAACATGTAAGAAACACACACATATAAGCGCCTAACAGCCAGCAGGACGGAGTTTATTAGAATAGAGTTTTGTTGGCAGGACGGAATAAATATGCACAAGAATTGCAGCCACACACACGTTCACACGATATGTTCCACTACGTCACGTATTGCCGAATACCTCACGGCGAAGTTGCACGGTGATGTAGTAGTTGCACTACCGCGCAATTCCGGCGGGCCCTGTCCGCCCCGGTGCCGTAAAACGTGCAACGGCGAAGAATGCAAAATAAAAAGAAGTAAGAGAGAAACAGGGTATTGCGCGATGCAGCTGAACCAAAGAGCAGGACAAACAACACGCCCGTTCACTGTGTTGCAACCTGCAAATGTCGCCTCTGACGAACAATTGAAACATTTATGCAAAAGCGCAGGGAGAAAAATCAAATCATTCCACACAGCCGCAGAGACGCACTTTTCCTGACAATAGAGGTCTCTTCCTAATGTCGTCGATAGTTTCATTCGCGTAAAAAGGGGAAAAAAATAAAGAAAAGAGTCGTGGAGGGAAAAAAAAAAAGTCACGTCACCAATAACCCAAAGAAAGAATTTAGAGCAATACAGCGTTCAAGCAATACCCTGTCCCGTTTATTAGCGCTGTTAGGTTGTTTTCTCTTTTTTTTTTCATTTATTCCGAGTAATCGTTGGCGCGTGCGTCGACACAATATGGAAGCTTTCAAGGTTCCTGCAGGCACTCCCCAGAGAAAATTCACAGTCGGTATTCACTGCCGAAGAGAGAACTCTATAGAGCAGTTGGCGCAGCCTGCCACATGCCGTCCTGGTAACAATGCGGCACCGACATTGGAAAAAGCAATTCGCCAAGCTCATGCGGACGAAGTAAAAATAAAAAAAAAAACGGTGCGACGTCTACGAGTAAAACGAACGCAACAAGCCCTGGCAGAGCGAGGCAAGTGCGATACTCCTTAGGCATGAACGTAGTAGTTGAGAAAGATAGAGAATCGAATCGAATTAAAGCAAATCTGCAATAATAATAATAATAATAATAATAATAATAAAGCGCAACCTAGAACTCGCACTGCGCATGCGTGCTTTCTTAGAAGGCTGTTAAAGGAGATCCATACTCATCGCTCGCTAAGGCTGTGCCAGAGCTGTGAACGGAGCAGCCGATGACTCAAAAACTAAAAATCGTTCACATAGTAGTTTTCTTTCCTCTCTTATGTGCTTCCTTCGAATATCAAAAGCCTGCACTGTGCAACACTTACCGTAATGCGAGCTCGCACGATGTATCTCAAATGCTCCCCGCGCCAATAGATCAAACGCACCACCACAAGGTGGCAATCATTTGCATATATAAACGACCATGACGCGATCGCGCATGCACTGCTTACCACCGTCCATGTTCTCGGAGTGAAAATAGAGAAATAGCCTTAGCAGTTGAACAGGGGGAGAAAAGTGAATTTCAGCATTCGGCGCGTTCGTGAAATGCAGAGCGAAATCAATCTATACGCCGATACCTGGCGATACATGCACGCTACTCAAGTCAAAGAAAAAAACAATTTGAAAGAGACGTCCAAAACCAACACGCTTCCCGAAATATCGACTTGCACAGTTGAGAAGTGCGAAATCTTCTGCACATAATGGGCACGCTTCATTGCCATTGGTTGAGCATATTCGTCTAAGCAAACCAGTACCAACACTCTGCACCAATAAGAAAGATAACACACAGCCTGTGTTCAAACAGCGATTCGCTGGAAACACGACAGACCGATTGTCTTACACTGGCCCCCATTCGACATTAACATCTCGCCCATATTAAAATTTCGAAAGAAGCACATGCACGATCAAGTGTTTCTTCACCTACCAGCGGCACAAAAGAAAAGTCCCCTGGTTCAAATGCAAACACGGGACTACTTTTCACGTCGGTGCTAGGTGCACATCCGCATAATCATCCACATCAACGTTCGCGTATACGCTTTACGTCATTCATACTTATCCACGCGCCCTCGCCAGAAGCACAGAATAACAATCGAGTACGCCACCGCCAACCAACAAAGGTCGTGACACCACGTTCCGTAAGTCAAGTCACGTCCACCAGCACCTCACGCTTAAAGCGTTGGTCCCAAAGGGACCAGCGTCCGAACACAGAGCAAACTCCTTTTACTGTGACAACGAACTGGATTAGTAGGGTTAACTGCGCAGTGTTTTCGCTATCCAAAAGCGAAGAACGAAGACAGCTCGACGGTCATTTACCTGTGCGCCGACATCTGACATAACTGCTTGCACAGTTGTACGATGGAAGAGTAATGAAGAAACAAACAATATAGTTTACAGCTGTTTCTAATCTGATGAGTGCACCGGGAAAACGTGTAGCTAAGTACAGTAGCGTGAAAAACAGAAAAGAAAGAAAATAACGGGCGAGGGAGCGGGCGAGCTACTGACGAGGTAATAGCGCCGATGCCCTGCAGCTTTCGGGGTCGACAGGAACGGTCCCAACGCTGGAAGAGCGTGACCAAGTGGCCGCTGGCGTCGCAGTCACTATTTACGCGCTGCCGACACATTTTGCGTTCGGGTAATTTCTAGCGACTCCTCAACGAGTGGCTATTAACGTTAAGCTCGGTCAAAACAACCGCTCTACATGTGCTCTCGCATCACTAGCTATGAGCATAGGGCTGAACTAGAACAGCATTTCAACAAGAGGAGAAAAGAAAAGTAAAGGAAATTGACAAAAACACTGGGAGTGCCTGTCTTATGCACCGAGAGAATGTGGCATCACACTGATCAATTCCGGCCACTCATAAATTGTTTTAGGTATGCTTTCTTTCTTTTCCATGCGCTGTATAATTGGGAACAACTTAGTGGGAGCAATGGAACAAGAAATCTAGTGCGTCCCTGTCTTGCCTGCTTCTCGCGCTGTCGCCTAGTTTTCATTCTGCGCACACCAACCAGCCCAAGTAAGAGCTCTAGGAAGAACCCATAGATGGTTCCTTGCGGGAAAAAAAAAAAAAAACCAAATGAAAAGCTTGTGATAGAAATGCCCTGCCATACTTTGTATTATGTTTCAAATGCATTGTGTGTTTGTTGTACGAGCTACTGTGTGATGTGCCTCACTCGTTTTAAGTCTCGTCTATCGAGGTAGCAGTACTTGTAAATAAGTACGAACTCCTCCTTTCTTTCTTCGTCAAAGAAGCCTCATTTATGCGCCAGCGCTGTAAAGGGCGAACGGTTTGTCCATGCAATAAACAACGCGTCATTCACCGCTTCAGGCCGCTTACTCTCATGGGTGTTTAGTTGGTCCTTATCAACTTTAGCTGGACATTATCGCTTACAGATTACAAACAATTGACAGAGTTATTACACTGACTACGTTATTAATTGACAGAATGGTCTAATTCAACGAGAGAAGTACTGAGCCGCGCCAACCGTGATGCTACAAGCAATGGACGGGCGGACGTTTGCCGGTCATTGTTGCCATGAGTCATCATCATCATCATCATCACACCGATCATTTCCTACAGCATCCTCGCTGAGTTTCCTTTTCATCTTCACCTAGCCCGCTATTCCACTTTCATTTTCTACTTTACAGAAATATTATTCGGCACAAATTACACGTCTTCATTATCCTTCGGCAAGCCGCAGGAGTTTGAGCCCACCGCTTGGGCGCACCTTCTTTATCGCTTTTTTTTTTCGTCACAATTTCCCATTGAATTACGGCCTTTATCGCCCAGCACTTCAACGCACCACGGTCCAACACTCGCATCACAGCCCGCTAGTGTTGTTGCCCGAAACACGAACCTTCAACTCATAGCTCCCGGACGACGTGCTACGGCAACGCGCCTCACTTCTTTTTCTTGTAACCACCATCGAGACACTAGTCGCTCATCCTCCTTACTCGGCAATCACCTCCCTCCCCTACCTCCCCCCCTCTTCCCTAGATAACCACCCTACCCAATCCTTCAAGTAAACAGGCGAACTTTCACCGGCTTTTCGTACCGAACCGTGCACGAAAAACACGGGCAGCCATCATTTCATACACGGCGCACATCCAAACGGCTGCCTGTCATGCAAGAAAAAAAAAAAAAGTCCCGCGTTCTCTCAAGCGTTCGCGTATTAAGGTCAGAAAACATCGAGGCTAACAAAAAAAAAAAAAAACTTGCTTCGTCAAGCCAAGTACATACCACCGCGACGAAGCCCACAAAGAAATCTTGGCAAAAGCTAGACAGAGGGTGCCAGAAAGTGACGTCAATTCCCCAGAAAGTAAGCCTCAGGAGAGCGAGATGCAGCCAAACGATGTAGAGTTCTCGGGCATCCTTTCTTTTTTTTTTTATCTTCGTCTTCTCGTCTGCTCGTCGGTCTCGTGAGTTGGTGAGCAAAAAAACAAACAAGAGAAGACACCACACAGTAGTGAGAGGAGGGGGGTAAAACAGAGTGCATAAAGTAAAGGGAAGAAAACTAGAAGCCGGAGTGAGGCTAGCGGGAGTGGTGCGCATTAAGCTACCGAGGCATCGGCGTGTTCCGGCTCATCACACCCAGCGAACGCCTTGAGGCGAGTAAATGGACGGGACCGAGATGGAGACACTTCCCCCCCCCCCCCTTTCCCCTCTGTCACTCGACGCCTCCTAACACGGACACCCGGCCTGCCATTATGCCACCGCCGGGAGTGCAAACGTCGAACAGTGACGGAGTTAAGACGCGAATACGGCAGATTTCAGAAGAGGAATCCCCATGTCTCAAATTTGACACATGCCTGACGGGATTTTAAACGAGAGATAACCAGGATAATTATGAGGCATGTGCCGTAGCGAAGTACGCCGGAAATTTTGACAGCCTGGGGTTACTTAACCTGCGCGGGCAGCGCCGCACCGTACTACACAGGTGTCACCTGTGTCGAAAATGCGACGCCGCGGCCGGGGTCGAAGTCGCGGCGGTCAAGCACGATAACCACAACAGTAATATTGTGTATGTGCGTATGTGTTCGTGCGTGCGTGAGTGAGTGAGATGCTATTGACGCACAGACGGACGGACTATGACACCAATCAATCACAGCGACAATGCAAACGCGTTTTCATTCAGTGACATGAACTGTGCGAGCGTTCGGGTCAGTGAATGAAAGGGCAAAGCATCGCTTGCCCTGCCTTGTTGTCTTCACACACGTCCAAATTTGGCGCGTGTGCAGTTAATCCACGCACAGCCCTAAACCTATACCTGCACCCTGATTATTTGGCGCTTGCGGCCAAAACAAGGGCTACTGACCGACGTCGCAGCGAAAAGCCCTTTTGATTGATTGATTGATTGATTGATTGATTGATTGATTGATTGATTGATTGTCCTTAAGCAACACTGTCACTACGATATGCGTCTAAGCGAAGGTAACCAAATTATTTCTCGGAACATGAGACCGCAAATGTTTAACCTAAACCAAAATGGACAGGATCGTTTTTCATCTGCAACCCCATCCAATACACAGCGATCCAGCCGCGGCTGCTCCTCGAACCGTCCACCACGTTTTTTGAAGTGAAGCGCTGCCGACAAGCAGCCGCACCAACCAGGAAAATAATAATGCGAGAAAATGCGGTAACTTCAGTACAAGTTGGAGCGCCAGTTGCGCTCCGTGCTACTTCGACTTCGTATCGTATCCATAAAACACGGCGCAGGAAGAAAAAAAAAAAAAGAAAAGCGAAGCGTTGTAAAGAAGTACCATCATTACCGCTGTTTAGGGGCCCGCCTGACGTTATTTATTAAACCTCCACCTGAGCACGTCTTCGAAGTGTAATACAAGACTAGCCTCAGAGCTGCAGTACAAACAGCAACTATACCTTCCACGGCAGCACCCTATACCGGGAGACGGCGGTCTCATTATTAATGGCCAGGTATGACACCGGCGGTACAACATGTCCATAATGACCGCGCCGTGAGAAGCAAAAGACAACTCTGTTGGAAGCTCGCACGGGCAGCAACAGTAACGTCGAAAAATACCCGGAATCATTAAGAGTACGCACAACCGGCCACCTGCATCCGACGGGCGAGGCACAGCTTTGAAAGAGTCATTATTCACGTTTCGATCGCAGTGCCGCCGGAAAGGTTCACCACTTACTGTTCTCTAGAAGCGACTGGAGATCTGCTACCAAGGGTATACTACGCATGCGCACGTCGAAGCCTGGCAAGCCTGACAGTCCGGTAAAGCGTAAGCCTGCGTGTGTGTCACGTGATTTTCTGATTACGAATTACTCCGACGAAAAAAAAAAAATAATGTCAACATCGAAGGTGAGCATCCAGAAAAGCGCAAATGACAAAAGTTTCCTTCGCAAACCCTGCTCGCCAAACATAGATAACCTTTTGGTTGTTTTTGATATTACGGGGTTTCACGTCCTACAACCACGGTACGATTATTATCGATGATCGATAAACACGATGTAGAATAGGGAATGTCGCTGGAGACAGCGTTTCGACAAGTGGACTTGTCTTCGTCAGGACGGCGACTGACGAAGAAATGTCCACTTGTCGAAACGTTGACTCCTGCGACATTCCCTGTTCTACGTAGTTTTAATTGATCTGTTCATCAATTCAAGCCTACATCTTCCCCTGAGCTTCTCTTCCAGTTTGGTGCGATTATTGTGAGAGACGCCGTAGTGGGGAGGTCGCCAGAAATTTCGACCCCATGGGGTTTCTTTAACGGTGCACTAACATCGCACAGCGTACACGGGCCTCAACATTTCGCCTGCATAAAAATGAAGCTGCCACGGCCGGGATTCGGTCCCGCGACCCTCGCGATCTGCGCAGCCGAGTGCCCTAACCACTACATCACCGTGGCGGGGCAACTAAGGCAAAAGTGACCAAATGTAAGGAAATCAACAAGCACTGATCAACTGAACGCTGCTCGCACAGCGATAGAGCGCTACTGCCCAAGACGGGGTGAAGCTCGCTGCCGCAGAAAATAACGACGCAACACTCAAAGCAACGCACATCGCAATGTCACAGATACGAAAGCAGCAAAACGCACAACACGCTCACTGCGACCGAATGTGGAGAGTTACGCGCAACGCTGCAAACATAATAGAAACAAAGCGACGTACGAGAACCGGGTCGGGAAAGCGGAAGCAACGAGGCGGAACCGGCTTACACGAAGGGCGAAATTGGGAACGACGATTCAGCCTATACTTTTCCAAGCTACCCCCCCCCCCCCTTTCCACCCTCACCCCCTTCAATACCTGTACCCAAGCCTAGGCTCGAAAACCATTACGGGGCGTGTTTGCGTCGGCACCGAAATTCGATTGATTTCGCTTATGCTTCCAATTTCTCACGCCAATACCTATATATCTATATATATACAAGCACACGATACGGGCTCGCTCTGAGCGCGCTCGGCAAAGCGAGGAACGGCAGGAGGATCAATACGGTGGCATCGCACCCGCGAGGACGTCCACGAGACGCGAAGCTGGTGCAAAAGAAAAAAAAAAAGTCCTCGACGCAGCTGGAGTAAACGCGCGCGGCTCGAAGCAAAGGAAGAAAGAAAGAAATGAATGTAAGACGGTGCTGTTACTAGCCCGGGAAGACTATGATGAAAGCAATGCGAACGGCAAGCCATATATGCACGCAGTTTACGGCGATGCTGAGGTGAGAGCGCCGACGCCGAATAAAGATTTGCAGGCTTATATAGAGAACAGCACAGCCCCCGTTAATCCACACGTGCAACAGATTCCGTTTGAAAGCAGCATATAGCGAAGCAAACAGGACATGCGATAGGGAGCAAGCGGACAATTGAAAAAGTAGTTCCATGATAGATATGTGTTGACGTCCCGTACGATAGACAAGTAAGCCCTTCCACACACCAGCGCTTTTTTTACAGCGAAAGCTGTATATGGCTAGGAGAAACGACAAACCGTTCGGCATCTGTGTCACGAGCGGCCTCCATTGGCTGCGCCTTCCAGTGACGTCGTTCTCTGCGCCGTACCAAAGCGCGCGTGCCATTGGCTGGCCCGTGAGTGACGTCGTCCATCCCATCGCAGCCGTGGCGCCGAGCAAGCGCGCATCAGTTTCGATTGAGAGCGTCCACATGGGTAAGCCACGGATGTTAGATCTGCGATGTCAAACGCTTGCAACGACGGCGCGCCGAAGAAGCGACGTTGCGGGCAGAACAGCGTCGACGTGATGATTGCGGGAGCGCGTTCCGCTTTCAGCGAGAGTTCCTCCAGCGGCACTTTGGCTTCGGCTGCGACGTCTGTGTCGGGTTGAACCCACTGCTAAACACCGGGGCCGCACATTTCAGCTTCGCTGGTTAACCATTTGTACGGAGTGCTCGGGCGGTGATTTTTTTTTATTTATTCTGCCACTGTAGATACAAAGCTGCCGCGAAATGGCTCATCGCACTACGTCCCACCAAAGCGCAGAATCACAAAGTCAAACGCTGCGAGTGACCGAAGCAATGACAGTCGCCAGCGCTAAAATGACAGTCGCCAGAGCAAAAGAAAGGGTGACCTAGAACGTGCATGCCCAAGCTCTATTTGTGCGCAGATAAAAAAACCATAGCCGTGCTCAACAACCGTGCCCATCATATTTAAGCCTGAATGTATATCTCACGACGCCTTTCTCTTTCAGTCGCTACTGTCAGGACTCGTACAGCTCGTTGCGAAAATGTAGGAGACACGATACTGACGGACACCATGTCACGTGAGTGCGCTAGCCTCTGCAAAGCACACCTTCTCCGACACCTTGTGCGCGGTGAATCTTGGGTATAAATAGGCCCACGTAGTTGCCCACGCGCGCGAGGTTGTTTGGACGCGGTAACTTTTAGTGGAATTTGAGCATACAATAACCCACCGCTTGCCTACCACGTGATCAGGGCACATTTCCCACGATTCGTTCCCTAAATTTTTTTTCTTCTTATAACTAGACTTCAAGATTTCCAGGTAACGCCGTCTTCTAGTTTTTTTTTTCCTTCCTTCGTGATTGCCACCGATTTTAACCACTGCGACGAGCTTACGCTGTAAAAGCCGAGCTCCCGCTTAGCATGGCAACACAGCCTCCAATACTTCCAGCACACCGCTAGTTTCTGCAGCCTATTTATTTTATCCGTTTAAAAGCGGCATGCGTTCAAAGAAAAGAAATCTATATTTATCGTGGAGCCCACGTCATGCAAGCTTTTGTCGCCGACGGCAGCTACTCGTCCAAACACGGCACGAACGTTCGACACCGTAGCTGACGCAAAACCACGCTACAAAGCCCCTGTAAAGCGTGCTTTGCCTGCACGACAACCATGCTAGGCAAGGAAGCCCTCTTATCAAACAGCTTGGGCCGCCACCGTTTAACACCTTCCGAAGGAAACCTACGTGATCGCGCACAAAAGAAGAGACGCATAAAAAGTGTCTGTACCTTCACCTATAACTTATCGAGACTTCCTGACGCGAGCGCAATCGCTGCGCAGCGTTGAGCGCTCCCCTCCTACGAACTCCTGCCTTCACCATCAAACGAGCTTCCTCCTGTTTACGCTACTATTCTATACTTCTCAGCTTTCATTTCCCAAATGCCCTTCTCCATGAGGAAGCACCATTAGCCATTGAAAGCCAACTCGGGGGATTTTCCGAGGACAATGGATCTCAATGAAATTCCCTGGGTACGTTCCTCAGCAAACTTGCGTCATTCATGCAAGATAACAGGCTCGATATATACCTGCAGACTGACTATAAATGATTTTTTTTTACCAATTACCTCAAGCCGTCCACGTGACTTCCCACAATTACTGGCCACACTGTACCTTGACGTCATCGTAGGCAAACCGACGGAAGTAAAGGAAGCGCACGGCTACCATACTACGGCCTTCGAGATTGGCGAGCGGCACATGCCAGCGCGCCAAATATCAAAAGTCGCGCTTATTTCAAAGTGCCTCGCGACCTTTTCGCCGAAAGGAGAGAGGGGGGCGCTGGCATACGCGGTCGCACCGCGCAAAGGACGAACTGACTCAGACGTCATACGAGGACAGAACACCACAGCGTGGTTAAACTTCGGTTTCAATTTTCCGCGTTTTTTGCTTATCAGAAATTACTTGCACGATTGGATTTCGGTTTCAGATTTCCGTTTCATTTTTCTTTTTGCTTACCAGAAATAATTTGCGCATCTGCCGAACATTCCTTTCATGAGGAGCGTCTCAGGAACATAGACAATTGTCACTACTTAAGTAGGTCAAAAAATAGCAGGAGTTTTTCTTTAAGGATCGCAGAACTAGGTATCCTTTGCAATAAAACCGCTTGTGCAATTGGGTAACGGCAGATAGTAAACCCTGTACACTACGTGATCATGTATGTTTTTGATCACATAACTTAGGTAATATCGTGCCGCCTAAAGTACCGTTAATTCGCACCGAATTTCCGATAATCGTCTCCCGACAAACATACACCCTCCAGTTTAGCGACAAGTATGCACAAGGAACTTGAAAACGATGAGACCCGTGAAAACAATGCCAGTCCTATCCGCTCTTCTTTTCGCGACTGCTGTCGTTGGATAGCGCACATGCGCCTATATTTGTTCAGAGGTTGTAAACCTAAGTAGGAATAGGATGCCTGACGAGGAAACTACAAGTTCAATAAAAATAGTAGGAGCGAACGTAAAATCATAACTCCGCAGCCGGCGGTCCTTACGCAACTAGAAGTGACACAGCGAAAGCTATGTGACGCAGCTTTGCAAATTTCTGTGATCGTGGCCTGCCGTGACGACAGCGGCAGCCAGCAGCAGCACGGATACCAAAACTCGGAAGGTTCGCAAACGGAAAGCGTCGCTTTCACATTCACTTCTTTCACAGTGGGCTACGAACGAGACCAAAATGTCCACAGTGGTAACTCTTACATGACATTCGTTATTATGAGACATAACATACAGTGTAGCGAAGAAGAGTGGGCGCTCCTTATAGATGCACTATCACCAGCGTCTCGCCGACGAAGAGGGCCTCGCGCTCTCGGTGTTTGACGCTCGCCTGAGACGGTCGCTTTACTGAATCGGCAATAATCTGCCTTACAACAGTTTAAACAAAGCCTCTTCCACTCTTACGGGAAAGTACCGAGGAAGAGTCTATTTCCAGCCTCTTATTCTCAAGGTGCGAACATACTCGTTATGCAAGAATATATATATATTCTTGTATAAGAATACAAGAATTAAAAAAAAAATAAACTGCGCCACAACTAACTGACGTCACTGACAGCGGAATGACCTTGGCTTTCGTAAGCAGGAGGAAACAAAATAGGGACATCTTCGACCCGTCGGGTGCCTAAAATATTCACGGGCGAACGACAGAAAGGCAGCGTCAAAAACGCTATCGCCGCAAAACAGGGCACATCACGACGTTCCAAATATGACTACACCGATTAGCGTCGCAACGCTGGCGGAGACAATAAACAAATTCACGAAACAAACACAAAACAAAAGCAAAGAGGAGCCTGCAAGAAGACAAGGAGAGGGAACGAAGAAACCCTCGGTCGCAAGCCCCGATTTTGCATAATTGAGTCGTACGGCGTAAATGGATAAAGGAGAGGGTGCGGCGCGCAGTCCAGCAGCGCCGCGCATGGCAGACGGGGTACCTGGCGCGAGACTATCTTCTAATTACTCGCTTTCGCATTTCCTGTTCTTTATTTTTTTTTTGTTTTATTTCTTGCGCTTCCTTCGCGCCTACATATTGCGACGACCGGGCAAACAACGCACAGCACGGAGAAGCCTCTTCCGAGAGAGATACAAATGGCTCGCTCTAACAAGAGAGCCGGGTGCATTTCATTGGAAAGCACGTGTGACCGAAGAGCCATCGACAAGAGTTTTATAGTTGTAAGCTTGACAAAACACGCACGCACACACACGCGCGAGCTCACAATTACAGAAGGGAAGATAAGTCTCTAAACAATAACGGTTGCAGCAGTACGGAAGCGCAATAACAATAATCAATCAATCAATCGATCAATCAATCAATCAATTTATTTATTTAAATGTGCCCAGGAACAACGGAGAGGTCATGGTGCTGGCGCACGCAAAAGAATGGTGATACTGCACAATGAAATCGAGAAAAGAAAATATACACAAGTAGAAATAAATGTAAAAGAAAGAAAAACTTAAAATGTCACAAGAGGGTAGAACACAATATTAGACCCACAGAGGAACAACAAAACAGATGCAGAGATCAACATACAGGAAAAATAGAGGGAAATAAATGCACAGAACAACAAAGAAAGGTCAGGACAAGAAACGCTACAACAACAAAAATAGACATTGACAATGATACAAGCAAAACGTACAGTGGATGATGTTACTTAACAAGAGCGCGAATCTCAATAATAATAATAATAATAATAATAATAATAATAATAATAATAATAATAATAATAATAATAATAATAATAATAATAACCCGACACCAACGCCTGTCCGGGCGTTGGTCCCGGGCCAGGGACTCAAACGCTCCGCTCCGTAGCGTGGCCTGGACCACTCGGAGTGAGGCCAGCGCCGCGTCATGCTGGGCGCTGCTAACGAAATAATATTTAATTATTATTTATTCACTGCATAACCTGAATATTATTTGCCAAAATAACATTTACTTGATTATTTATTCACCAAATAAGTAAATGTCACTCCGGCCGCAGCGCCCAGCATAACACGGCGGTAGCATCAGTCCCAGTGGTCCACAGCTGGCGTCGATGGCTTTACACGCCGACGGCTTTACGTGCTCTAAGATCAGCGGCCATTAGCCCGAACGCAGCCTCTTATAGGTGCATGTATAAGTGCGTATACAGACTGCGCGACTTACGACAGAGGGCCAGCACTGTCGCGACACCACCATAAGCTCGCCGTAGTCCTCACCGCATTAACGAGTTACTACAACTGCGCCGGGTTGGTTGCAGCCGCTGGCTTTATGTACGCAAGACCAGCAAACGCGGCAGTGTCGGTCGTCGCGGGCAGCAGTAAAGACACCGCGGCCGGCGAAGCCGGACAAGCCCCCTCCCCCATCGCTTCGCCCCCACCATTTCTGCCCCCCCCCCCCATTTCCCCCCGCACTCCCCCGGCACTAGATTACGAAGCGCCGAACTCCAAGGCCAGGCAGACATCGCCCACCAGACAGACGGCTGGAATAAAACAACACCCACGCATCCGATGTGGAAATGATCGACAGCGCACGAAATAAAGAGGAGCACACCGAAATGACAAAAAAGAAAAAAAAGAAGGCGAGAGAAAAATCCAAGGTTTTAGCCTGCGGTAAAAAGTCCATATCCCCAAACGTCGTCGTCGTCTAGCCGCAGACCCATCGCGTTAGCGCAATCTCTCGGACAAGTCGCGCCCGGCGGCGACATGGCAGCGTCCCGACGCCGCCGTCGAGACACGAGCGGACGCGGCGCCGAGGAGAAAAAAAAATCAGAAAAAAAAATGGAAGTAGTCGCAACCGCTCCAGGATTAGCAGCTGGGGTAGGTGCACACGGCGCCGTCGACGCCGCTCCGCATCACTTTTTGGGAGATGGAAGAGGAGGAGAAGGACACCGGAGAACCAGCGCCATCGGCGCTGAACGCACGCACAGCTCGTTCGATCCCGGACGCGGCGGTCGCATTTTTTTCGATGGAGGCGAAAATGCCATGGGGTCCGTGTGCTGTGCGTTTGTCAGTGCACGTTACGAGAACCACGAGGTGGTCTAAATTTCCGGTGCCCATACACTACGATTTTTCTCTCTCCTTTCTATCTCGGTCACTCCGTTTTCTCCTACCCCCACGGACGCTTAGCCGTGCTCCCGACATGGGCTGCAGAAAGTAGCGTCTTTTCATTAGCCGAACCACAATCATCATAGCTGTGGCTCGCGGGACATGAATAATAAAGATTTATACAGTGGTTCTTTGAGAAAGGCTGGGCTCCCATCCGAAACGTAAGAATAATATATATATATATATATATATATATATATATATATATATATATATATATATATATATATATATATATATGCACTTTCAAAATTCGTGTGGGCGTGAAATTAAATTTTTCATTACATCTTTCGACAGAAAAGAGAAAGAAACCCAGCAAAACCGAATACAGAATAGACAAATGACGCAACAGCTGCATCTGATCACGTCTTACACATACATGTGCAACTTTTTTTTTTTTAATCTAGGTCGCCTCTTCTATTAATGCAACCAATGACTCACACTTCACTCCATGCACCTTCAGAAACACGTCGCGCATGTTCACTTTAACTTTACGTTCAAACTTAATTTTACTTTCACTTAAAACAAAGAAACAAAAAAATAAGAAACCCCCCCACCCACCCAGGTAGACAAAGTCTGAAATACGGCGCAGCCGGCAGCAGAAGGGAATGGAACTCCCTATCCCACGGTAATCCGATCCTCGCGACGCAGTTCCCTCTGAAGCACACGCTACGCAAAAGCAGCCGATATTCTCGGATATGCACAGACGCCCATCATTATTCTACGAAACGCCTCCGCACGTTGAAACAAGCACGCTATTCCGAGACGACATCCAAACGGGAGGCGACGGAGACGTTAGGGAAATTTAGCAGCGAAGCCGTTACCGTACGATACGCACGCTAAGTACAGTTTCCTCGTAGTCGGCGCATGGTTATTTCGCTCCGAAAGACCCGTACCAGACGCGCTGAGTACATTCCAACACGTTACTGTACGCACGTAGCGCAGGTGTTTCCGCTCGAAATAGCCAAGACGGCAAGCTATTACCGTGCCGTATGCACGGTAAACCACCCCTACTAAAAACACCCAAACAGGGCGATTTTTTTATGTGTAAACACACTAACACTTTCCGTACTAAACACCCCTAAAGGGTGTTTTAGCACGGAAAGTACGGCAATACCGGGTCGCCGTCGTCGGCACGCGGATACTTCCAGTTCGAAACAGCTGCGCCAGCGGATATTTGCGTACAGTAACGTGTGCGCCTCGGTGCGCACAGCTTTACGCGTACATGTTCGAAAGTTTGAAAGGTGCTTCCGTCGCCTTTTCAAGACCAAAACAGCCGGTGCCCAAAGCCAGCGAACAATATTATCGTGCTTCCCATGCAGTAATCCTCCAATGCCTAAACACCCTAAAACTGCTAGCGTTGAATGTGCCACGACCAGGACATGAATATGAAGAGCACTGTATAGTTGGAAGGCTCCGGAAATCTCTACCACCTGGGATTCTTTAACGTTTGCTGATACCTCACAAGCGCCCGGCATTTCGCCTCACGAAAATGCGATCGCCTCGGCCGGGATCTAACTCACCCCCACACATCAAGAAAGCCATCCTCTGCAGCAATACCTGGCGAAATAAACCTAAAATGCGCCCCACCACGGTGGTCTAGTGGTTATGGTAATCGGCTGCTGATCCGAGGGTCGCGAGATCGAATCCCGGCCGCGGCGGCTACACTTTGATGCAGGCGAAATGTTGAGGCCCGTGTGCTGTGCGGTGTCAGTGCACGTTAAAGAACCCCAGGTGGTCGAAATTTCCGGAGACCTACACTACGGCGTCTCTCATAATCGCAGCTGGTTTTGGGACGTAAGAACCCCTGAAATAAATCAACATTTAAAATGCGCGCTATAAGGTGTCCGTTCGGAAAGCGGGTAAAAGAAAAAAATGCGCACTCTGCATATCAAGTAGCTTGATGTAGCAGGTCTTGAACATGGGCGAATTATGGTACCACAGTTGAAGTACAAGACGTGGTACGTGGCTGACCCCTATAAATTTGCCGTGGTATCCCGTTAATACGATTAATGCATAATGTTTACTTTTTGGAATGCGTTCTTGCTTTCCTTTTTGCTCCAACGTGTCACAGGGGCTACGTACATTCATATGTTTCCAAAGCGATCGCGTTATCACCTGGCACTGAATATTACGCACATGTGAGCTTTGAATGGCATGCATGACCCATGCATGACTGGCCCATGGAATTATACGGCAGCTTTACTTTCCAACAACCAACGAAAAACGTGCCACGCGCCCGCGCGAAAGAGTTTCCTGCTTCGCACAATGTTTTCTGCGGTACAGTATCTCTAGGACGCCACGCGAAGCTTTACTATCGAGTTTGCATTCGATGTACACCTATTTTTCACGGAGCCTGAACCTTCCGTTGGATAAGACGATTTCCGGATGGCGCCGTATTGCTTTTCGGTTCCCGCGAAAATCTTACTGGCTAGACTCTTCTGTAAACCCATACAGTAGCTGAAAGCCTAGCGCATGTTGCTTGCACACGTCTTGCTCCTGTCCTCATTTTATTTTTGCGCCACCTTTTCTTTAAGTATGTTACACCGCCTTTTCCACATGAAGTACCTGCAGCTACACAGTGTGCGCTTTTTTTTTATAACAACTAGTCAAACAAAGCAAGAGCGTAAAGGTGGAATAAAAAAAAAACATATACGAGCTTCGCCTATAGGATCGTGAAGCTATAGCGTTTATGGGGACCCCTTCGTACCTACTTCCAATTGAACTTTTGAGATTCCTCGTAATAGAATTACGTTTTCTTGTACATTCAAGATTAGGGTCCCAGCTATCAGAAGTCTATGTTGTAGTTAAGTTGTTTACAATCCGTTTTTCGGACGGATTTTACTTTGGTAAAATATCTTAGGGGCGAAGCTCCTTAGGTTCGAGGCTTGTCTCCCGTTGTGTGTCGTAGCCACGCTCGCGCTCGCTCTCGGCGCGTGCCTCCCGGCGCGCGATCTCTCTCTCTACGACAGCGGCAGTCATGAGTGCAGTCAGACGGTGTGTGAGCATGTGTGGGCCGATCCCGGAAGCAATGCGCCAAGACACGTGTCATCTTCTGTCGTGAGAGAGAGCGAACGGCGCGCGTTGACTATGGAAACGCTTTTTCCCTTGTGCGTAGTTGAACCACAAGGATTCGCAGCGTGCGCGTTAACTAAATTAATACGGAACTCGGCACAATCTACGACGTTGGAGCGCAGGAAATCTCATACAGACCAGGAGCATAAATGACAACGCGTGTGTAAATATACACACGCGTTGTCACTCATTTACATGCGTGAGTGGGCAATGTCACGGGTGATTTACGGTAACACATCACGATCCCCAGCTTCGCCCGCTCGTCATGGTTAACTTCGTGGAGATGCATGAATCTTTTTGTTCAATAACACGCCTGTACCGTGGCGGAGGTGCGGTCGGATTGCTGCTGGTGGTGGTGGATAAGACGATAAATGGTTCCCTAAATGTGTCGCATTTATCCAGTCACTCAACTAGCTGCAGAATTTCGGACGCTCTCCTGCATGCTATTACCAATGAAATAATGTATCTTGAAGGAGAAATAAACTGAAACTAAACTGGTGAACAAAAGTCGCCTATGCATTTAAATTTGGCCTGATATATAATGCTGGAATCGGAGAATCAGTGCAAATGACAGCAACCACAATGTTATCAAAACTACCATCACAAAATACTGCTAATAAATATAGTGTACCGCTGTCGATAGAAGACATGCGTGATGCGCTGCAAATTCACTGGTCATGAACCTCCATATTGCCTTCTTCTTTCATTTCTTTTTTTTTTCGGTACACGCAGGAGCGCATGAAGTAAAGCGCCCGCGAACAACCCATCAACACATACCGCCATTCGCTCGTACGCCCGTTCCACGAAGTTCACGAAATCAACGTAACGTGATGCTCCTTCAGAACGGCGAAGACATCGGATCTGGTCTTGTCTCGCGGGTTGTTTCGCAAACGAATCAAGGAGCGAGCGCAACGAATGAATAACCCCCAGGGCAAACTTTGCGCGAGTTGGTGGAGCAAACGGTCGACGAGAAAAAACAATCCCCACCGAAACGAAAACGGTAGTAGAATCGAAATTCCGCTAGTACTCGAAGGCACACGCCTTTTCTCCCTCTCTCTCTCTTTGCGAGAAACGCTTACTATGAATTAAGATAAAAGAAGTCGATGCACATTCATTTGACTTGTCTACTTTGTTTTTTGTTTTTCTTATTTCCACAGTTCCAGTGAAAAGCGTAATGTCATCGGAGCACGCAAAGGTCGAAGGCTCCGCGTGAAACCGAAAACGCACGTATTCTGCGTACGGTGTTTGGGAAGAACAAGACGAGGAGGAAAAACAAGAACAACAACAACAATAACAAGAAGGAACCTCCATCTTCGTCAATATGATCTCGTTCTACCTCATCATCTTCTTGATCTTCACTTTCTTATTCATGTTCTTGTTCACCTGACAATGTATGGCTCACACCCACTGTGGGGGATTGGCCAAGAATTGGGTGCAAAAAAACTTAATATTTAGGAATCTGGCAATCTACACAGAGACAAGGCGAAGAGGTATTGAGGATTGTGGTGTAATATAGAGAGAAAAAAGAAACTCTAAAGATTCACAAAATGAAATAATCGAATAATAGAAAAAGACTAAAGTTTGTATTGAACGTTAGCTGTGTATTTGAACAAATATAACGATATTTCTGGCCTATTTAATTGATTGATTTGTGGGGTTTAACGTCCCAAAACCAGTTCTGATTATGAGAGACGCCGTAGTGGAGGACTCCGGAAATTTCGACCACCTGGGGTTCTTTAGCGTGCACTGACATCGCACAGCGCACGGGCCTCAACATTTCGCCTCCATCGG